>PTEX01000014.1:4888799-4983517 GCA_003342815.1 Eudromia elegans | reverse complement strand
AGTAAAATTTGGTGTAGTCAGCGGGAGAGCACGGCAGTACTCCAGGTTAAAAGGCACGTTTTCAGCTGTGCTGTTGTTAATTTTTCCCCTACTTCCACTCAAACGTTTTCTTCATGCAGCTTTACTCTCTTTACTATGAAGGTTTGAAAAAAACCAAACAAACTTAAGGATATACTTAAAATATCGTAGAGGAAGAAAGATAGCAAAGTATTCTGATACATAACAATACTTCCCAATATAGTATTTTTCCTTTGCATTTAGTAAAGAACTTGTCCAACCACTCAGCATAATTCAAAAGTTAACCACACTACAAACATTTGAACTTTTATTATTCTACTCGCAGAATTTTGTAAATTTATCTGCTTTGAATAACCTACATGAAACTTATAAATGTTGAATAGATGACAGGCAAATAATATTAAGGTACAACATAGCCACCAGGTCAATATCTAATCTAATTAAAAGTTAATTTAAAGTTATGCAAAAATACAAGGCTAGCATTATAATTTGCTTTGCTTTACAATATGTGAGGGGAAGAAAAAAAGAAAAAAGGAAATGTAGAAAACCCACATAAAGTTTCAGATCAAATGTTTGCCAAGCACAGTTTTGCAGATAATTAACAGCCTGTGTTAGGGGGGTGGGGGGAAAGTATTTCTCTCCTGCATGCAGATGATACTTTGCACTTCAAAAGTACCTGCTTTCTGAGGAGTCTAATTAATCTTCACAACATTCCTGTGAAGTAAATCAGCATTATTATCACCATCTGATAGATAAATAAAGTTAGAGAGAGGCCAGGTGATTTAGTCAACAACATAGAAGAAGTTTGCAGCAGAACAAGTGCATAAAACCACATGACTAAGCTTGGGCTTTTTGAGCTCCAAGCAGCTTTTTTCAGTAATAAATGGCTTTATTCAGGAAGCACTGTAGAGGCTACTGCGGCAGCATTTTTGGTGGTCCTGTTGTCATTTTTTTTTTGTGCTCTTTCAAATGATTTCTCATGAAGCCTGCAATAGCCTTCTGACCAGCACTGAGTTACATAGGTAATTAAAAAAAAAAAAAAAAAAAAAAAATCCTGTCTCTACCGTGGAAAGTACCCACACAATGATTTCACTTGCTTTCTTTAAGTAAGAATGTAATAATTTTTTTCTTCTTCTGTATGAAGTTGAAGAAGTTTAACATAGCTGACTTATTTCTATCGTGTGTATTAGTTAAATAATGAAGATCAAGTCTTAAATACTGTGTTCTCCAAAGATGTGTCAAAGGTAGGATAAAAATCTTTCACCATGTTGTAACATGCTCAGAACTATGAAGTCTGAGAGACTGTAGTCTCTGTCTTCCCCTTTGCTACATTGCTAATTTATCATTGTGCTTGTGGATCATATTCCATTTTCTTGAAGCAAACTGCTAAAACATGAACGAAATCTGCAAGAACATGAATGAAATGAAGTCAAGGAATGAAAAGCTAAGACCATTGTGAGGTGTAACCTTTTGAATATGGAAGTTTTGGAAGTTTTCAGTGGCTTATCAAAAGCAGTGTTTATACTTTAGTGGTCAGTCAACCCTTGTGCTATCACTTGCTCCCAAGGAGTAAAGAGACACAGGTTTGTGTTGCCTGCGAACCATCCCTAGTCCTCTCTCCCTACTAATGTTCAGCTCAGATTCTTAATAATCTTTCTTCTCTTAAGTTCTTAAGTGGTTGCATTGATTTTTAGTGAAGATTACTACTGGYGCCTCTATTGCTGGAACAGAATGAAGGATGCTTCTAGTTTGTAGTATTTTTTCAATTAAATTTACTTTTTTTTTTTCCACATAGCTGATAAATTAAGCATCCTTTCTATTAGGAATTGGGATCATCCTATTTTCTTGTTCCAGAACTAGCATTTTCCCCAATTAAATTACCCTATAATATTCCAAAAATAAATATAAGGATTTCCCCTGCCCCCCCAAAGAATACCTAATTAAATTGTGGAAACCTTAAGCTTAAAGTTACTTCAATAGTCTTTAGAGAAGCTTGAGGAAGCTTGAGTGAAACATCAAAACCTGAATGCAACCTAGAGCTCAGGAAGATATAAAATTACTGTTTTTAGGAAAATAGTATGGAAAACTTATCCTTTAGAAGACTTGTTCTTTTATATTTACCTCTAGTCCCCTACAACCTTCTCTCTGAAAAGCAGTATCAAATTAGTTGCATCTTTGATGCAACTCAAATGTCCGAATATCTATTTTCATTTAAAATTGTTGAAGATACTCAAATCCTGATTGTCTCTACTTATGCCTATAAAAAGAAAATAACACTGAGTTGATGGTCTACTGCTATCCTTTAGTCCAGATAGTGCTTTACTAGCGTAGTAATAAAATGACAAATTGGGTTTGAGTTGAATTATTAGAGTGAGTTATGGACAAAATATACCTTGAGGCWTGTCTTCACGGGACCGGAGAAGCAGAGCAAGCATAACACACCACAACCACCCCTCCAACTTCGCATGTTTAGCTGTAGGAGAGCACTGCTGGAGATGAGTGTTGCTTGTATCCCTCAAGGGATACCAGCCCATGGTGGGGAGACATATGGCTGGGGCAGAGGAGCAGTAAAAGCAAAGAGCTATGGAGGAGAAACAAATAAAAATAAGGAATGACAGGAAGAAATGTCTGCGTGGTGACTTTGACCTCTTCTGCTGCCCAGTCTCTCTTTTGGGAGACTGGGAGGCCCCCTGCCACACACATTTATGAAAACTCAAGTTTTCTTTCTCTTGTGGCCTTTTCCTTAGACAGGAACACCCCTTGTTCTCCTGACATTTATAGCTCCATATGTAGACTGGCTGATTAATTTCAATGACAAAATGTTATAAACTTAAATAGATGTGAAAATAAAGGAAACAACCTACATAAACAATCTACCCTTTATTCCTTTTAAATCTCGTAAGACTTAGAGGTAGCTGAAAAAAGAAAAGATAGGAAGCTAATCTGAATGGCAAAATTGCTTCTTATACAAGGTCATCTTACTCCAGTGGGATGTAACAGTTATCCATAGATTTTATTTCATCTTCTACATGTGTATCTTATTCTGAAACAATGATTTTACTGTCACAATGGTATTTACTACTTTACAATTAAGTGGTGTTGTAAGTGCTGAAAGTAAGTGTTTATTTGGTGATAATTTTAAATCATGAAAGTGGCTTTTTTGCTTTTTTTCTTTTTTTTTTTTTTTTAATTGGATGCAAAGGATGTGTATCCTTGAATGTGATTAGCTAATTATAATAAGTGAAGTGAAAGGTGAAATCAAAGTGTGGCATGCAGAAAATTACTATTTTTGCTTGTTTACAAATACAGCTTCTGTTAATGAGAGCTTTGTGAACTGTACATCACAGGCTTGAGAAGAACAACGAACTGGCATGATTTATGTTAATACCACATTTTACACAACCGTCTAATMTGTTTATGTAGAGAAATAATTCTAAGTCTGTATTCCTCTTACAACTCTTCACATTTTACTTTACCCTACACAGAATAATTTCATAGAGGTAAAATGTAGAAATCTCAGTAACTGAACTAATGTTCAAGGTTTTCTTTTATTATTATTAATATTTAGAATGAAGTGATAAAGTATATTTAGGGTATCATTTAACTCATTTTAAGACAGACATCTCAATTCTAGAAATGCCTATTTGACTTGGTGAAATTCAGGAAATTAAGGCAACTGATTTTTTTTTAAAAAAAAAAACAAACCTCTTGTTTTGCAATATTTGCTTAAGAGTTTTTTTTTTTAGGCTAAAAGAAAGGAGATCTAATTTCACTCATTAATAGTTTACATATTTGAAATATTGAACATGCTGTAATAAAATTGCTTTCCTATTCACTTGCTCTGGTAATGCATTTTATCCAATCGCATAAAGTTTACTTATTTTTAAAATATATGTAGCAATTGAAAAACAGAGATATGAAGTTGGTGATTTTTTTTTGTAAATCTGTTCTGAATATAGATATGTTTATTATATTTTAATAATTCCACATTTTATACCTGTCCTTCTTATCAGGTGGCATTAAAACTGCTTTGCAGAATAGTAATACAAGAATTGAAATAAAGATCTCTTCTGAGCTACTAGTGAAGTTGAATGTAACAGGTACAGGAATGTAACAGGAAACAGGTAGGCATCGTTTCACATTACTTTGAAATTCTTACTCTTTAACAGCATTTGTTTGGTGTTCTGAATTACTATATGCGTACTGAATCCTGGGCAGGAGTTAGGATCACCAAGCAGGCTCAAATGGGGTAGTGCAGATCTCTGTAACAGAGTCAGCCTCCTATCCACTCTGGGGATATGGGTCCCCRCAAGCCCTGCACCAGCTTTCTTTCTCCTGTTTTATATATCTACCCCTGTTGGATGTCATATTAAAGACTGCAGGCAAAACACCTTATATTTTTCATCTCCTAGTGCATGGAGGTAGTATGCACTAGTTAGCCAAAATTGAGGGATCTGCAGAGACTAATATATTAATTTCCTAGTGTGTTTTTTGTTTGTTCGTTTTTTGCCATGTGGCCTTGCTAGTGATTATAATACTGGTTAAATGGAAAGGTAGTGATTGCCTCTCACAAAAACTGGAGACCGTGTTTAACCTAATGTCAGTCAAACTGATATGATTTTTGAGTTTCTCTAGACCTAACTCACCTTACCTAGAAGCAGCCTGCTGCCATTAACATTTAGCCCAGGTTTCATAATCCTCCTTCTTATTCTAGCATTCTTCCTCAGTATATCACATGGAAAGTTAATATACCTGTCCCCATTTTGCATACATAGGCACAAAAATACACAAAGGTAAAACAAAGGTAAAACAACTCGCTCGAAGATCCCAACTGAAACAGTGATAAAATCAAGAACAGAACAGGGATTCCTCTTTTTTTAACTTGTGCTTTAATCAATAAACAGAACACAAGAGAATGTCAATTACTTTACAGCTTCTACCACGTTACCTCTTCTGGCTTTCCTTTCCAATTCCATATATATACAGGGCTAAAGACATAATACTTTAATCAAAACAGAAATTTAAATTGATACTTCCCTTTTGAAGAACTTCTTTCTTGTTCTTCCTAAATATAAATGTGTAAGTACCCCAAATACACACACACACACACACACACACACACACACACACACACACACTGGGCTTCTAAAGCACGTTTCATGACAGACTGTCTCTTTCACAATCTGAATAATTTCATTCTTGAGGAAATACATTTTGATTAATGCAAATGACCAGTTCTGTTCTTTTTTCTTTCCTACGTCAAGTTTCAGCATAATCATAAGGCACACTTCTGATGCATTGGTCTGAACAATAAAAAGGTTGGCTATAAATACTATTTGATACTGACTTACTGTAAAAACTGTGTTTCAAGTCTTTAAGCTTGATGACTGTGCTATGGCCGTCTAAGATGGACATCTAGAAAATGTCATCTGGAGGATGAGATTTAAGAAACTTAAACCTAAGAGACTTTAAGAGACCAAAACCTGAAGCAAAGTCTTTACTGAACTATTAGCACCACTTTTTAGAGAAGTATTTTAATTATGACTTTTTTCCTCCTGCTAAAACATATGCTTACCTCAGATGCTYTTCCTGAGGCTTTTCTAATGTTACATAATGGCCCACACCAGAATTTTATTCCAAGTACAATAATTTATAATTGTGCAAGTATAAATGGATTGTGGCTAATGTAATTTCGGTGAAGGTATGCTTGCATGCAGTCAAAGACCTGTGACTTTGGTGTTCAGATGTGGAGAGTCTTGTGATGGCACAATACGAAGTACCATAACGTGTCTCTCGTATTCAGATAAATTTAACAAGCTATCTGAACACTGTTTCCTTTTGCATGTTACTTGAAGTAACTTTTCAGCAGATGTTTACGATCAACTGCTTCCCTTTTAATTTAGATTAAATTTCACACAGGAAAAAGACCCCATAAGTTAGCAAGACGTATTGTGCCCTATATAGCTTCCCTTTTTAGGYATGCATACATTTATTTGGTTAAATTCATTAATAAGTGATTTGAAGAGAACTCAATCTATTATAAAGTCTTTCAAGGCTTTCGACATTTTTTCTTCTTCACTCTATTTTCAATTTTTCATTATTGTCAATTCTTAAATAACACTTGTCCTATTTTTCTTTTTTTTTTCTTTCTTTTTTTGGTCAAATCCTAAATCCTGACATGTTCTAATAATAGAATCAAAAAGAAGTGTATCATTCCTAAGCACATTCTTCAGATTCTTCAGTACTTGCTTCTATACATGGTCCTTCAATATTAGGTTATTACCCTTTCTGACATTCTGTAAAAATAAATTGTTTTTACATGCTTGATTATTGTTTAGAGGGATAATATAAGTGGTCAGATATCAAAGGAAGTGGGCAGATAGTGTGATATTATATGAASAAGTTGTGTGGTATTATCTAGGCAACTTGATAGCCTTTCTTTTAAGAAATATTTTCTCTTCAATAAATGCAAGTTTGGTGTGTCTTATGATAAGTACCTTCTTACCTCAAGTTACCTTGTCCCTTTAGTGTCTACTTAGCTTCAATGTGGTTTTATGAATGGCAAGAGTATTCATAATACTTGGAAATACCCAAGCCTTTGATTAGACCCATCCCTTAAACATAAATTCATTTATTCATTGAAAATTAATTGGATTGTAAGGTTAGTTAATGTTATAGTTAATATTAGTTAATGTTAAAGCTTTTATTTTGACAGTGATTCTGTTGTCATAGATACATCTACAGCTTTTTGTGTAGTAGAATCTTCTGTTTGGCATTCAGAAAGATACAATTTATATAATACATTTTATAAATATCATCAGTCCAAATTACATTACCAGTGTGATTTTTTTCATACTTMATCTAAGCCAAAGTGATATCATGATTACTGCTTATGGACTGCTGTCTCTCTCCCTCTGAAAAATTGAGCAGTGAAATAATTTGGAACTATATCGATCATTTTATATAAGTGCAGACTAAATCACTAAAATTAATGCTTAGTTAATATCAGAATACTTCCTGCAGTTCGTTTCTGAATAATTTTAAAGATGCTAATATATTTGGAATTGGAAATGAAGCTTGGGTTAGAAAGAAGAAATGTTAGAATTAGTGACTTTTTTTATCTTTAAATAGTCTACTTGTGCAGCTTTGTTATAATATGATGGGCAGTTTCAGGAAAAAAAAAGGAGAAGAATAGTAGTGCTGAGATTTGTACTCCTCTAGAGGCKTGTTAAATGGTGGCATACAGAAAAGGGGGAAAAAGAAAAACATAGGTCTATTGCAAAATATTTTTTCAGGTAATAAAATTCTTTTAAACCCTCAGAGAAATATGTGTTGGTGTAATTCTAATGCAGAAATGCAATTTCCTGATTTGTATAAAAGAAAATGAAATTTCTATAGCGAGGTGTTTAGCATCATAACTGTATATTTAATGCACTAATCTTACTTTGTAATTTTTTTCTTTTTTTCAATAGTATYTCTTTTTTGTCATTGTACTCAAAAGGTTAACCTGTGGTTATCTTCACTGTAAAATAATTATTTATTTGGTTAGAACTAGTAATTACTTGCCTGCAATAATTACCCCTGTTATTTATAGGATTATGMCAACTAAAAGGATAAATGCAGGAATGGGGGTGTTTACAATATACATAAAAATACATTATTCTTTACTTGAAACACTTACTTTGGAATATTCACAGTATACAAACATAGAATACCCTGTCATTTTAAGAGTTTTTCCTGGGATTTTTCAACTGTGCCATTTTTGCTGTGCTTCTGTTTTACTCTGGGGAGGATACTACTTTGGGCATTGGAAAGATCTTAGAGGATGTTAAATACATAAAGAACAATTAAATCCTAATAAATAATTAAAATAGAAGAGGTCAATCCTTAAAGAAAAGGATGTTTCACCCTTCATAGATTTGCGAAGAAAAGCAACAATCAAGCAATATATCAGGCTGTTTATTAAGAGGAACAGTCTACATCATCACTTCCCTTTCCTTCAGCTTTTTTCAGCTTTTCTTTCTCTRCTTAATAGCAAGCTCATAACTTCACAACAGTATATTCTGTGTGTACAATATTTTATCTTTAATAACAGRAAGGCAGAGAAGAGACAATCATGCTATCATAAATACTAATTATGATTCACCACAGAACTGTGTACTTTTAAATGCTGACCTATTTCAAATATAGGATTTTGGGAACTTATTTGTGAGATAGTCTGGCAAAGCAGGTGAATGTTCTTGAAAGATATTTTGTTCTTTTAAAATTTTGGTGACTTTCTTTTTCTTTTCCCTCTCAGTAAACGTATAGTATTTTTAGTCTGGTAGGTCAAGTGGTTACCAGAGTGTATGAAATACTAACTTGAATTGTTTTTTTTTCATATGAGAATGGATTTATRAATATGATAGGAAGAATGGAAATATCTATATATTGTATAATGGCTACATTTTGAAGCTTACATTCCTTTCWGGGCTCCTTTTTGTACTCCTGTCCGAAACAGCATATTCACACTTCCTTCTTCTCCCACCCCCAAATTTGATTCAGAGCAAAAGTATTGATAGTACCAAGATGAATTAAGTTCTACTGTGGCAACAACTAGTTTACACTAGAAGAGATCTATATGTCACTCCTTATAAATCATATGAACTCAGATAGGCTTAGGCCTCAAAGTCTTCATGACCTGTCTTATTTGTGTAGCACTTTCAGTCTCTTTCTAGCACTGAAAGACTTTTCTAGACTGCAAAAGTTTTTGTTTTGCCTCAAGGCTAACACACTAGATCTTTGTGCTTTATTTTTTTTGGGAGCATTTTTTTTTTTATTTTCTACTTTTTTTTTCCTCCAAGACTGTTCAAATATTCAGTATCGCGTCAATGATGATTTTTTTTTTTTCACTGACGTGCCTTTGTCACTCTTAAGTGTGATTCTTGTCACACTTAAAATAGACCCAGATATATTTTGTTTGGAGTATTCATATCAGAATAATTGGAAAAAATCCACAAAGAATTAAGAAGTAGAGAGCTTGTATCATTTGTCAAATATTGCATCCAGATAAACAGTCTTTTAATGTCAAAGAGATAAATTACAGGGTTGTGTATTCACTGACAGTTTTTAATTTTAAACATGGTGAAGTGTATTTTKCTATGAAACATTAAAACAAAGATTATTTTTAATTAAATTCTGTACAAGACAGATTTCACACTCTTTTCCAGACCAAAAAAAAAAAAGAGCTAGTGAAAGTACATGATACCTCTTTCCCACATCTCCTTCCTAATACAGCATTTGTACTTCAAAATATGAACAGATTGCAAATAGATGTCAAAAACAAGATCTTTGTTGTATGTTTTAAATACAGATTAAATAAAAAAAAAAAAAAGAAAACTTGCACAAAAACACACCAGACTGAACTTCTTTTYAGTAGCCTATATTTTGCTGAATTCTTGAACTCTTGGGCACTCTSTGCCTGTGCTTGTGTCTCATCACACCATGGGTACACACAACCTGGGGCCCTATCAGAATTCAGAAACTAGACTGGTAGCACAGACTGGTCTTAAAATATCCCAGCTATTTATCAATGAACCAGTAGGTCTACATGAAAAAGTAAAATGTCACTTGGATGCACTAACTTGATCACAGAAGAACATGAGCTGGATAATGCAGATTTGTGTCTTAGGAAGGATTTACAAAGAGCTTAACAAGCTTAATCAGGGGTTTTGATTTTTAATTCCTCTGTTCTCAGCTGTGTCCAGGGGTCCTAGAGTGTCCAAGGGTCCAAGCTATAATCTTGGGCTGTATGTGTGCAGAAATTCAGCTGAGTAGCAGCAGTATTTATCAGGCTGAAGCTGCACATGGAAGGAATGCCTTTATGCATCCAAAAGGAAGTGGAATATATTGCATGAAGTGAAATCTCACATGACTTTCTGTGTTTTAAAACCTCATACGAAGGTACTGTTAAGAGGAAGGTGTCAAGTTTATGAWTCTGGATGTACTACTGTTAGACTGAATATCATAAATGGAATAAACTTATATACAACTAGAAACTACAAGGAAATCCCTTTCTAAGAAATCCTCTAAGAATAAAATGTAAAGTTCTCCCAAAGAGGTAGAAAGTTTTGCATCCTGAAGAAGTGATTGTTTCTGTAACATTATTCTCTGACTGATTTTGAAGTAATACCAAGTTTGCTAGACTGAGAAAATAAAGGAYTTTTTTTGGGATTTTCTCTACTTCAGAGTGAAATAAACCTTAAAATCTGTTCTGAGCAGAGGGACAGAATTTTAAAATTGTCCAAATTCTAAAGAGAATTTCTAGATTTTTTTTTTCTAGGTCTAGCACTGACTTTTTATAGGTATTTATATTAAAAAATACTATTTGAAAGTGTTATTCAAAATCGAAACAATTCACATTTTTCCTATTTTTCCTTTGACAAACATATCTAATTATTGCAAGATAGTACTTTCAGCTTTTTACATATTTTTCTAAAGAATCTTGAGCAGTTCTAATAAGAAAAGATTAAAACCACAACAGAGAGTTCTTTGSATGTTGATAGATAAGTGAAGGTGATGAACTCTTCCATTTGTATCAGTTTGTATCTGAACAACTGAAGTCTGTTTTCTGAGCCTGCTGACGTGGACAGGAAGTATTTTGAAACAGGCTGACAATACGTTGAAAATGAAAAGGCGACTATGCAGATGGAGTGAGGCGAGCTAAAAAATCAAAACAAAATATAGTTTCACTGTGACAATTTAATTTTTTTTTGTCTTTATTATATGTGGTATGTTTCAAGAGCAACCCCAGAAATTTTGTGGCTGAGAGTTTAGAAATCYATTTCTTCATTAACACTTTAACAAAATAAAAAAATATTTAAACAACCTTATTTATTTTTAATAGAAAAATAAAATGGCCTTCTCTGGCCTCATAGAGATCTAAAATCCCAGTTTTCAAGCCACCACTGAAAAGCTGAATTGAATCTATGCCCTAAGAAGTCTTACTCAAGCAGATGCTGCCAGAACATCAAAAATAATAAGCTCCCTGCCAGCTCTGTTGAAGGATTTAGATACCTGAATATCCTGACAAGAACCCCACTCTCCATGGAGTATCCTGGCTAAAGATAGACCACCTAAGTAGTGAGATATGCAGTTTTGTGGCAGATAGCTGGTATTTTTGATTGCCAGAGAGGATAGACTTGCTGGCAAGAAACATTATCCTGGGAAATATGCCTGGTTTCTGTCAGGAGATTCCAGAAAATCAACACCTTTGTGCAAAATTCAACAATTTCATCAAGCTGGCACTTTCTGATAGAAAAACATCAAAAAAAAAGTTTGTTTAATCATAAGTACTCAAAATTGAAAAAGAATCTGAAAAACCACAACGGCCTATTCCTTTAGGAACATGCRTAAGTATGACTTTATGTCCAAACAGCATCTCTGAATATTGTCCTTACTATTGACTCAATTATGTATTTTCAATGAAGTACGTTACTGTGTATCTCTAACTGCTATTATTAATTAAAATATCATTTAACCAGTAATAGAGCCTTCTACAATAAATTACATTTTTTCAGTATTTCAGACTTGTTGACATGTGGAAAGTTATTGCAAAATAATGAGTTATGAATGTAAAATTATATGGGTATTTCGAAATGCAAGTAAAATKACAAGTCTGGGAGTTGGTTTTGGGCTCCTTGTAGACAGTATTAGAAGAAACAGAAAACTTCTAAATAATTATAGTGAAAAAATAAATTATCATTTTGCAAGAAAATGAAAGCAAATGAGACATATATTARTTAAGTGTCCTGTGGAAGGAATATGTGTTACAACATCTTAATTATTTGAAAGCTGAGACTAGAAGGATTTTAAAAAGTCAGAATTTACAAAAACAAAGCAAAAAATCAACATTTAGAAAAAAGCAAAGCAAAGGAACTCGATGGCAGCAGATCACTGGCTGTAATGTTACTCCTCTTTATGCAGCAAAGCTATTTAGGTATAGGTCTACAACAGAAGTGARATAACCTAATAACCAAAAAAAAATTGCAAAGAAAGTTTGGGCATGCATGCTAATGCTTTTTACTGTGTCATAGTAACAGTTCCTTGTCATAATAGTTTAGTTTGAAGATTTTGAATTTAGGGTCAGAGTGTGTATGCATGTGGTGTGCCTGTACATGTGGCAGGGCCCAGACTTAGTCTAGCTCSAAGGACAAAGTTCATTTGGTGGTTCTTAAACTCTGAGAATTTAGGGGCAATTTAGATGCTTAAGAGACTGTGAATCTTCTATACTGTCATATTTACCACAGCTCTATCAGAAACCATGGGCTGTTTACTATTTTAAACTTGCAGCTACTCAGATAACATTTTAAAGAATATATCAAGGAATCATATAAAATATTGTTCTGATACTAGAAAACAGATGCAGAATTTAATACATCTAAAATTTCATATTAAAATTTTCTCTATTTTTAAGTCATATTTTTCTGTTGTTTTTCTAAAAGCTTAATTCATACATTTTCCAAATCTTAAGTTTAAAAATCCTGCCTGTCCATTAAAGGAAGCAAAAAGTACAGAAGTCTTTTTTAATAGATATGCATGGGTGGTTGCAGTTAGCGAGAAGAACATTGAGAATTTCTTGTTGCTCTCCGTTCTTGGAAAATTTACCCTTTTTTTAGGCCACTGACTGAGCTTCATATATGAAATTATAGACATTTTTATGGCARCTCCTTCAAAATAATCTAAAAAGCACCTCTCAGTTTTCTGACTGCATTAGATATTATTATTATTATTACATTTTAAATCTGAAACCCTTTTTTTCTTTTTTTTTTTACCATTTTATTTTTCTGTGGGTTTTTTTTTTTTTTTGACCAGAGAATGTCTTCATTTCTTTACATCTTGAAGCATTTTACAGTCTTTACATTGTTTCATTTATTGTAACCATACACTTTAGGAAGCTAGACACCTGCAGCTCTCAATCACTTGTGTAACTGCAAGAATTGCTCTAAAAGTCTGTCTAATCATTTTTTCCTGTCATTGTTTTGGGAGAGAAGATCGATGTGGAGACAGTCAAATTACTCCTCACATATAAAAGCTTGATTATAAAAGATCTACCAAAGGCTTTTAAAGCACTCTAGCMTACTAGTGAAAATATGACTATGCTTTAGCCATACTTTAGATGAGTTCTATATTTACAAGTGACATCTATCTTGTGCTCTTGCACAGCAAAATTCTGGGGCCTTTTGAGGTCTCTTTATTATGGCAAAAATAGAACAGTGGGTGAGCCTTTACAGTGTGGTGTGAGCAGCGCACACTGTGACTTATCTCCTAAATTGAACTACACGAAGTTAAATATCTTCTTAAGGCTAATCTGATATGCCTCCTCCATGAGGCTCTGTTTTTCTTAACATTTTTCAAACATTGAATTTATCTTGTCCACAGATTCTGAGACCTCCAGGGCGATAAGACTTATTTTTAATTTTTGTGCTCATTTTATTGTCAGACCGTCCCCTAAGTATGTCCAAGGATTAGCATTTTACGGATGAATTGTGTAAAATCAGGCAGAATTCTTATGTTAGGTTTAATTGTTGCCACAGTTGGTGCAATAAAAAAGATAAACCTTTTGACAAATATGGCTCATGTTGTGAATATGAAAGTATATTACTATCATCAACAAGGTGTCATCATTTTAGGACTGGAACCCACTTGTGTACTGGCTGTGTGTAAATTATATGTATGCATAGTCATTTTATTTCAGGATTCTGCATCATTATATATTACTTTGTCCATTTGTTATGAGGCTGTTTTGAATCACATTTATACTAAGTATCACAACTATGTTTCAGGGTTCTTACTGCTAAAACATGTGAGCATTAAATAAGTAGTATTGCAATTTCTAGACTATGTGAGACCTCTTTGCCTACAGCTCTTCCTCCTTTTCTTGTCGGGTGCTCAGAATATGATGGACCTCATCTCTGAGTTCATATTAAGTTGCAAGGGAGTGGCAGAGGAGAGAAATAGAATAGTTTGTTGGTAGTTTTTCATGCATAAAACAAGTAATCATATAATAATTTAGAGATCACAGAGAAAAATGATTATATATTATTTAGGAAAACTATTAAAAATTGTAGTTCTTCCACAAGGCTTTACCATCTAAGATACAGCACTACATAAACAGATAAGACAAATTAGCAGGTTAGAGTGAGAGGAGAAAGACTATTTTTAGCCAACTTATAGCCACTGATAGAAATCACAACATTAGGCTGTAGCTTAGAGATAATTTGTTTTTATTATTACCTTCTTAAATATCATGTTTCTCAGCAATACACCTCTAAAAAATTGTCTGTAACAGGTAGGTGGACAAACTAAAAAGCATGGGACTTACTCTAGAAAGAGATATCAAGGTCCCTATTTTTGAACATGTTTAAATTGCTACATTTGCAAGTTATTCATAGTTCAAAAAGGACAGCTGAACTACACATACAGAAAGAAAATGCCTGAAGCAAATCCAGTTCAGAGATCTTTTTGAGATAAAAGTATGAATCCTTGCTTTATATTATTAGATAGAAGTGTAAAATAGGCTTTAAATTGGGTAATTAGTACAGTATAAATAATCACCTCTGAGGGTTTCTTTTCTTTTTTTTTTAAATAGTCCCACATAGATCAAAATTGCTCTTTCCTCTTTCCCCCTTCCCTCCCAAGGAAAGGTTAAACTAGAAATTCTTGCTGAGCCCTAAGGGTTCAATTCACCTGAAAAGTAGCTGTGACCTTTTGTACTGTGAAAGTCTATGAAAAGTGGCAGGTGTTGCGACGGTGGCAGTTTGACCTATTCGGCTGCAAGGTTGCTTGGCATGCAAAATACACCTCTGTTATACTGACACAGGCCAATCTGGTCCTGGAGAGGGGAAAGTGCASACTGATCTGTGTTGTGAGAAAAGGGAAAAACAGAGGTTTTACAGAAACAGGAAAATCCTTACATTGAATACATTGAAGTGGAACCTAGAGCATCTCAGTCTTTCAACAAAAATGTATTACTTTAGTATTTAAAAATGTCATATATAAATTTATATATAGGTCTGCACAAATGGCTACTAACAACAAAAAAAAATCAGAAATGGAGTGCAGTTACTTGCCATTATTACCCCTGATGTCAAACATATCAAAATAATGAGGAAAGTCTTTATTCATTTAATGGGCTTTTACAATAATAAACTTGCCTTTTTGAAGTACAAAGGCAGGGCCAAAATTTAACACAGAATTTGGACGTTGAGCCATAGGTAGTGATTCAAAGCAGCTCTGTTAATCATGAGTTGTGGAAGTGTTTTCCTTTCCTACCTCCCCCACAAATAACAATGAAGTAAAGAGTTCTGAAAAGCAGAGGACTCCATGATATTCATGCAGGCTTTGTGGGCATAATGGTCATATGATTATTGCTACTGGATGTACAAACATGATACCTGAACAGGCTGGTCTGTCTGCTTGCAAAGGTTAAAGTTCTAAGCTTTATCACTTAGTATTACTTAGCCTAAAAAGGTAAACACACTATATACTTAACAATTAAAAAAATCCTAATTAAAGTACTGATTTGGAAATAAAGAGAAGATTTAGGTTTTGTCTGTTTACTGGAGTTTCCAAATCTTTCCTATACTCCTTCATCATTATGTGGTGCCATACAGTATTTTGATCTTTATTGCCATTCCAATTTATCTCAGTAGAAATAAGAGCAAATAGCTGTACGAGATTAATTTTTGACACTTATTTATACCTGAGCCATTAGTTGGACATCATTAGTCCTAGCAGAACTCCCTGCTACTTATCTAAAGACAAAAAATCAAAACAAACAATAAAGAAATTATAAGGAACCGGTTGAAGTGATGCCGTATCTATGGCCCAAAAAAAGAAAAAAAAAAGAAGCAGTTTTGTTTGAGCAATACTGTTAGTTAAGTAGTAAGAACCCTTTCCTGTAAAAAAATGAAACTGAGAGCTAATGATACATCTAAATTTTCAAATTATGAGGCTTTACTGAAGCAATTATGTTAAACTTTAGCATAAACTTTTTCCTAAAAGTATGAATAAGAAGAAAATCTTTCCATTACATGTAAATGCTGTAGTCCAAGAAAGCTGTGTTACTCAACTGTTCATTTGATATTTCTGGATGCAGACTGGAACTGGTATATAAAGCATAAATAAAATTCGCCTTTTTTGTGGCTGGAAGCTGTGGAGCTTTTCACAAGAAAAACTTGCAGCACTAGGATTGCTGGCAAAGCTGTTTGGTTCTACATTCCTCTTTGCTGACATATGAAGAATCAATACATTTCTAGCTCAGTTCTCTTTTAGCAAGAGGAAAAGTAGAAAAGAAAGAAAAGTAAGTGACAACACGTTAATACAGTCAAAGAGAAACCAAGGCTTTTTTTTTCCTGGAAAACATATGGTGGTGATTTGAAATAAGATGATAACGCTTTCTAATATAGTATCAGTGCTTCACATTTGTTAGTACAAGTTAGGTTCTTTATTGTAAGGGATACTAAAGATCTCTGAGAAAAAAAATCAACAGTGGAGTTCCCTCCTCACAGTGATTAGTATCTTATTGTGGTAAATTTCTAGTATCCTAACAACTCTCCTGTGTTACTTCACCAATGGACTGTAATTCAGGATCAGAGGCTACTGGAACCAGCTATTGCACTACTGAAACCTTGCCTTAGGCCTAGTTAGGCTGAAATAGGCCTATTCMATACTGTAGGCCAACACAGACTTCCTTATCACCCTCTTTGTGTAAGGTAATATCTTGAACTCTTTCTTTTCTGAGAGTTTCAGCTCGGGGGATTTTTTTTTCTTCTTTTTTTTAATGTTATTTTTGGGGCATACTATTAACTTATTGAAATGAAACTGTTGTTGTTATGCAGTGCTTTATGCAGAACTATCACAGAGTGAGTGATATCACGGATGACTTAGCTGCCATGCCAAAGATAATATTATGATAAGGTCTATATTTTTTTGACCACATGCAGTCAGAATGGGGCAAATAACATAGGGTAGCATCATACTTATGTTGTAAAAGGCAGTCTTCACTTAAAAAGAGAGAGAACCACATCACTGGTAAACTTCTATACAGTTACTTGGATCGTAAAATCCGCTAAAGTGTAATGTGGGTGCTTGGTATAAATGATGGGCAATTTTGACAACCTTTCATCAGAAATACACATCTTAYAAAGATTCTAGCTCCAGCAGAGGCATCAGTGGGTTTTTTTAGGTTAGTCAGCATTTCTTAAGCTTCATGGGCATGAAGCCCAAATCTTCAGCCATTGGAAGTTCTTGACGAGAGACCTAAACAGTGATTTCCCTTCACTTCCAGTTTCACAGGCTGGCATAGAGACTGCACTTGCCTCTAAGAAGTTAGTCTGGTACAGCTTTCTGGAGCTGATCCAGCAGTTCTGCTCCATAAAAAATGTACATTTCTAATTTGAGTGTTGTCATTCAGTCCCTACCTCCAGAAAGGAGAACTTACCCACAGAAGAGTGGGAGTACAGATTTAGTACATTGGGAAGGATGAGAGAGGGTTTCATTCACAGAGCAGGAGTGGCAGGAATTCTTGAGAAGAAAATAATTTTCTACAAAACCTCTACTATACCTGTTTTGCAGCAGTATATAAAAGTRATGTGTATGGTCATATCCCTGCCATGGACCCCGTGTCTGAAACCATGTAAAGTTGAAGTAAAAATAATTTTTTTAAAAAGTCACTATCAAAATGTGAAAAGGAAGTATATTGACATTTCCGTATGGAGTCATTTAACTGAGAAAGCAAAGTACTCCTATTTCTATGGAGCGGTTAGGCTATGTATTCATAGGTTCATAGGCTATGTGTTCAGTTTATTATGTAGACAAGTCTAACTTCTGTTTTAGTAGATGTACATTTCAAGAGGAAATAAATTTAATTTTAAAGCTAAAAAGAAGAAATTAAGTATATATTTATTTTATATTAAAGTACATAAAGCTTTTCATGTTCTTATTTTTACCATCATAACAGCACTTGCCAATCTAATTCAAAAAAATCATCTCACTTTTTTACACATTATATATCACATATTAATCCCAGTATGCAGAAGATTTACATTTGCTTTTCAATTCTAAATCATAAAGCATTCAAATAACTCATGAACCCAGTTCAATGACAGATTAATGGTACTGTAATTCAGTGCTAAAACAATTACAAGTACTTAAAATAGAAAGTATTTGCTCTGGAAAAGAATAGATAGAAATTCAAGAAATTCTCTAAACAGATGAGTAAATAAGAAAAACAGATTATTATTCTTTTACGTGTCTGACCTATAGTTGATRCCGCTTGTAAACCTTGCAAGATTGTACAGTAGGTAATGGTTTTGCTTTTTTTTCTTTTTAATTATTATTATTTTAASTACAAKAATGTTATCCAGATTTAAATCTTTGTCTTCTAACAAATATTCTCGTTATCTCTCTATGCTTGAAGTTATTTGTCTTTTCAGCAATTTAATCATGAATCATTCTATGAACCAGCACTAAAAGTCCATGTAAATTCCTATAGAGAAGATTCCTACTTATCATTTGGTTCTCAGGGGTTTTGCTTTCTGAATACAATAGTATTTTCTGCCAAAATATTTGCTGCCAGTACAAGTATTTATCGAGTGCAATAAATGCTTTATCCAAAGTTGTAAAATTAAGAATATTTGATATAGCAGGTGAGTTACAAAATGTACTTTCTTGGTTTAGCTTTCACAAAGTGCAGCAGAACTAATAGTAATGGAAAACCCACAGAGAAGATCTCAGTTAAGTGGAAAAATCAATTAAGATATTCCCAGGCCTAGTATTACTCACCTATCTGTTGAATAAGGAAGTTCATGACCATTTAATGGAACTTCCTTTGTTCTTATCTTTATGTAATGTTGCTATTGCTCTGTATGATCAGATCACAAACAGGCAAAAGCGTAAATTCAAAAAACAGATTCACACTGCATTATGTATTGACAGCCCTTTCTTGGGAATTGCTAAAATATTTGTATATTTCAGAAATTACATAAAAGATGAAAGGATGATATTAGCTCATTTTAATATATGCATTGGCAGTGGGGATAGACTAGACTGGAAAAGTGACAAAGCATGACATATAAACCATGCATACATCTGTCAAAGTTATTGTCCTGATCTTTATCTCCCACTGATGTCATAGATATAGTATAGATGTAGGTGTTGCTCACAGCAATTAGGTAGTTAATGAAAAATGTGGTTCACTCTAAGGGGAGCTCATGATGGTGTTTCTTTTGTTTAGTAGGATGGAGGCTATGGGAGAAAGTCTTGAGAGTGATTTTAAGTAGAAGAAGGGGAAAAAATAGCTTTTTATAAAGGATATGGAGGATTCCTGGGGGAGTCTTRTAGCACAGTGAAATAGCTAATAGATAAGTACAACAATTTCATTATTAATGCCAGATGATTATAATGTCTCACTAGACAGTATTTAAAAAGATGATTTTATCTTTTTAAAAGATCTGAGAAGCAGCAAAATGTTTGATCCACAAAGATCAAATTAGCTCAAATGGTAAAGAACAATTAATGGAAGCTTGTGATAGGCACATGAAATATATTTTAATGTAAGCCTTTATATTCAATTTTCAGGTATTTAACAGGSTTCATATAACCTGAATCTTTGTTTAACCTGTAAAATCTAAAACAGATGCATTATTATGGTCCTAAATATGGAGTATTAGGCTCATCATAAAACAAAGCACTGATAAACACTGCACAGCACAGGTTGAGCTTGACAGATGAAATGTAGTCTCCTTTTGTAACTTGATCATTGTTCCTATTTTAAGCAAATAGGATTTAAGCACCTGCCTTGCTCCCTCATAATTTCAACATCTGTGGAAGGCTTCCTGTGCTTTGTCATTCACTAAAAGGCCATAGTGATCATCACTGACTGCTTCATTTATCATTGTAGCAGTTGGTACTGCATTTTGAATTGATTGCTTCAAAGATGCCGTCTACCTGGAATCTTACTTTGAGTTCAATAGGTAATTTTATGCATCGTCTGAAATGTCTTGCTTTATAGTACTAATAAAATGATTTCTAAGGTATTTATCATGACCTAAATAATAAAACATTTCGGAGTAGGCCTCACCCTCTAAATTAAGATGCACTCCTTTTTTTTTTTTTTTTTTTTTCCCAACAGAAACTGAAAACACTGCACAGTGTTCCTTTAAGGAGCATCTCAGTTGTTTGAACTGCAGTGGTTAATTTACAGCAGTAGTCGGGATTTCTAAATTGCAAAGGAGAAACATGTGCACTATGGCACTAACTGATAATAAAATTCCTAATATGTTTCCTCTTCATAAAAATAAAGGATTTCTTATAACTTAATTGACTTTGTCATCTTTTTTAAGCTTCTCTAGAGGCTGCTTTTGAAACCTTGAAAGTTTGCCTGCAGGCTGCTGCAGAGGAAACTCTTCTTTGTGTATTTCGTACCACAGAAAGATACATATTTTTTAGAAGTGTATAATGCAGCATTTTATGCTGAGGTGAACATTTAGAAATATCATATAAATAATAGTCTAAAGGGGGAGTATTTTACTGCCAGGAAGGTTGAGGATATGGGAATTTAAATTCATTAACCTTGCAGAAATTTATTTTAAAGTCTATCATTAGTTTCACAAGCCAGTCATTATAATTTTCAGTGCTATGAAGAGCGTTTTCAGCCAGGGATTAGAGTGATTCTGTATGCTAGAGAGAAGGATGATTCATTCTCACCTACTCTTCGTCCTTGAGCCCTGGTCTTGTAAAACCTTACTTAGGTGTTTTATCAAGACTGTTTGCGTGGCCATACAGTTTATCAGGTTGAAGAGGAAATCATTTTCAACATATATTGAGGAATGAAGTGGAATTAAATCGTCATTTGTTAATGTAACATTCTGTTTCATTTTCATATGATATTTAATCCCTAAAATCATGAATAATATTTGGTAAATGACACTAGTTCGTGTGTTAATGTTACTCAGTTTCTTTGGTTTTACATTGACAGTAGCAGTCCTTGCTATGAAAGTCTCAAAATTGTGTCATTTTTTTCTTTGATAATTTTTTATACTAACTTGTTTATTGGTTTGTTATCAAGCTATTGCAGACACAGTCTTTCTATATGCCTCATGATTCTGAAGAAATTAGAGGCATGATAAAAGTCCAGTAGCAAGAATCACAGAATTTATTTTGTGAGTCAGGGAGTAGCAGTCTTGAAGATATCCTTTCATATATTTTCTTTCTCCTGATGCCAGGATGGTAGAATGTRGATTAAGAACTAGCTGAAGTTAATTCTAGATTGACTAATATACAGTCTTCAAAACTGACTTAAGAATGAGTAAATAAGAGTAAGTTCAAATGTAAATGGAATTACACAGTTGCTCTTTAGTTCCATATAAARGTCAAATTGTAGATCTGTAGTTATCTTTTATTAACGTTTACTCCAAAGAACCAGATTTAGCCTTCTGAGAGAAAAGAACTAGAAAAGTAATTCTRGAGGAAGATTTTTTCTCAACTTTGCTATTGTAAGAACAATTTCTTGTCTCCTGCACTTGATCACTCTGTTTGACTTGGGATTTCTGTTAAGAACCCCCAYAGGACACCCATTTCCTGGCTATGAGAGACTCTAAGATGCTCTGTATTAGGTAGACAGAGTAGAAAAAAGAACTCATCCAAAGGAAAAAAAATATAATCACAATTCAGTATTWTTTCCTCAAAGTCTCTTCATACATGCATTAAGAAAAATATATCCCCCCAAATCTTTGCTCTGTGTAGGGAAGTACCTTTCYCTGACAGTAGATCCCTAAAACCTCCAGAGGGTCTTAAACACTCTTGAGGTACAGGCTCTGAAATAACATGATGACAAAAACAAACCAACAAACAAACACACAAACAAAATCAAAACCTATGAATCTTCTGWATATTTTGAATTGTTGCAATGGAAAATGTACCAATTTTCCTATCTCTCTTAGATTTTTTCCTCAATTTTCTTCGTGAACATTAGTTTTTTTCTTCAAAGTTTAATTTATACACATTTATTATCTTTTGTTTTCTTGCYCTTGCTTTTCTTTTATCTTGGCAGTGTATTCTAAATCTCTGCTGTACACAGGGTGTTGTAACAGTGTACCATCTGATTAGTTTTGTTTATTACAGGGCAAACATCCTAGAGTTTGACCTTTTCCTGTAAATTGAAGTACAACACGTATGATTTGTATGCTTGCTTTTTTTGTTGTCTCTTTGCTGGAAGCTATAGTCAAAGCATTTTTCAGTGATAGGTTTATTGCAATGGTAGTTTCCTTTGTTTTTAATGTGGATTTAAAAAAGAACTAAAGAAAGGATATGGTAGAAAGCTAGGATGTAAACCACCTTTGAAATTCCCTGATCCTCATGAGACAAATGTATTCATATCCAAGAAGGACAATTCAAGAACATGATGATTTTCTGTAGAACCCAGGCAGTAAGCTATATGCAGTAGCCATATGGAAATTAATACATTGTCCTGTATCCTGAATGCATTACTGGAACAATCACCAACCTTGTTTTAGGCTACTTTTTATTTATATTATGTAAGAGCAATCTACAATAGTTGAGCTGAACAGTCATTGGAAGACAGAAAATGGTAAGATTGGTGAAGAAGAGTTAGCCTTTACACTACTTTATATTGCCTCTTATTTTATATTTCAAATAGATATAGTCTTTATATATATATATTCTTCCTAAACTTCTTTTTCTTTAAATTTTTTTTCTAATGTGTGGATGTTTTATTTTCACTTATGAAAGCATGGAAAGCATTAACCCCTTTTTTCTCTTTTCAGACGAACATTTAAGAGTTTACCTATGTTCTATTATTGCTTACTTTCATTTCAAGAGAAAATGTTATTCACTTGCTAACTCACTAAACCCACCAGTCCTTCAAAGTGACTCCATAATTGTAGCTTGTTCCACTTAAAGTACATATATAACACCATAATTTTTACATCTTTCCAAAAATTTTAACTTTTTTATTTTCCATTRCCGTTGTGCTAAACGATCCTGACCCTTTTCATTGTATTTTTAGTTTGGAAGACATGAAAGCATAAGACTGAAACAAATGTGCTGGATATTGTTATTATTCACTGTCAGCTATTTCAGCAATCATGTGATATAATCCCTTTAAGAAAATAAATTCCATCTTCTAATTAGCTAGTTCTTTGTCATCCCATTTTTCAGAATGTGATGTTACAGATAGMTGAAAACTTTCTAAATTCTAACCTAAATTTATTCACAGCCAGTATATATGTTCTTATGCCAATGAAGTTCTTTTTCTTAAATGGTGGTTCTTCTCCTTCTGTAGTCCTTGCCTTCCTACGTACTAAGATTAGCAATCTTGTTCCACTTAACTTTCATTTTGCTTAGCTGCAAAAACCTACCTTTTTTTACACCGAAACTTTATTTAGCTTTATGTAGCTCAAATGAGGTAAGACTTAAATGTGTATAAGTTTTACTTAGTTGAACAGAGAAGTTATCTGAAGGAAGATCCACCAATRAATTGAGAGATGACTTGATCATTATCTAGAGGTCAGATCTGAGACATTTGTAGAATCTTTTTTTCTGGGTATTTCTCCTCTGTGAACAAATATGAACAAGCTCCCTGTCTTAGTGATAAGGAAATTGTTGAAGAGTAGCTATAAAAAATATAGATTATAAATTGAAATTTGTAGAAATATCTGTGCAAGTGTTTAAAAGAGTAGATGGGTCATAAAAATTGAGAGATTCTCAATTCAGGTTCTAGAAGAAATCAGGTTCTTTCAGGTTCTAGAAGAAATCTAGCTTAGTATGGTTTCCCGTATCCTAATGTGGCAAACGGTACTATACGGATAATTTTACTTATCAATTTGACATCCGTATTAGACAAAATAGCGGAGTAATTGATATGAGTTCATAAATACTATTGCCATAAGAATGAAGGAGACAGTTAATCAGTAAGAATTTATTCAAGTGTATTTTTTTAATATGAATATAAATGTGGATGGTAAGACTTAATAGTGATGATATGATCTATTTAACTTCTCTTAAGACACTTTAGTTGTCATTTAAGAATATATTTTACTGAGGAACTAGGATACAAAATCAAAATAATCAAAATCTATGTGACATCTCAAAAATAAAAATATGAGAACTTGAATGGGATTATTTCTTTTGGGTTCCTGATCTGAATGAGTCTTAAGTGATAGAAGGAATCCTCTGAAAAGAGAGAATGGGCTGGTGATTCATGTTCAGTGATCTACATAATTTGATCCAGTGAATAAAGTGAGCAAGCTGTTTCTAATATTGCTAAACCTCAGTCATATTTRGTAGTATGGAAGCTGTAATTTTCATGATGGGAAACCACATGCACTGTTTTGCAAAAGAACTTGGAAGTCACAGAAAACAGTAACCAAACCAAAGTTCACAGCTGGATGCTGGKGACCAAAAAGGTTAAAATACAACATAAACAGGGTTATAGTGGTTTGCAATACAGTGATTATCTACTCTGTATACCTGATAATTGCCATTCATGAATGAGAGAAACCTAAGACAAGGTTGTAGAAACAGGCTCAGAACCGATTAAAGGATTGACTTTCTTGAAATATTAACAAAATCATTGTAATCATYATGCAAAATTGGTGGAAGAAAAACATGACTACTGTAGGCAATATTGCATTAGGGAGTAATTCAGTGCAAAGGGAGTYCATAAGTAGATCAAAGTTATTGTTGCTGAGCATCCTATTTCCATCCTATGTTTGGAGGCTTTTACTGCAGATTATTCTTAGTCTGGTCTCAAGTCCCCAGTACACATGTATTTGGAAGCTTTCTGAAGATCTATCATCTCAGAAACCTAGTCTTCCTTGACTATGATTATTMCTCCTTGATGATTCACATTCTGGTAATACCTCTGGAAGCATTTCAGTTTTTCACCTATCTCGGATGATGACAGCAGAACAGCAGACATGTCATGTGGCTTGAGTGCTTTCACTATCATAAGCTGTATAAAGCCTCACATACAGAAGCTTTACTTCTGTTTCTGTGCAGTTTTGAAGGGATACCATGTACCTGCTGCACATTCTAACTGTTCAACATCAGGCATCATAGTCATGATATGATACCTCTAGCTCTGAATCCTCAGCCAGTATATTTATCTAAAAAGGAATGGGCAAAATGCAGGACTCCAATGTGTCTCAAGGACACCCTCATTCCTTGAACAGTAAATGTGGGAGATGTAAACCAGGGCAGGCCTCTATAGTCCAACGATTCCTGTACCATGGGAAGAGGGTACAGGTTTTTGAGGAAATATATATTCCCATATGATGCCCAAGCCAGAGTATCTCTGAACACATAAACTGCAAGGGCTCACTMAGCTATTGTGCAAACCTTTGTGTATCACTTAAGTAGCATTATAAAAGACATGACAGGTTTAAAAGAAAGAACAAATATTTTTTGGAACTGAGACTCAAAGGAGGCACTGGTCTGCCTGTGCTGTGGTAATGCTCCATGCCTCTTGTTACACATGAATCTTTGTGTATGAGTGTAGGATGAAGCCTATGACCGTTGCTTAGTCACATGCATGGACACAAAACAGCAGGGACACCATAACTGCTGGAAATAATCTTCCATCAGAGGAGGGCAGAAAATCCAGTTTGCCAGTCTGAGTATCTGTGAAGATGCAACAAATTAATTTTCCTCCCACAGAACAGAGTTTCTGAAGGACACAGATTTCTGCAGGGAATGTATACAGACCTATTTCTGCCCTGATCAGCTTCTGAGAGAAACAGCTGATGCATCTTCACAGATAAGCAATGGTCATAGGCTTCATCCTACACTCATACACAAAGATTGGTGTTGAGATATCACTGGTCATTCCTCATTCAGTTATCTTATTCAGGAATGATCAGTGATATCTCAGAGAGTTGGGGGCTTACAATTGATATCAGATGGCATTTGGCTCTATACATACTACAAAAAGCTGACGGGGGTATCAGAGCAGCTTTTGAAAGTGCAAGAACAGATGTGTGATAGGTGTACGTTGAAATGGTGCAGCTCATTCACCGGAGGGACCTTTTGGTTTCATTCCTCTGGAAGGAGTCTGGTGTGTGCACAGTAAAGCTGCTTTGACAACAAAACCAAGACTTAATAAGTGGAGACAATCACGGGATTTGCTACAAAACTCCATTGCTGCTCCAGTCTAGGTTGCAGACACAGCCTTAATCAATAAATTTAATTCTGGAGCACCTTCTAGTTCTTAAGTCTCTAGAGTGCCCTTGTTTTTCTTTCCCTCATTTTTCTATGTCTGTGAAGGCTATAAGCTGTTACAGATTACGTGTTTGCTTGCTTGTTTATATTAGAGGGAGGTTAGATCTCAGGTAGTTTGAGTCCAAGATCAGGTCTTTGAGAAATATATAAAAACTCTGACAGCAAAATACCCTTGCAGTGAATCAGTAAGTGTATAACTTTACTTCTGCTGGAGAAACATCACTTTCATGGAACTACTGCAGACCCCTTCTGCTCTGCAGATTGATGGCTTAACTGTTTTTAACAAATATAATCAGACAAACTAGACATTTGATTAAAAAATTTATAATGACTTCTGAGAGGTAAAAAAAGGAGAAAAGAAAAAAATAGAAAACCCCACTCTGTTAGCCTTAACTGTTTGGGGGAGATGTTTATTTGTTTAATGCTGAGGCTAAATAAGCTTTTCCTGCAGGGCAATGCCAGCATATGTACCTTGCTTAATAAAGACAAGGTAGAGGAAATTAATCAGAAATGGTCAGGATGTAAATTAAATCTGCCTCAGGGCTAGTAATACACCCACGCACTTGGCAATGCAAATAAACCGGTAGTATAATACAAGTGCTTTTTGCTAAATCAAGTGTTTGTGAAAATAAAAACTTGCAGGCCATTTTGTTTGAGTCAGTTGTGAATGAGTCATTCGAGCAAAACAATTAGTGTACTTCCAAAACTCAAGAATCTTTGTTTTTGCTATTTCCTGCCAGAAAACACATTCTAATTTCAAACCAGTGAATAACAGCATACAAATGTGCAAAAACATGTAGAACTGTAGCATGTTTTGAAAGCATAAATACTAAGGTTTGAAAGAATAGTTTAATAGTACTTTGATTCTTCATTTATTTTGCATTTTAGAATTATATACTTCCTTCCAAAACCTCATTTTCTTCTTGTTTTTTACCGATTGATACCTATATATTGCACACTATCAAATTCATTACACTTTAGAGTGTGGGAGGAAGGGGTAAATGTGGAAGTAAWACAAGATACACTACCGTAGATTGAACAAATTTGAAGAATCACCTTCATTGAAAGAAAATTTAAAAGCTTTAGAGCTTTACAGTGACAGACCTCATAGGCCACACAGTCCGTGTGAAATTGGATTCAGTGTGATTATTTCTGGGCAATAATTCAGAGCAAATAACATCAAGAAAGGCTTGCATAAATCCTGACAGAAAAAGTGGATTTAAATCAAACTAATAGGTTGCAAAACATATGAAATATGCTTTGTACTATGCCTTGGAGACACATGGCCAAATCCATATTCAAAAAGTAAAAACAAACCAGAGTGATTTGAAGAATAAATTACTTGTCATCGTGATCTTTAAAAATGCCAGAATTTAATGCAAAAATATAATCCTAACATTTATTGCAGCAAAAATAAATGTCAACATATTAGACTTAACTGGCTAAACCTTGTGGGTAGCATTTCTACAAAGTGAAAGGAACATGACAAGTTGTATTTCACATTTATTAGAATGAGATTTGGTCTTCTTTATCATAAGCAGTAGATTTAAACACTTTATTTTAATTTACTTCACAGTATTGAGAAAAACATTGACTCAGATAAGAAGTGGAATACCATATACATTTTTCTCTGAAGCAATCAATCAATTTTAGAAGCTAAATATGTAATATGACAACACTAGAGCTTTGCAGTAGAATACAAAATGTAACATAAAATGTTTGTGACATATCACATACGCTGCTTAGAAGCATATCTGCTATATCTAGAACATAGTAAAAGTTACAGTCTATTGGCTGTAACTGACATGTCTTCATAAACATGTAAGTACACATTAATATACAAAAGCGCTATATTTGAGGTTATTTGCTGCTTTTGAGTGCAGCAAGATACAAAAACATGTCCTGAGACAGTCATCATTTCTGATTCCTTCTTACTCTTTGATGATGTGTAACACCTATAGACCATTGCTGGACTTGCAAAGTTCTTAAAAATTGCCTTTCAGTTATTAAAATAACTTACACATATAAAAGTTTAGCATCACAAAAAAATATCAGTTTTCTGAGACTTCCTCATTTTCATAGGAAGCAATCCAGATTCCTTAGAAAATTATACAGATCTTCCCATAATGACAGTGGCGGCACGGATTTCAAGGTTTTTCAAGGTACTGTTTGCTGCTGCACATGGTTAAAGTCTCTATTTTTTTTTGTTAACAAAGAATATGTACATAAGGCCTTCATCTAGAATAATAAAATGTAACATAATGACCTGCATTCCTTAGAYAAAATATCTATTTTTAAAATACTGTGTAACTGAAAATTATAAAAATGCATTAAATGAGTATGATTTAATTTGCAAAATTAGACACTTAGAATTTAGGAAAATTGAGGTTTTTACTTTTTCATGCACTATTACTACAGCCTCTGAGGGTTTCCTACCTGACAGTAACGGTAAGAATCCAATATGCGGTCATGTAATTGAAGATCAAAAGTGTATTGGGCTCGCAGGACACAGTATAGATATTTATATGTGTTTCTGTACTAAGTACAGGCCTTAAACAGATTCTTGAAGTAGTCATAAATACGTAGTAGAAACTCCCAGTTTTACTTYAGGTTTTTCTCTAATGCTAATTTTCCCATTCGTTTCGAGAAGGCCAAGAACAGAAAGAAATACTACTACTTGATGAAACTCCTGCTGATCTCAGGAGTGGGGATATTGTGTGTGGGGGGATATTGTGTGTGTTATGCAGCAGATGCTACTGCAGCTTCCTGACTTTCAGATGGCAGGAGAAAGGGTGAGATTGTCCTGGCTCATCCTGAGCATGCTGGCTATTGTGTCCTGGCTATTGTTCCTGCTGGTGCTGCTTTTGTCAGGAGAGGTGGGAAACCCCTCTGGAGGTGGGCGACCTTTCTGGTTTGCCCATGTGGTATGAACAGGAAGGGCTAGGGAAAAGAAGGAGGATTCTGGGAACAGTATGGAGTGGGCTGTGACAGCATCTGTGGGCCGGTTAAGATCCACAATGAGTGGTGGTCCTGTTTTCTAAGACAAATAGGCACAGGTAAGAGAAACCAAGGCAGGGCCTGGCACTCACTGGCTTGACTAATTAGAAGTAAGAGCAAGCGAAGTGGGCGAGAAGGAGTTGTACAGGCAACRGGGCAATTCCCGTGTTCTGCCAAGGAGGAAGGCAAGTTAATGCTCTGCTGTGGGCAAAGCAACTGCTAGGTCTATTGGAGAGCACCAACAGTCTCTGAAACCATTAATTGCAGAAGAGACATTAGTGTGGTCTGTCTCATAGTGGTTATTTGGCATTTAGCACAGGACAGGTTTGGTTCTTGCACATCTGAAYTGATTTCAAAGCCTGCAAAATTTTTGCTTTGGGAACCAAATGATGAAATGATGACCTTGACTGTCACCTGGTAACTTTCTTTTTCACTTTGGGGAGGGGGGGGACAACTTTAACAGTCTTCTAATTTAATTCACCATTCATGCTGCTAACCCATTACATATGGACTGCCAAATCTGAGATGTTGTAGCACACATTACATACAGCTCAAAAGTAATTATATGACAGAACAGTATATACTATATACTCAATGTATTTGTAAGCCAAAGAGAAGGGTATTTTTTCATTGCATGACAAAATGTACAATTACACATTTTAACTTTGAAATATGTAGTGTGAAAATGAGTTGCTGTCTATATGGATAATTGCATTTAAATTTAAAACTAGTTAGCAGTCTTGATAATAAATAAGGATTCCAAGTGTCTAAGAACTGCAGTGTTTTATATAAATAATAGGAATGAACAAAAATATGTAATTACAAACATTAAACATATGCTGCTATGAAAGAGTGGTAAGTTATTATTCTAATGTACTTTTAGAAGAATCCAGATTCCTGTTTTCAGCAGAATTTTATTTCCATAGACTTTTTATATCTTCCAGCTTACAGATACATGAWGATATTTACAGACCTGAAACTGGTAACACTTTGAGTTCTTAAAAATGTTGGCAGAATGTATTTATTGAGCTTTGACATATCACAGAGTATTTAAACTACATATACCTCTGGTCACATACTTCTGTAGGTTACATGAAAAAAATTTCTTTCTCCTCCCCTCCAAAAAAAATCCCCATTGTATTTTTATCTGCTCATAAAACATTCACTAAAGCAAACAGAGTGTTCAGGTAGTAATATTCTATTTTATGTTTCATCTGTTTTATAAAGAGACTTTTTATTTTGATTTATGCTTCATTGCCCCCTGCTGTTTGATAAGGTACTGTTTCTTTTAAGAGTCAACATTTCTGTCTACATTTGTGATTAGTACAGAAGAAGTTTGAACTTGAAATGATCTTTTCTTGATATGGTCTTAGATTCATTATGTTCTTTTTACCTGAAGGACTGAAGTTTTCAAATAATGCAGTCAATCCAATTAAACTATTATGACAGGTCTGCAAAATGAAAAATTGCTTTCAAGTATCTTTCCTGCCTCACACACAATRGTGATAAAATTTAATATAATTTTCATATGCAGTATCCATTCTATTTTTACTTACTGTCTTAAGATACTGAATATCTCAAAGTTCCTTATGAAAGGAGAACTTACATATGCAGGTCTCCCATTGTCCACTACAGCTTAAGGAGGATTCTCTATTGCTTAATGAAACTATTCACTTAAATCTTCATATCAGTTACCTCAGCAGAGTTCTTCTCTGTTTTCTAAAGTATTTACCTAGGAAAACTAGAGAATTTGGGGGTGTGCATCTTTTCTTCTGCAAGTTATCCAGATATTTTGCCCAAGCTATACTTGTTTGTTCATGTAGAGGAGTTGAAGAGTGGAAGACAAAAAATATCTTCAGGGCTTCTGCAATAGTATCACAATGTCTCAAACTGGAATTGGGCAGGTTTTGTCCACCAACAGAAAATCCCTATATTCTATTCATTTTTAATGAATTTCCCAAGATCTTTCATGCTATSAAAGGTTCAGCTGTTCCCAACTGAGATAATTTTGAAATGTGTGAGACACAGTCAATAATAGTCAAAACTTTGGGAAAAAAAGCTTTCAAAGTCACATCCATGTCATTAGAATTTGAGACTCTGGTGAAAATAATGAGACTACATTAAAAACTGTTATTTGAAGTATTACTAGGGCTTATTTATCTTCTTTTTCTTTTTTAGTGTTCAGCAGTTCAGCTTTTCTTTGCAACAATGGTATCTAGCAGCTTAAAGGAAATGAAGATATTCACATTTTGGATTTGGATGACTTGATCATTTGTCTGAGCCCTGAGTCTGCTTAATATATATCTACAAGGTACAGTGTTGTACAAAACTAGTATACCCAAGACAGATCAAGCACTGAAAAGCTGTATAGATGGGTTAGCTGATGCACAGTTCTGTATAAGCTAATTTAGAGCATACCTTGCTTAAGAAAGGCAGCAGCTATAGATAGGGCCACAAATGAATTGCTCTGCTTCTCAGATAACCAGACTCAMAAGAGCTTTCTTTTTGAAAGAGATTAACTGCCTCTGTCTATGCCACAGATGAGTGAAGAACTAAGTTAATTGCACAAAGAATTAGTCATCACTCACCTGGCCAGCAGCTGAGCCTGTCCACAGGCCTTGAGCAGGATGCTCCAAGCAGACATTAGAGCACAGAGAGCTGTTGAGGGAGAATGAAAGCACAGGAACAGCTTTGGAGGAGAAAAATCAGTATTTARGCTGATGAAAGAGTGTTGGCCCAGGTTTTTGGTGGAGGAAAGTGTGAGGAAAAATAACCTTAGAGAAATAGGAAGGAGACAGTGGAAATTAGGGAGAGAAAGGAGAAAGAAATATTTACAGATTGGAGATATTTATATCCTCAAGAGTACATAAATAAGTTACAGTTGTCTGTTACCCTTCCAGATTGTTCCTGTTGTTTTGAAATGAGCATTCTTGCACAGTTATTTTGATATTTAATGTTCTCAGGCAACATAATGATTATGCAAGAATGCTMATTGCATTCTTCTAAGACTATATCTGCAGTATTTCTCCATGTATATTCATAAAATACACACAAATATTTTGTATTCTATGTATTTTGTATTATATGGATATATCAAAAGCATTCTGATGTATAAAAATATCAGTTTAGGCATGGTATATTTGATATTACAGGTTGCACTTCAAAAAATGTTTTAGTTTGTTGCTTTTATTCATATTTGAAAAGCTAGCATTTTCATTAAGGCAAAAGAGCCATAATAGAACAGCTTACCATAGTAAAAATTTTCACATGCAAAGTTAGGGATGCACTTAAGACATATCCAAATAGATCTGTATTAATATATGCTCATTCAGGTCTTTATTTAAAATGCAGAATCTTAATATAATTAGAAATTTGCTGGTACAAAACAGTTTTCATGTTAAAATTTCACAAAATCTGATGAGTATGATACTTAGAATATCCTTATGAATATGCCACTTAGAATATCCTTGATATATCTTGAGAAGCTACTATAATTTTTTAAGTCAAAATTCCTACATAGTTAGAATATTCTGAAATTCCTACATACCTGGATAAAATGATAAAATAGGCAAATCTTCTTTGTTTCTTTTCCTTTCTAGATCACAACTCAGTCTTCTAAGAAAGTCTAAGTAGTTTTTAAGCAATAGACTGTATCAAATGCTCATAACATCTAGCAGAAGCATAAGCATTGTTGCTACTGAGGTTAAAGAGAAGTAGCAATTCACATAAATTCACACAGAAAGTTGAACGGAAATAAGATTTTATTTCTGAAGAGGATTCAAGTCTATAGTTAACACTAATTTACACTTATGTAGAAGCAGACAAATAATCAGCATTCTGTAAACACTAAGAGTAGAAGGTATTGCAGGGTGGTTTTTTTTTTCCCCTGTACTCATGTCTCAAGATATTTTAATTCTTAAAGTATGAATAGTTTCCTCTACAAAAGTTAAAAGTAGTATTTCAAAGACAAATTAGAATTCCTCTTATTCATTTATTTATTTTTAATCTGCGTCAGAATTGTAGCAATATGAGCAACAGCAAGCTGAAACAAGCCAGAACACTGAAGCAATCTTGCCTCAAAGGATAAATCATAGATTTATAGTAGACTCCCTGCACATGGAGGCTTTTCACTAGATGACTGTAGGTAGATCTGATGTAGCTCAAGAAATTGAGTCTCAAATGAATAATTTAGGCTTAAAGATTAAAAGTCCAATTTACCTGGAATGTAAATTACAGACATGCTAGTGTCCTTCTGTAATATTTGCATGGACTGGAATAGGTGATAGGACTCTAAATTTGTACCAGGGTGCTCTGGTTCACACAAAATTTTCAGCATTCTCATTTTTATTTGCTTGTTTGCTTATTTAGGTTATCGCCTAAATCCCAACCTTGGTTTGAGATAGGAATTTTGTTATTATTTCAGTTGGATTTGAAGTAGAAAGCTGACAGCCTTTTGCTCAAGAAGATATACTAGAAGATATGTGTGAAAAAGAAAAGGGAGGATTTGTGTGTGTAGATATACAGATGAGTGTACCGATGTATTGCATTTGCRCATGTACATAGATAAACATAAAGTGGGGGAAATATGGTTTCTATGTGTAAGTAACAAAGACTGCAGTAGATACAGAGAAGGCAATGCAACCAYATAGTGTCTCTCATTATCTTCATCATTCAAAGTATAATTCTAACCTTGTTTTCTGCATAGTGTCAAAGGTCTACCTTCAGTGCAGAATTATTATTTTATTCATGAGCTTCTCCTTCGGCATCATACTTTGAGTTTTTGCCTTATTYTCTCTGAGGAGTAAAGACTAATTGCAGGTATGGAACCTGGCCTGGGCYTTTTCCAAAGTCACTGTCAGAGTCAGGAGAGTCTCCTCTCCAAGTCTTTAGTCTTCAGACTGTCGCTTACACAAATCATTGGTTCTACCCATTTGTTTTATTGCTGTATCTTATTCTGACACCCGGAAAAATCTGCACTTAAGCAGGACAAACCATGCATAAAAAGGCAATATACCTATAATTTGCTAGTTTTATTTTAGATTATTTGACTGATTGACTCTTCATTCTTCTGGGTGATATTTAACAAGTTGTTCTTGTTGTTTTCTATTTACTTGCTATATTTTCTATGCACCTTTCTCACTTCCAAAGCAAATGGACAAATCATTCTGCAAAACTTTTGGTCTTTATAAAGTTATGATGCCCTGTGTATTGAAATCTCACTTAATTTTCCTCTAGAATTTRTTGTGATACAATTCCAGAAAACAGATTCTGGGTAAAAACTACCTTTCTTCTATGGACAATAAGATAAATATTCCACATACCTGGAGACAATGAGACAATGTTCCATCCAAAAGAGTAATCCCTACAGTGTTATTTAAATATGACATAAGTAATAAGCTGGTTAAGATATTTATATATATTTATGATAAAAGCAACCACAAGGAGATACTTAGAGAATAATGCAAAAAGTAAATTTTCTGAGAAGATACTTCAAATTCCTTACCATAAAGAAAAAAGTAACTTAAAAGAACAAATATAATAAAACTCTTTAATAAAAGTATTCAACAAAAGAACTTTATTTTTTTTCAAAGAAATAATGATTATTTTATTCCCTGTTACATCTGAACAAGATGGGTCTCACAAAATATTGGTAGCAAGTAGTAGCAGTATTTTTGTGACAAACCTGGTACATCTATCAATGTATTGTAATAAAAATGCTAGAAAATGTCATGATTTATAAACACATTTTTCTGAACATAGAATTCACTGAAAATTTCAGAACATATTCAAGAATATATTCAGGATGAAATTGCATGTTCTTTAAAACAAAGAGGACAGATTTCAATAACAGAGGATGTGACGCTAAGGCATGCCACAGAAATGCAATATGGAGGAATCTATGCTAACTTATGTATAAATTTAGTTTAAATTTAGGAAAAAAAAAGTTTCCGTTACAGTTATTTGACTCTCATAAGTATTTGTGTTAAACCAGAGAGAGCAATAAGCATAAAACATTAATGTGAATTGAACATTAATGCAAATTGCATGTTTTTAGAGCTTGTATAGTAAAGAAATCAATATTTTAAGTTTTTGACATTTGAATATGGGGAAACATCAAGGAAACTGCAAAGGGAAGAATTAATATGTTAATAAGAAAGTAAGACATAACAAGGGAGACAAGATGGTGACAATGACAAAAAGAATAATGTAGAAGCAAGTTTGGAGATAAATAACATCTGTAAGTCTATTACTGGGGGAATATGATTAATGGTCATGACTGAAAGGAAGCCATTAAAAATAGAATTGTGAGTTCCTAGCACTGTACATTTCCAGGCTGAGAGCAGTTTTAAAGCTTTAATGATCTTAATCAAGATTTACCTGTTCCAAAGCTGAGGCAAAGTTGTGAAATAAATGCTTATAAACCCAAAATGCTGCATAAGTAAAATTCAAGATAGAAGGAGATAGATCTCTATAGCAGTGAAGTGTTTAAGTGAAAGAAGATGAATCAAAGGAAGCTTGCCTTTTCATTTCCTTGCCATTTTAAGGTTTGCAAACGTAAACTGAAGGCTATTCAGAGTTTTCCCTCTGTTAAAGCTGTTGGCTAGATTTATTTATAAAGTTTGTATGGTTCGTAACTGCTTCATTTTTTTTAAATAATTTAGAATATATGAGAATATTAATATTAAATTTATATATAGAGCACTATCAAGAGAAGAATATCTATCATGCTTTCAATCAGCTTCCTTGTGTTTACATTTGTGGTTGTGAATACAGACAGAAATAGATTTATACCAATTTAAATTAATGCACTTACTAAGCATTGCACATATAATGATGYATCATCAAATTAAAACTTCATCCAAATATTTCATTCAGACCTGAGATCTGAAATTCTATATGATTACAGAATATTTGAAAATATGCCAAGGGTAAATCATACTGTGTAAGTTTAGTAATGCTAAACAAAGTCAAAATCAATACCTAAACTAAAATGTGCATTTTCTCCCTTTTTTTTGTCACTTACGAAYGACAAAGATAATCAAGGGACTGGAGCAACTACCATATGAGGAGATGTTAAACGAACCAGGCTTTTTTAGCCTAGAGTAGGGGAGAGGGGATTTAATCAATGTGTACAAATACCTGAGYTTTGATGGTAGGGAGAAGGGGGGATTCTGTGATTCTGTGATCAGTCATTTATATACACATCTTCTTTTAACTTCTCTTCAAGCACCTTTTTCATACCAGCAGTATATAGTCCTTTCAGCTAAACTTTTACTTAGCAATGTAATACACAAATATAAAAGGGCTTTAAGTAAACTTTATTTAAAGTTAGTAAACAACTTAGGCTTTTTTATTTTTTCATTTTTGTTTTAGTTTAATGACTGCAGCTTTTGAGATTACTGTTATACAGCAGAGTCCTTTTCAAGATCTTTGGTAAATCACACTTCCTGCTACCATGAATACGGTTATTCCAGGGATCTGGTACTCTGGACATCTTTCAGCAACATCATTCATCTGGACATCCTTTCAGCAAGTGTTTGTATATGACAATTTGAGCCTTTTTTTTTACTTTGAATCAACAGTGTCCATCAGCTTTATGTCTTCTCCTCCTCTGATATTTGTGTCTGCAGTGTGTACACTTGAATGCAATCACATGTTTTGTCGCAATTCACTTTGCTRGATCACATAATCTAACCAGGTGATATAGAACGCTAATTCAACTCAGGGTTTCTAAGTCATTTACAGTAACACCTACACATTTAGAAAAACATTATATTAAAATTTCACTTGAGTGGAATTCTGTTATAATTCCAAAATCATGTATAGAAAATAAAAAGCTTAAGCATTTACATAGGAAGAAAACACAGAATGTCTTTTTCCTGTGGAACAAAGTTCCAAAAAGTGCTAAGAATTTGCACATTCTTCATGATTGGATCACAAAAAAAAGAGAGTATAACCCATTACTCAAAACTAAATGGATATTGTCAGATGGCCTAGATTTTAATTAAATGTACTTTCAAGGTGACTCTACAAAGTATGGAAAAGGACGTAAGGTCATTACTGATAAACAGCAGAACATATGTTCTKTGTCTGATGTAGCACCGAGGGCTAACATAATGTCTGAATTTAATTTCTAATCCCCTGGTATGAAACAATAAAAGCAGAGTATAAAGTTATGTATTACTTCTCTACATTAAGTGAATGAGTCCTTAGTTGAATTTGGTATCTTGAGAAACTGGAGAGGCATACAACAGTTGTAGCATTGATGTGTAGAGAAGGAAAACATTTTATAGCAGAAAACTAATACCCTTTTGGTGAYCAAATTCGTTCCAGAGATAGATGTATTCACGCTCCTTCCAAATACAGCCTAGGCTAAAGGAATTTATTTGCTGCATAAAATTTTGTTATGCATTTTGTAAGTAATGTATTATTTAAATCCTAAAATATTAATCCTGGAGTGTGTATAGACTCCAGCTTACAATGTATTTCTTGTGGATAAGGAAGCAGTGACTGACATAGTGGAGTTGTTCTTAATACGGAATGTAGCTCACAGTTCATTGGTGTGATGTTCTAGCAGGGGAAACTGAGGCGGTCTCATATTATTCCCAGTCTCATGCTGCACATCTGTGTGACTTTGTGAGCATGGATTTAGGGGAGGCCTGTGTTCAAGTCCAAATTTTTTGCTCATTAGCACTAGATGACTCATTTACAAGAACGTGTGTGAAAATAGCCTCACTGTGAGAGACACCTCAAAGATTTTGTACCCACCTTCTTTTAGGACCAGCTCTTCTGTGCCAATGCTCATCTCATGAGGGATCCTGTCCTATCTCATCTTCRTAGGAAATTCTTTTGGTTGATATTTAGTAGATGAATTAGCTAGGCTGCTTTCTGGAAGTTTCTGAACAGCAGGAACAGGGAAGTTTTAAATAGGCTGAAATCCTTAGCTAGGCACTTCGCCTTCATGCTCTGTTTGAAAAGCCGTGTAGCTCGTAGGTACTGCTATTTTGCAGGTATACTGTTATTTAACAGCTGAATTATTACAGGATAGATCCACAGGACTGATTTAAAATCCCTCTTAAGACAAACCTAAAAACGACCAGGACATCTAATAATTTGGGCAGGGGAGAGGAAGGTGGTTTAGAGTATGGTCCTACTCATAAAATTGCCATTGAGATCTTAGCTGTATGCCACTTTCATTATACTTTCATTATAATTTTGTGACTTAAATCTTTCTAGAAGATGTTGCTCAAGTAAATGTTTTAACTTAATTGAGCAACTCAAATGAAGTTCTATGACTTATGTTATAAGGGAGAGCAGACTGGATTATCATAATGCTCCAATCTTTGAAATTTACGAGTTTATCTTCTGAATATTTTTTATTAAATGATACTCCATTCTAGGTCTTTAAACTGGAACCTACATTAGAAAAGAACAAAATGGAAGCTAATAATACAGAACTTGCTTTTTTAAAATTAAGTAGGTTGTTCATAAATCACCATTTCACAGAATCACAGAATGGTCGAGTTTGGAAGGAACCTCTAGAGATCATCTAGTCCAACCCCCCTGTTCCAGCAGGGACACCCAGAGCATGTGGCACAGGGTGGCATCCAGGCGGGTTTGGAAGATCTTTAGAGAAGGAGACTCCACAACCTCTCTGGGCAGCCTCTTCCAGGGCTCTGCCACCAACGTCTTAGTAAAGAAGTTCTTCCTCACATGGAGGTGGCACTTCCTGTGTTTCAATTTATACCCATGACCCCTTGTCCTATCACTGACCATTACTGAGAAGAGTTTAGCCCCCTCCTCCCTATAATCATTGGTTGTTAATTAGATCTCCTTTCAGTCTTCTCTTCTCCAGGCTAAACAGGCCCAGATCATTTAATCTTTAAATTTCTATAATATTTATTGACTTTCTGGTCATCAAAATGAAAACCTTGCTAGTAAAAGCCAGTGGGTAAGGGCTTCATTACTTCTGTTTTTGTTAGACCCATAATTTWAAAAAAAAAATCAATTTTAGCACAATAACCATGAACAAAATTACTTGATTTTTGCTTTATAGCTATTAAGGTGCTTTAAAACTTGACACAGAGAATGRAAATAATTGTATTTCCTTAAAGAAACTTAATATTATAAACATCCTAAATTTAATAAGGTTAATCTTAATGACCTGCAATTTTTTTTTTTATTGTACCAATATTCCTCAAAGTTTGAGAAGGTGCACAGAAATCAGGCCATTTGGGAGCTATAAAAGGCCTTTCTTGAGTCATAAGTGCTAAAAATATGTTTTTTTTAATGGGAACTAGTTTGCAACTTTTTCTAAGAAACCCTAAGAATATCATCATAATAACAGCACAAATATGTATGGCTCATTAGTAGAAATGTGCTTCTGACAAATGCTCAGAAGGTAATAACTCAGCTGTAGCCACCTTCCTCTCTCTTCCAACAACCACTGATCTGTGCCCTCCAACTCTGCTTCCTTAAATGTGGCTCATCATTTTTGAATGATTCGCCTTCCTCAAAAGTTTCAGCAGATAAAAAAGTTTTATGGCAAAATGTATAGAAGGAGTTCACTGTAACTGTCTTTTACATTGATAGAATTAAGTGCACTTGTAGGAATTTCACCKAGGTCTATTTCCACAGCCTGATCTGCTGTCATTCAAAGACTAAAACTGCTAAAAATATTTTGATCACCAAATTGCATAATCTAACTTGTGAATTTGAAAGCAAACACTTGGATCTTTTGATCTTTATGTAGTGAAAAACATATGTAGCTTTTAGCTCTATAAATCTGGGGATTTTGGAGATCATTTAAATGTACAAGCAGCTAAGGCCTACACTCTCCTCTAATTTTGTCATTGCTGTTAATTCTCATGATTTTACTTATGCCTTCTGTGCTGTGCCATTTGAAATAATGAGTGCAAAAATAACAAGATCCTTTAGTTTTCCTAGATTTTAAATGTGGATTTATATGGGGTATTCATGACTATTTTATAATGTTACTCCCTCCCACTAAAAATAAAAAAAAGTGTAAATTGTTACACTCACATTTTAGAAAGCAATCTTTCAATGTTTTTGATATCTGTGTATGTCCTGACTTTCTCTTGAATATTACAATTTCTCAGGCTTCAGATGTATAGATATACAGTGTAGAGGCTTCAGTGGTGTAGATCTCACACAATTTCAGCAGGCATTCTTGAAATACTCGTCTTGATAATATAACTTAATTAGCAGAGTATTTTATACTTTTTTTTTTTTTTTTTTTTTTTTTTTTGTACAGCAAGGGCTCAGTCTGGCTATAACTCTTTCCAAAAGACCTCAGCTTATTCTCAGAAAAATTATCTAAACTACTAAACCAACCTTTTTAAGGGATAACTGTTTCCTGAGTTAATTTTATTAACTTAGAGCTCTGAACTGATGCTAATTAATATAGCAAAGATAGTGCATCRTGACCTAGATTTGGCTCAATGTCTGCTGGCTTTGTAAGCAGTGTGTTACAGGAACTGGGTTTCTGCAAAGGGCATGCTGAAATGACTCATGCTGTGCAGCACACGTGGCCAGATCTGTTAAAAAAAAGTTGAACGAAATCTGGCATAAGTGATTCGAGTGAAGTAAGTATTACTGAACTACCTGCTGAAATAAAAATACTTGTGTGTGTGTGTCTGTGTGTGTGTGTGTGCTTACACATTTCTAATTATTTTCTAAAGTGAGATTTTTCTGGAGAAAACTCTGTTAAAGGTCTACTGTATTTTCCATGGCYGACTCATATTCATACTTGCTGGGTATCCTAGCAGTTTTGCACTTGGCAGAACAGGTTGAGAAGCCTGATCCAAGCTATTCCATAAAACTACTTAACTGCTCTATGTACTTTCAGAGCTGTAGCTTGAAGGCTTGTGGCGTACTTTCAGTGTATTGCTTTTAACAGACAAGGAGGTATCTGTATCACATATCCATCCCAAATTGGAATGTCTCAAGCTAATGGACTTCTTGGAGGAATTGAGACACGAACTGTGAAAAGCCTGAGGTTGCTTGTGGCCCAGTACCCAGTTTTTAGCAAAGATCATCTCGAGAAGTTCTTAACAGGAGAATATTTTCCCAATATTCTTTTCCAGCCTCTAACAATTTCTAGGTCAGGCTTTTGAACCAGGTATAGTGCTTTCTTCAGGACAAGTAGTTTTTAATCTTAATTAAATATTTTATCAATAGCAAAATGAACTAAAAAATTTCAGCTCAGGAAAGCAAGCACTCATAGCATAAATATTGTTTCAGTTAATACCTATTCATTTCTGTTATTGCCCTTTATTGTGTGAAGTTCTTGTTATGCCTTAAAGCTAGTGGAAAAGATAAAAATGTTCCCTGTGTCTGTTTCATCTATGATGAAAAGCAGAAGCAAAAAGCTAAATAATGATGAATTCATTTGCAATAATTTCTGTGTCTGTACGGAATATTCTTAGTACAGATCTGTCTTTCACAGTGGTGATARCTTGGATGAGGATACCATTCTTTAGAAGCTGCATGATTGTAAAGAAAGGCTGCTGTGTATCACAATTGGTGAAAACACTTTATAAAATTCTATTTATTTTTAATATGTAAAACTGGAACAGTTTCTTCTCCCTCCCCAGAAAATAGAAAGTGTTGTATTCTCCAAAGGACTAAAAGACTTCATTTCTTTCTTTTCTCCCAGCCCTGTGCCTTTTCTTCACACAGGAAAAACTGTATTGATCATTGACATTTTTATCTCAAGAGATGCTTGAAGTGACAGTGTCCTTGATATCACTTGTCCTAATTCTATGTCTAATTAAGAGCTACAGATCTATTCTTTGCTTGCTCCACTTTACAATATTTTTAGGGGTCAGACCTCAGGATTTAAAAATTCTTCCTATCTCCAAAACATTATAAAAAACCCCACCAAGCTTMAAAAGAAATCCCAAAGCAACAACAACAAAATCTCTCCAAAACCCATTTGCCTTCAGAGAAGGCACACAGACAAAAGCAGGAGTGGAAATCTCCGCAGACAGTAGAACTTCAGACTAAATCAAATTAGTTAAAATGTTACATATTGTATCATTGCGCTCATGATATTTCTTTCTTTTTTTTTTTAATTAATGTTGGCCTTATGTCCATCTCTCCTTGTGAATCACTCCTTGTGAATGCGTATCACTGCCTCTTRCCACCAAAGCAGTATGTATCTAGAATGGCTGGATGTGCTTCTGCAGTAAATCTACAGTTTAGTTACATCGGGAAGGAATACRGTCTCTTTAACTAAAACTGAACACCAAAATAGTAATGAGAAAATATAYTTCAAATCCACATTCCTGACTGGAATTCAGAAATTTATATAGATGCCTTCGCTTTGAAGGTGCATCTCTCTTTATAGATTGTTTTCCTGTGTGCTTTTTATCTCATATTTCTGTGATAGGAAGTAATCATCACCTTTCTAATCCCACAAACATGAATCTGTAAAGCAATCTTGAAACTCAACATAATCTATGAAATATCACATTATATATATATATAATTATAATAATATTTCTATTCTGTATTATATATAATATTATACCTTTCAACTTCACCTGGGCAGTCTTAAAAGGCCTGAAYTTACTGTTACAATCTGAGATACATTACTTGAAAACTTCACAATGTCATGATATTCTCAAGAAATTATGTTTTACTTGTSATATAGTCTGTGGTCAGTCTGATTTCCGCTTGCAGTGGAACTATATTATCTGGTTGAAGAGATGAACCTTACAGTTGTGAACGAACTRATAAAAAAATTAGAGACTTCTCACACCATATAATCTATAATCATCTTTCATTTTAATGCTAGGCATCAAGCTTTTGTAGCTTTGTAGCACAGAAGTCTATGTCGAGCTAAGAAGTACAACTTTATCTTGTTTTCTTGTATTGTTTCTGTTTGTATTTTAAGTATTGCACTTTCTTGTTTTCTTCTCTTAAGAGGATTACTTGTTCAGACCAAAGGCATTATTTTCTTTCAAATCCTTCCTTAAACTTTTACAATTTACAATTTACAATTAAATACACAAAATCTGAGCAGTTATATGGTTGAACTGATGCACTGAGGCAACTAGCCATCATACCACACAATCAAATCTGGCTGTTTTAATCCTGATCTTTCTGTATCTTCACTAAAGTCTCATCTAAAGTTTCATCATTCAGTACTTTAATACTAAGTAAAATTCATGTTACATTTTTATACGGCACAGTGCATTATGAAGTCTATTATTACTTCTATTCATGCTAGAAAGAAAAATAAGTTTTTATAAGTAATTATGTTTTATAGTATAAGTAATCGTTACCATTGTATACTGGCCATCAATAGAGTRCACTGTTTAATATGGATAAGAGTTTTTCAGCCTATCTGTAGGAACAYTTTTTTATCTCTATTTTTTCCGATGTTCTCTGCTGAGCAGTTCTATATAGAAACTTTTCCTCCTACTTTTGTGCCATGAGTACCTTTTTTCCCCCCAGTTGCATCTGAATGGATGGATTTACATACTGCTAACTTGTTCCTTGGKTTTTTTTTAAGCCTCTTGTTTCTCCCTGAACGATTCTTCTCAAAGTAAAGAATGGCAAGAGTAGAAATTGGCAAACGTTTGGGAATCTTCTTCCAAGAACTGGAGACTTTGCAATAGGAGAACATGATCAAGCATCACCCTCAGGGCACCATGTTCAAAACTTCATTTACTAGCATTATAAATGAATTCGTTCTCTAATTAGCAACTTGGAATGGGAGAAGGGAAAGGCTACATGATTGSTAACATATGATAGAAGTCAAGTATAATTTTTCTTTTTCTGGACCAGTACTACTGTTATGTGAAAATCTGGTACTATAAACTGTTACTTCTCCCGGACGCTGCAGCTGTAGGCTGATTAAAACTCAGCAGGAAGAGCTACAATAAACAAATACCACCTGCTGCAAGAACAGGTGTTTGTGTCTTCATTTAGAAACCGAAGTGAAATAGAAGATGCCAAGGGCTGAAGTAGATCAGTGTTTGGATTGACATRATTTGTTACTACTTGTCCTTGAACTTAAAAGCATATTATTCTGCTTTCAAGACTCCTTGGTAGGGATACAACACTTGTTTTTAGTAATTAAGCAGCCCTCTGCCTTCTCTGTGCAGCTGTCCATTCTCCATACAATATGCATCCACTGAAAGGACTCGTTTCTCCATTCGTTGCTGGATAGTGTTGTGTCTTGATTGAGAACACTGTACACACAAATATATAGAAACAGTGTTTAGTCTTTATTACTTATTATACTTATTATACTTAAAATTACATATTACTAATCTTATCAATGATGTATTTGATATGCTACCAATGTTAGATATATGATTTTTTCATAAATTCATAAGCTATATATATTTTTATGCAAGTAAAAAAAATGTAGTTGGGCACATGGCAATGATTGTTATATATCTTTAAATAAATCCAGAATCAGACAGGCCAAATGGATTTAGTCTATCCCAAAGAAGATAGAAGGAAGTGACTTTTCGTATTAGAAGTATTCTCAAGCTACTCAGCAAAATGAGTGGGCTCTTTAAAGATTGTAATTTACAGTGGGTGACACTACCATAGTTCAGGACAGTAGATAATACTTACAACCAGGCAGGAAAGAAATCCAAGATAATGAATAAAATTTTAAGAGTCCTATTTTTTTTTCTTTTGCAAGGGATGTGGCACATAAATAAGTGCTGAAATCCCATAATACCTAAAGGGGATATATAGAGATATTATTGGGAACACACAGCAATATCACAAAGTCATTTCAAATCTACACACTGCCAGCAGTGTGGATTATAAAAGGAAGAAACTGAGTATTGGAAAGCTGGTGGGAAGATTTAGCATATTTAAGATGTTAAAATTACTTTTCTGCCTTATTTAGGGAAGCTGTACGGGTGGAATGGGAGTTGGAGCAGCATCCTGCCAAAGGGAGGATTACCTGGAAAAAGGGGGGTCATTTGCTCTCAAATTTTTTGACAATCTAGATCTAGATGCATAATAATCTTGAAGGCAAACAATCTTAAATTGTTCCTAGATCAACATCCAAAGAGAGAAAGTAGATAGTCAAAACTGTAGTTAAAAATTGCCATGTAGCACATTAGACAACATGGAGCTCTGTTATTGGGGTTTGGAGAAAAGCTTCCAGGACTGAAAAAGAGGAAAGAGGCAAGTCTTGTTACATGAGTAAAATCTGCTGGCACAGATATTAAGGATGTCTGTAACTTATCTAAAAAAGGCATTTTACTACTGAAAAGAGGGACACATTTTGTTTATYAAATAAAACAATTGTGTAAAGAATAAGACTTAGTATAAGGGGGGAGACATTTATAACAGAAGTAAACACCACTTGTAATTCCAATCACAAAAGGATACACAATCTTGTTACACATATTCTCTTGAGCATCTATCTATATCTCCTTAACATCTATCATTGTTAAGTTGGTAATGCAAATAGGTTTTTTTAAACAGGATTTTAAAAATAGTGGTAGATATAACTGTGAACCAAAAAGCTGGGAAGAAACTTAAATACAGCTGAAACAAACTCAATCTAAAAAATCATTGTCAGAATGAATTGTTCTGATGAAGGTTCTAGAAGTAACTAAATTGAATGAAATTTCATATATATATATACATAAATATAAGATATAAAAATGGCAAAGGACTTTGTCAAATTTATACTTCATGACTGTCTTATAGCAATTTAGGAAATGGGATTTTGTGAACAAAACTGCTTCTGGAAGACAAAAGCTGAAACTTATTGATGGAAAGTAAGTATGGAAAAGTGGACAACTGAGCCAGCAATTATATTCTAAAAAGATGTCTCCCCACTCTTGAAACACAGTTTAACTCATCTCTTYGAAAGTAGTGAACAAATGGATCAAAATCGGATAAAAACTGCCCACTCCATTTATTAGGATCAATTTTTTTTTTTTATGTGAATATGAAGGAGACATGTACCTGAAAGCTCAAGATGTTACAAGCCCAGTACAGTATATGTGTGTGTGTGTGTCTGTGTTTAAATAATATCAAAAGTAGTAGCTGAGGCAGAGAATTGTTCTGTTTCACATCTCTGGTCCTTTCTCAGATGACGTGGATCTAGAGGCTTTCATACAGTGTATTCACTCAGAAGACAAAGCAATGAGCCGATTTCTGTGGTCTTAAAAGCACACGATCGTATCTGATTATTAGGTGAAGGTTTTCTGAGAGTTCTTCAAGTTCTTCAACTGCCTTGAAAAGCACTCCTTCCTCTCTTCTTTGCCTGTATTTACTAAATTGCTTTTAGTCACAAATTGTCCCCTATACTGAGATGTTAGATGCATTGTTTATTCTGGCAGCACCTAAAATGCCAGAGTGCTGTGTCAGGGTTAGTATATGGTATATATCCTCTCACGTGGATATAAAGGTTAATCATRCTGTAGTGGCTCTACAGTAGTTATTTTTTCTCCCAACAATTTCTGCGAGTTACTTGGAACAGAGTCAAAAATAGACTCTTATTGAAGTGTGTGTTCTTAGAAATAAACATTCAAGATAGTGAGAGATTATTTATCTGAATCCTGTCTTTGTGTCTGCCCCTGGGGAAAGCTGACACTGGCTCCTGTTGTTTTATTGCTTTTGGTGGCCTCCCTGAAAGAAGGAAACTAGTAAAGCTGCTAAACTTCTCTAATAACCGTGTGTTCAGGACCTTTTTCAAATCTCTGTTCTACTGCTGAATTCTTAATAGTTCTCATTTTCAGAACTCCACATGGATTTTACTCTGTAGTCTCTTCTGCTAGAAATTATTGTGTTTGATTTTAAGCACCTGACAGAAGCATTATCATTTTTCTGAGTAGGTGGAAGCGTCAATAATATGACCATTTTCACAGCATTTACTCAAGAAGTAATTGAGCCATATGATATTTAGCATTCTGTCAGGGTCTCCCAAACTCAGAGAATGTAGTGACTTCCGAGCTTGRTTGTAAACAGTTACCTCTATCTGGAAGATAACTCCAGTTGGCTAAACTGGTGGGTAGTACTCTAAAACATTCCTCTATGCCTTCCTTATTTTCCTTTCTTCTAAAAAACTCTGTGTGGACTTCCCCTTCTGGGCAGCCCAACATATTTTCTTTACCTAAAAATGTAGTCTTGCTAATTTTTGCATAACTTATTTAACTTTCATTCCAATTTGCCTCAATTCTCATTGCTTCCTAAGTGTGACAGTCTAATTTAATAATCTAACTGTTTAACTGGTACTCTGAATTATATCACGACGTAAATATTTATTATTACTATTTGCTAAAGAATAATAACAAAAAAACCTTCACTACAGATTKTTATAGTATAGAAAGCAGCAGAAATGCAAAATCCTTATATAGTGTTTTGTTGTTGTTGTTAGTGAATGATTACATAGCATGCACTGAATACTGTAAATGTCAACAATAAATATATCACTAAAAATGTCACCACAGGCAAAAATGAAAATATATTTGGTAATATCAGTGTGGTTTCTACCCTGGTTTGTGCTTCTCAAGTTACATTTTGAAGATCTAGCTTAAATTTGCAATATCATGTAATATAAGCAAATTTCAGGTGCAGTATTTTAATCTTGCCATGAAAATGCAAAGATGAACATTGGTATGAACATTTTACTTTTTGTGTAAGAGTACATTGTGGAACTAGTAGCTAATGATACTTCATATCTTGTCTTGTGGTTAATTAAATTTCCATTATAGTTCATAAAGGCCTTGGGCTGTAATGCGAGCTATTGTGGGAGTTATTCCCCTGCTTGTTGTGTTATGAAATTTGAATTTTATGGTTTTCATAACTTTTTTTTCCTGGTATGTTTTCTAGTTTTCATCTTCACACTCTTGGGCCTTAAGCMCTAGTCAATCGTCAGTCCATATAGAGTGTGTCTTTATGCTCATATGCATTTCCTCTGCAGTAATGAAGCAATTCTGGATGCAAAAGTCTTAACAAATCGTTTCCAAACTTTAATCAAGCACACAACTTTTCAGTMTATATCCTATGGGTTTTTGAAGCCTTCAGCTTATGGCTCTAAGTATTCATTACTGAGAGAAAAGTCTAGCAAGTTTTCCTCATGAAACCTGCACAAACCTCTAACTCTTTTTTTAAAAAGCTTAGATTTCTGAAATAATAGTTCAGTAATGTTCAGCATGACATTAAGCCTCTAAAATGCARTCCTTGAATGTGTCCATGCTAAAGAATAGGGGGGAAGTGACCTTTTCCGAGTATTTAAATTTTAAATCAGTGTATTTTTTTCTATCAAGTTTAAGCATTTTTTTTATGAACTGTGCAGTGATATTTAAATATAAATAACTGAATCATGCTACTGTTTCCTTACAACTGTAGCAACAAAAGGTGTCAAGCAGAGTTACTCAGAGCAGTAGCACTTTCTTTTTTACCTGTATATATTTGTACCTTCTTCCAGGTACAAGGACCTTGTATGTTTGTATCTCCTTCCATGTCTGAGGAAGGAGTAGCAGGTAGAGTTCCTCTAATTTTGTAATTGCTAGATTACTTGGTAAGCTTTAAGGCTGCCAGTGAGCAGGAATAAGAAAGTGGCAGCTATTTCATATGTTTAAAAGGGTCTCATAAAAGGATGATCTCTATCCCTATCAAAGCCAATGACAGTAATGCAAAGGAAGAGAGAAAGAGGAGCTGTAATAGTTCTTTAAAGCCTTATGGTAGTGGTACAAGAGGTGAGACCAGCTATAAAAAAGGAATCCAAGGACCTATATTCTTTCTATGGAAAGCTTCAGCAGTAGAGAATCAGTCTGAAAATCACATCAGCTTCCTTCACTGAGAAATGGGATGTGATGTTGAGACTTCCAGCCAGCAGAGGAACATATTTAACCTCCCACAACGACACTCTCTGCTCTCTACAGTCAAAATAAGTTATAGTAGTTGAAACTGAAGGTGATTTTACACAACTGAGAGTAACTGCTGATGTCATAAGCCACTCTCTGACAACAATAATTCTAAGGCTGATCTTTCAATCCAGGAAAAATGTAACTGGAATAGACTTCAGAAGTGCCTGATTTTCCTCATCTTACATTGGCGTGAATTATAGAGATCAAGAGAGACATTTAATGTGCTTCTCAGATATTGTCAAAATGTATCTGGAAATTTCTATAACGATTTGAAAGATAGCTCAATCCAAAAGTTTGGCAAAGTTCTCTTATTTAGCAGAACAGTAAAAATAAAGTCTGTCTGTGGTAATTTGCAGATTAAAAACTTCTGAATAAATTTTTGAACGATACATAATTGTCAGGGCATTAAGTTCTCTCTAGTCTCTGAGACAAAGATGGAATTGAAAGGAAAACATAAGAAGCTGAAGCAGAAGCTGACCGATTAGGTCAGAACACTTACATATATGTCTGTCTTCTATAGCATTTTATAAATTCAATTATGTAKCTCCATAGCTTTCAAAGATTTCACGCAAAGCAACAGACCATGATTTTGGAGAAATGAATATTCTTCTTTTTTTTTTTTTTCCCTAGTGTAGTTGTTTTTTGAAGGAAAAATCATGGTCATTTACCTAGAAATACTGTAAATTACATATATTATGTAGATCTGAGCAAACTAAGAAGTCAAATTAATCAAATTGGATAAATTTTGGTATCAAACTTCTTTGCCTTATAGCCTGGGAATTAAAAAAGTGCAGGGTAGTCTCTGAGCATAAAAGGAAAGATTGGATTAAAGTATAGCATTATAGGGGAGGAGAAGTTGATTGATTAAGCCTAGTTGTAGAACAAACCTAAAACGTAAAGACTTCAAGGAAAACAGTAGACCTGACAGATCTAACATATACGTAGGCTGTTGAAAAATGACTGTTTAAGTTGCTGCTGCCAAAAATGTCATTGGAAACAGTGTATCGCAAAAGCCTTTGGCCTAAATAGTCCCATAAAGTARACTGGAAACTCCTGGAGTTTGCTATAAATCTGTCTGTCTGCGTATGTGTGTACCACTTCATTCTACTAGCAGGTGGTTTGATCAATACTCGAGTCAGAAAGATTCAGAGATCTGAGCCTTTTTTCATTGTCCCCTTTCTGTGGCAGTGATGAGCTTAGTATAAATGCTAACAGAAAGACAGATGGGAGAAAGTGTAGCTCACATAGAGTTATTACTCCCCATTAACCTTTTCCAAGGGAATTTCAGAACACAGAAGGAGAACTGTCATATACTGACCCAGAATCCCTGTGGTAATAATAGTGAGATGAGGTGAAGCACTGTAGTGTTTCCCAGAGCTCTTGCTATTATTTTAACCGTTAAATACCTACCAATATATATGTTGTCACACTAGACTCAATGGGATGGATCAAATTCTCATTTAAATCACTGGAAGGTCTCCTAAAGATTTCAGCAGAAGTTGGATCAGGTACATAAAGCATAAAACTCTCCCAAAATAGAATGGTAACTTCATTAATAATTGTGGAGTATCAAACCTTGAACAAACGGAAAATCTTGTCATTTGGAAGAAAATGTCTTTTCATTAGTGGAATTCATTCAGTAGATGCAGGTTTGCACTGTCTACTGCATAACTGCTGTTGTTGTTCTTATCCCTCTGCTGTATTAAAATATAAGTCTTGACTGGTGTAAAACTTGGGGAAAACAGAGATAGGATTCACRAGATTTGAACTGTAACTTGATTCTTAGGTTACTAGCATCCTACAGTGTTCTCCTTCTGTCCAAGTTAAGTCATTCCCTTGCATACAAAAAAATAATACATATATGCATATATGAATGCTTGCAAAGAATTAATATAAATATATCCAAAATTTCAAGCAAGTAAAATATTATATTTCCTAGGATTCCTCACTAATAATTCATTGTTGACTTGGAAAAGTTGACTTGGAAAAGTGGAAAAGTTGTATGCAAACTAGACATTTAAATAGAATGAAGGATTATAGTAATTTAAATTGATGTATCTATCCATGCTTCTTCCTGCTCTTACACTGAGAGCTGAGGAGGCAAGACCTTTGACAACAGGTCCAGTGTTAGAGATGAATAAGAGACTCTGCATCCTGAAATATATCTGGAAATTAATAATTGTCTTGAACTATATTCTTCTTGTTGAGCAGTCTATTGTTGTCATAATCTCTATCCCATCAACAAGTATTATTTTATGCCTGTAATAGATTCTAAAATGTATTCAATGGCTAATGATTGCCTCTGTTTTGGATATATCTTGGCTGCTGTGATAGAGGGGATAGAAGTAGAATGTGAAAAAGATCTTTAAAAAACTTGTGTTCAGGAGCAGGTACGGAATTTGGGTTCTAGCAAATGAAAAACTAGGTTTGTGGAAACCACAATTTTTTAGGCTGGACAAACTAGTTAGCCTATAGAACATGAGTTGTTTTTATTGGGATGGAATTATCCCAGTAATCATCATGAGGTAAAGTTAATACTGATATCAAACTTCATACATAAAACAGAAAATTTCTAGCAGTAAAAGAAAGGCCTTGTTCCTATTATCTATAATAGTTATCAGAGACGGTTGCTTCCAGGAGAAGTTTGCTAATTGTGCTTTTGCTACAATTGTGTCCAGATTTTATTTAGCTTCCCTAATAGCACAGGAGTAGTTCTATGATTGTAAACTTGTCAGATCCTGAGTGGGAACCTCTCCCAATCTTTCTTCAACTTCCTCTGCTGCCTGGCTTAGTTTAAAATTGTCCTCTCCGTGGCATCAGCTCCTTGGCAGCTGATTTGATAATAACATAGGCCCTAGAAGGACTTCCCATATTTCAGACTGTTAATATCACTTAAAATTATTGTCCAACTGATGGACTARAATTCTCAAAATGAGATAGATAATTGTACTTGCTGTAAAGAAATGCCTTTTTGGAGGCTTTTTTATTTATTTAGTTTGGAAGCAAGCATTTTTTATTATGCTCTGCTGTTTTTTGCTTTGCTCTTTAGGGCTGATACTTTATTCATGGGACCTACAAATATACTTTAAAGCAATTGAGCATTTTGTGTCATACTCTAGCTGCTTAAACTAGTTTTTCTACATCTTTCTAGCACAGTCATTACTATGCTTTCTCAGMACAACTAAAAGAACATGAAATGACCCATCTGTCTAAAATTGTTCAAGTTTATTTCCTCCTGTTCCACTCTGTGGAACAGAGTGATATAATGAAATTGAGTTAAAAAAAAAGTGTATACTGTAATTTCTAGACCTATAGAAATGGCAAATGTTACATTGCACCTAGCAATTATCTAATCTCTTACACTTTTTACTTATAGTGTTCAGCTTGATTTCTCTGTTCAGGAAGCAAATAAAGTCCATCTAATAGCTCATTTGCAATATTGAAAGAAAGGTATGCTGATACAGGGAACAGCTTTGAAAGCAAGTAAGAAGAAAAGATGCTTGTACTGGGCATTATTTGGTAAAGGGGTGAGAATTGTTTTTTCTTTCTTTTTTTTTTTTTTTTTAAGGATTCACAGTAGGAGGTTTTTCAAGGTAGCATGAAACACTTTTAACTTCTAGGATAATGCCACTGTCATGGTCTTTTTTCCTTAAGCCTTTGATATAGAAGAAATGCTTTTTCCCTGATACTTTCGAGAGTGAAGCATAGTGGTATGGTGGGAATCAAAGTACTRTGATGTATAAGTAATAAACATTTTGAGTAGTATGTCTGCATAGCCTTCCTTTCATATGATGAAGTCAACAGTCTAGAAATCTTGACTAATTTATACTGCAGTTGTAGGAAAATAATAACTTCCATAAAGTTGTTTCTTTTGTCCAACTTATTGCTTCTTTTTGCACTTAGCAGTAAGATTTATCTTTCCAGAGAGATTCCTTTAAAACTACTTATCTACTATGTCTGTCTTCTTTTCACAAGTATTGTACAGATTTTCACATAAAATTCTTTTGTGATGCTCTTTAATCTAGTTTTGCTCTATTTGTGCTTTTATTTAGAAAAAAAAATGCTCTTACAATAAGAAAATCCTCATATACTTTAAAAATGTATTTTGTTTCACTGATCCACAGATTTAATTACTGTTCTTGAGACTATACATATACAGAGCAAACTACCCTTACGACTCCAATAGTATTTTGAGATGATGTAAAAAAAATAAGGATTAGCTATAAACTTGGATGTAAATAGCTAAAGTGAGATATTTATTTGCATAGTATGTAAATGCAAATACTGAGGTGCTGGAAAAAATGGCTCTGAAAATTAGCAAATATCTATCTCTATACACAACAGTTTCAAATAACCAAAAGAAATTTATTTTAGAGAATGTATATATCCCTCTCAAGAGTATGAGTAGCCAGGCCGCATAGTAATGTACATCCTAGGCCATTTGGGTCCTCCAGTTCTGAAGGGAACTGTAAGTTAATTAATCATTTTCAAACTACAGTCAGCATGTTGTCTACAGGCCCCATTATTGCTACTTATAGGACAGACTTCAAAAAAGTATTCAAATTAAAGCTAAGTGTTGATGATGCTGTGCCCAAAAGGAAAAAAAATATCAGAAAAGGAAATCTTTTCCCCTTTGTGTTCCAAAGGACTTGGAACTTGAAACAAGTGCTACATGATCTAGCATTTAGGGATTCTTTTTTGGTGATGAAAATGTTAATGTTATTCATGGAAGTTAATAATGTTAAATACTCTGTTTCTTTACTGTCTGTGCATTTTGCAATCATTACAATTTTTTTTTTTTTTTTAATAAGTGAATCTAGTTGTGAGGAGAATAGGAAGCTATATGCCTTTATTGTCTTCAGCACATACAAAAGCTTTAATCACTATGAAATTAGAGAAAAGGCTGTCACTATGAAAATACTTTAGAGATATCTGCTTATGGACATCTGTTTATATGAGCAGATTCATGGATAAATGCAACTCCGTGAAGTTTCTTTGGTTTTCTCTTTCTGGTTGCCTGAAACTTCTTATATAGTTTTCATAGTCAAGATGTCTAACCTGGCTTGGGCTCTACTACAAGGTCAGATACTCAATTTCGGACTGATTTAGGTTTCTTATTCTCTTATTTTGAAGAAATTTATACATACATTGTTTTTATTCCCTGCAGTAGCAATAGAAAAGCTGAATGATTGACATTATAATACCTACACAGTATATTAGCAATATTACTCTCATATCTTTGTCAGGTGAGAAAATAGTGTTAGTCCCTGTCCGTTGATGTGGACTTTTTACATACACAAACACAAAAATAGGTATTTAATAATTTGTTCCAAGTTCTAGATAATATAGTTAAAACTGAACCTAGGCCTTGAACACATCTGAAAAGGATATTTTAAACTAAACATGTTCCTGCATACTTGAGCCTGAATATAGACCAGTGGCTTACTAGATCCATGTTTGATAGTTTTGGTGTTTAATTTACCATTCCAAATATTGTGAAATATGTCCATTTAGTTCTGTGTAGTACCATGGTATTACGGGTGATTGCTAAATAAGAGAGTAAAGCTAACATACAACAGAAATGCCACTTTCACTTTTAAGTTGAAATAGTGTGAATACATGAAAACCTCAAGCAGCTTAGCCACTGACTGTATGGGGTTATTCCAGAAATGCACAGAAGATTGAGAGAACGCTTATGATTTGTTTCTTTTAGATTTTACAGAGGAGGTATGACCCAGGGAGCTTTCCTCCAGTAACTGCTTTTAAAATCACTTCATGGATTGACTACTTTTCTGCTCAAGAATTGTGGGTCAAGACCTAGTTATTCCTGTAAGATCGACAGGCTTTGAAATATCATTTATAGTGTGTGAATCCAATATGAATTGGGAGTGAAATACAAACTTCTACAACATCTGGAAGTATTAGGCAAAATCTCCTTTGTGAACATCACTCAAAAACTACTCGTTTGTAACTGCTGAGGTTCTTACTACTGCAGAAATTGAACTGTGAGGTACAGACAACAGTTCTGAGATACAATTTATACAGTTTAAATCATAGATTAAAATTAGAAATTATATGAACTAGCAAGAACATTGGAGCCAGCCTATATCTTTGAATATGGATGATAAAATGTGTGGTCAAATCCTTACATCTGAGTTAGTTCCACGCTGCCACCCTGGTAGTGACAACTCCTAATGCCTTGAAAATTGACTAATGAGTGGGTGACTCTTACCCAATTGCTTTTAGTTTTTATTTAGCTATGTGGAATCATGTGATAGAAACATAACTTTTATTTATATGACAAGGAATTATTCTCTGTAAAAGACAATATTCATGACCCTAACTGCAGTATAAAAGAATACAGGTAACGACATCAGTGGCCTTGAAAGTGCAGTGCAGAAAAAAATTAAGCTATAAATGACTTACTAATGGTCTGCTAAAGAACTGCCGATTTGATTGCTGGGCAAAACTAGTTTTAGGGACCAGGAAGAAAACTAAGAATAAGCACCCAATCAATTTAAGGCACTTCATGTACAGAAAGTTTGGATATGAAGTGGAATTCCAATGAAGAAGGAGCAAAGTAAATCACAATAGGAAACATCCAAGTGGACTCTGTTGAAGAAACAACATTGTGCCCCTCTGGCAAAGAGAAGGAGGATGTATGATTCTTTTATGAAAGACCTGGAACATTGGTGACTTGGCATAGATCCTTGACCTCAGTTGAACCCAGTGATCATACACAGAGAGCAACAGTGGGAAGGTGAACATAACAGAAAAAAAGGGGATAGATACTAGAGGGCATGTATGTAAAAACTCTGTCACCTTTGAGATTCCTTGCAATAATTTTTTTTTTTTTTTTTTTTTTACCTTTTGTAAAACTTTGATCTGGACTAATAAAAGTCATAGATTAGACTGTGTAGAAGGATTTATTTTTCCTAACAATACCTTTTTGGTTTTGCATATGGAAGTCCTCCTTTTTGCCTCTAACAAGATTTTTAATATAATGTCCTCAATTGCTCCCAAACATTGCACTTAACAAATTTCAGAGGAGTTGTGTTGATTTTTACCAATTAGGAATCTGGTATGGGTTGTAAGAACCCTTGCAGAATTTTCAGTGTCAGGAGCATGACTTCTGCTGTCAGTGATTTGCAGTCTTTTCTAGATACCAATTAGGCATCTTGGCATCTTCTCTCTTTGAAAATAGAAATAACAATTCCCCTCTAGCTGCAGCCTTTGCTTAAAGGAGAAATAGAATTCTTGTCTTTATCATTGCAAATTCAGTTGTGGGACTGTAAAATATCCTATAGCCTTGTAGCTGATAAATATATTACCATACTAATAACTGGCCACAGGCTTTATATTAACTTTGCAAAGACTCAGAAGTTGGACAGCTCAGGCTTGCTTTGCCTAGACGTGGCCTACCTGCAGTTATGTTTTAGGCAGTTTCTAAGTAAGTTAACAAGTAAGTGAATATGACCCAGTTGTTTTAGTTTTCGCTTAGCACATTGGAATGCTTTTGACATTTTTCTGTAACTGACAGATAGCAATAACCAGCAGTTATTCTATGGAAACTCTATTACCTGTGTCTCTACAACAATAATGTGTAGAAGAGCAAATAGCCTGAAAGTCTGGGCCTAGAATGAGAGCAGAGTTCCCAGGGCAATCAGGAGCAAATCATAAACAAACAAATCGGTGGTCAAATACAAGACATTATAGGAAGCTTGGGAGCTTGATAGGACCAGGTAGGGAAACCAAGAGCAAAGGGAACGCATTTTAGGGTATAAAGAAAAATGACCAACATACACAGGACATACAGCATATGCAGAGAGAGAACTGTGATCCAGTGAGAAAGCTGTAGACCATTTAGAAAATATATAAAATGAGAACATGGTGTGAATATGGCATCATTCTATCAGCAAAGAACCCAGAAGCACAAATGACTTGTCAATCCATCCAAGAAAGATTATATTAATACCAAAGAAATGAACAGATCAGTTTGACTGTATTTTTAGTGCAAATTACCAGTAATTGGATGCTTTGGTTTATAATTGTCATTATACTAATACTAGTCACTAGACTAACAATAATTTTTTCATTAGATACTAATATTTTAATTAGACTAATTGTAATGTTTGGTTTTGTATATAGCTCCTTAGCTTACATAAGCTACATGAAGTGTGTGGTCTAGTGTTCCAGCTCTTGAGTTGTTTGAGGCTTAGTTGTAGTTTGGATGCAACTGTGTGTTGTATTACCCACTACAACAACAATTTGCATGAAAGAATGAAAATTATGGTGACAGGACTATTGAGTGGCTTTGTTTTTGTATTTCAGATTTATTTCCTCTAAAAAAATTCTAGATTTGGTTCTACTGACACTGGAAACCTCTCCATTATTATACCATTACTAACCATAAAGTCTGTACAGTATAGCTATGATAACCGTAGCTATAGCTATGGCAAGAAATTTCTCTGTATTTTGCTTTTAATTAACATGGGATATCAGAAGAAAAAAATCATAGGCAACATACAGCTGCACTGTAAAAGCTATTTAAAAACCATGCACAAATTTCACTGTTTAGTAATAATTCAAGATGCCTTTAAGATATAGGTGGTAAAAGATAAAGTATTCAGTGCCTAATGTTTTCAGAAAAGGTTGCTTATAGTTTTCAGTAAGATGTTATTTCTTACAGAAGAAATCTTTTTCACAAAGGACAGTTAGCATGCAAATATACTGTGAGAAATTACCATCCAGGTGCATGGTTTTATTTTGAAAAGAAAAAGTCTAGCAATGTAGCCAAATGAGCAATTTCTGAATAATATTCTTTCTTCAATGTATTTACATTAAGTGCTACACCTCTGCATTGTATGGCAAGGTCTCAGCTATGTTCACATTTTTTAAATATTTTGAAACATTTAAGGGCTTTGTCTAAGCTTTGCTATAACTGACAACTAAAATGAAATGGAGGAGATGAACAGTATTCATATGGAACTGGCAGAACTGCTGAATACTGTTTTTCACCAGGCAGAGAGGTTTGGCAGCCAGAGGAGAAAGGGCCTAGTAATCTCTCTGTATAAATCTATATATATAAAGAGGCTCATAGCTAAAGAATATAATAAAAATATAAAAATATTTCCTATACTCCTTAGGCTTTCCAAGGCACTGAACATATTAAACATTTTATGAGTTTCAATAGCCATTTTCTAATCTTTATTAAGACTATTTCTTAATAAATGAATGCTTACTTAAATGGTAAAATATCTGTTCTGTGGTAAATCTAGTCCCCAGAAGCAGTACAGCCATTTCACTGAATTGCTGAGTTCAAACTGCAAGTGTTGCTCTCTTGCACGAATGCACCAGTTTGCAGATGTTTGGGAGCAGCACCACTTGTTTCTGAATGTAATGTCACATTTCCTCCTTGGTATTTAATTTGCAGTCTGCATTGCAGTTCACTGAAGTCCAGCAAACATAAATTAAAAAAAAAAAAGAGAGAGAGATAAATACTGACTTTCTCTTTTATTGCTGGGACAGGAGGATGGTGGGAGGAGAAGCACTTTGTTATTGCTCTACTAAAATACAGGTCTGTGGCTTTGTAATATGTGTAAATATGTGGCTTTGTAACTTCTGTGAATGATGTTTCACTGATGTCTTACTACAGAAAGTAACTTTGCATTTCTGATTTTAAAATAGAATACCTTTAATTATCACCCTCCAAGATCAGACTTTGTCATGAAATCACCTGATTTCATGATAGTCAACTGCTGAAAAGGGCTGTCCAGCTCCATCACCTTCCTTTTCATTGAGTCTAGTGATTGTAAAATGTAAGAGCAGTCACTTCACATCTAGAAGAAGACTTATCCTGGGAAAGCCTTATAATCATCAGTATCAATTACATACACATTTTATTGAAGGCTATTTTACATGGAGATGTGGATTTATTGAGCAATAGTGCATTTATTTCTTGACCAGTTCAGTTTAGTGTCCTTAGAGAGTTTGGTGAACTTTATTCTGCAAAAACAACAAAACACCTGTAAAATGCTTTAGACATTTAGACAGAATGTATTGCATTGTAATCTCACCTGAATGGCTAATAAGCACATTCTAAAAACGTCAAAATTTTACACTGATGGTTGAATAGCTTCAGGCATTCTGCAGCTTTTTAAGAAAAGCCATAGAGCTGGAAATAGCTCTATGTAACTATAAGTCACAATATCTAAATAAATAATAAATTTAGTATTTTTAATCTATTAAATACACCTATTAACATGCATTTGATAATGTATTAAAACTTCTAGAGGCCCTGGACTTTGGAGGTTTATTAGAAAAATGCATATTACAACTAGTTTATCTGTTTGGCAATAAAACATGCTTACTAAATCAGATATTATGAAATATCTTCTTTCTTTTTTTTTCTTCCTGCAGATGTGCAAAAACTGGCTAATTTGTTTTGGTTTCTTGTATCTTGCCTTTTTAATCTTTCTAAAAAAAAATATTTAAATAAGGGATCTTTATCTGAGGCACAGAATTAAAAATAATTGGGGCCTCATGATGCTGTGATAATGACCAAAGGGGGACAAGAAAGATCAAAAGATGTGAAAATCACTATCAAGCAACAAAAATAACTTTGTACATTTAGTGTTTGGCATCAACAAGCAAGTTAATGAGTTGATAAATAATTAAATTAGCTGGTTGATGAAGAAAATAGAAAACCCTTAATAGACAAAATCTGGTTTCACCTGGGAATAATAAAAATGAGATAACAGTGGTAGTGAAGATGTTGGAGTTTTAAAGAGTATCACTTCAAACTGATGAATTTTATAGTTTTGTAATACACTTCGGATGAATAAACATTAACCGCAGAAGTAATGGGAAAGTGGGCTGGAGTGCAACTAGAGTTACAAAAATTTCCAATGCACACTAAATAAAGTTTCATCAAAATAAGTTTGTTTGATCCAGACAGAGTAGTTGACAAATTTGTATCACTTTATATTTACTGTTGTATTCGTTCTCTATATTCAAAGAACTTCATTTCTTTGTAGTCAGAAAGGCAGCCATTATTGGGTTTAAGATTGAAAAGTTCTTTTTGTTGGTGCTATATATCTATTTAAATTTGAGGAAAGAAGAAATTCTTAAGTTAGAGATTTGTTGGCAGTCATTAACAGTTTAAGAATTACTTAACAATACATAGCATTATTGTAAGATGTGTATTAATTTAGGAGATCAAAATAAAATCATTCTAGCCAGCCTCACACCTGTGGTGACAGTGATCATGGTTGTTTTAGTAGCCATAGCTTCTAATTAAGAAACCTGTGTGTATTGGCTGAAATAAAAGAGAAAATGCTTACTTCCATACTAGAGAAGACCATATCAAGTGATGGACCTACACATGGAAACTCGAATATTTGTGCTATTAAAAATATTAGAATAATTCTTAATATGGCTCTGGTGCAAGCTGAGTATCTCAAACAAACAAATAAACAAATCCACAGCAAGATTAAAGACACTGGCCAGGAATCACTCTGTAAACACTGGTTACATGTGGCCCAGTTTTCACAATGAAAAGCACCCTAATTTACACATACACAGGCTGCCCTTTTTTGGTTTCAAGGCTAGAAAATGGGTCATTATCCTTATTTCCTAGGATAGCTGTAATCAGCAAGGGACCAGTTATGTTCCTGTTGGTTCACAGTACCCTTCGCTGCTCTACTTTGAAGTATATGCATATACTATACAAGATATCATATACACGATATACATATATGTGATAATATCTCATATTAAGTATCTTCGCATGAACTCATTTCATCCAATTTAAATACCAAAGATGGAATATCTAATCTGAAGAAGTGTTCTTCAATCCTTGAAGAGTCTAAAGAGGACAAACCAGACAGATTTTTGGTAAGCTGAATCACTCTCTGGAAATCTGTGATGTGGTCGTGGTGTCTTTTGCTCATGAAAGTAGCGTAAAATGTGTACCCTCACAAATTTTGGCAGCCACAGCACTTTAGAGGAATCTACACTCTTGTTTAAAAGTGTAGTCCAGTTAGCTTGATTTTCACACTTGAGTTCAGTCTGGAAGAAAAAAGAATCTATGAATTTAAGAATTTAATTCAATAACACTGAGATGTGTTCTGGGTCATGAAGGAATTCATGCATGGGAATGAATGTATGATATATATATATATATATATATATAAAAATGTAGACAAGGACTTATATTAGAAATTGGAATTTTTAAATAACGGTTAAAAGCAAAATTCAAAAGACCTTTTTTTTTAACAACATAGAGTTTATATTCAGTGTATTTCTAATATTTTTTCCAATTACTTGAAGTATTGAAATTTTCTTAATCTCTTTTGAATTTGTACAAATGTAGGTCTTTTTTGCATAAATAACATCTTTATAAAAGCTTTACGTTTGTGATTATATGTTTGTTAAAAAGTTACTTAAGAGAATAGGACAATTGCAATTAGGATGCTTCAAAAAAATTAGTTCTCATTGCTGTGAGGCACTGTCTTTTAGGATACTGTTTTTTGGACTGAGCAAATGAAGTGGTATTAGAAAAAAAAATCTCATCCCACTGTCTCTAAAAATTCTAAATTTTACAGCTTTTTATGATCTTTTGACTTATGTGCATTGTCTCCCCTTTTTTCCTTTGGCTAGAAATTCCATGTTATGAGGTAGATGCCATTAGGGTGAATGGGAGCTGGCTTTGGATTCAGGTTGATTGCAATGTCAATAGGATACGTCAAAGCAGGATGTCTAGCAACTTCAACAGAAATGTCTACTTTGGTTCTTTATTAATGTCACATTTCTTAGCAAAGAAAGTCATTACCATTTGTCTATTGAATATTGAAGTAATTCATTGTGTTGAGACTTGAGACTTCAAATTCAGCATGGGAATGACTGGAATCCATATTATATTGGCATGTAACATGCCTTCCTTTTGTAGAGAGCTTGTTTCATACAAAAACAGTTGTTATGTTCATTAGGGTTTGCATGCAGCCAAGCAAAAGAGTTAAAATTTAATGAAGAATTGATGGAAATGATTATCTCAATTTTAAAATATTCACTGAAAGACTAGTCTTTCAGTTCTACTGTAACGTTCACTGTCATATTTGTATACAGAAGTGATAGATTTTTCAGAATGAAGTGATTTTAAAAGGTACTCTTGCACCTGTGCTTATCACTAATACACTAATGAGTTCTCATAAAATGAAATAGTTTGAAAAGTAGTTACTTTCAGTGAGTTATATGAAATAATTTTGATCTCCTTTGCTTTTTCTTAGCAGTCTATAATGATGAGTTATTCAGAACTATTGTCAGATTATATTATTTAAAATTCTGCCAAATAGAAGATATTTTTGTTACTATTACAAATATGTTGCACACATACTCAGCAGTACACCAGTTCAAAACAGCTGAATACCAGATGGTTCCTCCCACATATGCTATGGAAATTCCATCGTGTGTACTATAGTTAAAATAAAGGCCTTGCATTGCAGTAGGAGGCTATTAATCATTATATTGAGGTCTAAATAGAAAAGGCCCTATTACATTTTTCACATTTGAGGAGTTTTATAATGGCCAGTTACATGAAATTCAGTATAGAAGTCATAGCTTCATTTCATCAGAAATTAAAAAATAAAGTTACCTTTCTTTATTATCATAATCCAGGTACACTCTTAAGGAGCAGTTTCTGTGTTTCATATCCTCAGCTAGCTAAATAAAATTACCCTTAAATGTTCAATGTGTCATCTAAGAAATAGTGAAAGGTTTGTGTGAGCCATGTGGTTTAAATATTCACCACACAATATATGTGGGCAACAATATATGTGGGTAATTGTAAATTAATTTATGTGTATACCACTTCATGTTAACAACACTACCATGAACACAGTCATATTATTAATATTTTCTTCAAAATATTTAAATCACAAATGTATTCTAAATCAACAAATGAACATATACCAGGCTTTGTTTTAAGGAGTTGGCAAAATGAAATGTTGCATTATTTGCCAAAGGACTTTTTATCCTTCAAAAAAAACTCTTTGAGCATCTGGGGCTTTTAAGGGCATAGCCCTTCCTTTTTACAGACTCACTTCTTAAAAATTTCATCCAATCATGAAAGATTCTGGTGTTGGGGAGACTTTATTACATAAATGGAAATCAACATATAACATTTTAAACTCACTGAAATAACTGCAACAGAAGAACAGTTTTGCATTTTGCCTTCTGTTGAAAGTCTCCAGGTCCTGAACACCCCCGCCCTGGGATGTGGTGCCAGGTCTGGGCTATACCCAGTGGAATAAATAGAGCTTTTGTGATTCTGCATGTCTAAACTACATAAGCAGGCATGTGTTTATCATTTGATTATTAAAAATTAGTTGATTATTGATCATTGTAATTTTTTGATACATATCTTCTCTCTTTTTATGTATTACTGAAGACAAAGTAACTAATTAGAAGAGATAGACCATAGAATCTGTTAATGCACAAGACATGATCATACAGTGTAATGTGTTTTGGAATATGTTACCTGCCACCTAAAATATAAAGCAGTAGACACTTACCTAGCTTATAAGAATAGTAATTTTGTCCTTTTGGAATAAAACTAATGATAAGGAAGTCTGTAGAGTAATATATGTATTTCACATAAGTGAATGCAACTGCACAAATACAACCTTCGTAATACTACCAAAAAAGCAAGAGTTATTTTGCATCTCAACAATGCATTCAGCCTTTAAAACAAACAAACAAAAAGCCTCTACTCCTATTCTCATGATTTATCAGTGAAGTTGTCATGTTACATCTGACCAATGTGCTTTCAATATTTGTATCTTTATAATTCTGCCTTAGGAAAAGTTACTAAAATGCCAGTATTAAAAATACATCTTCAAATATTCCTGTAGAGCAGAAGGAAATGAAAACTGTTCTTTAATGTGGTTTAAGAGAGAAAAGCTAGACTTTTAGAAACAATAGTCAGATACTCTGGTCTATATTCCTGCTTGAACAAAATGGATGCCCTTATGCAAGAAAATGTGGGGTTTTAGGCATTTTGTATAAGCACAATTTGCTTTTGTGTCTTTCCAAATAAAACACCAGTGTGTGACATATAGAAACATCACATATTCCAACATACTCTTTTTTTTTTTTTAAAGCCTTTTCTCATTTCATTGAGATGGAATTCAGGTCAAAACAAGATCTTTAAAGAATTTTTCAGGAAACAAACACTGGCAGAAGACACATGGTTGTTCTTGCTTCAGTTTTGGAAAAAACATGTAAATAAATAGACTGAACTGGGCAAAGGACACACTTCAGGGAATGTCTTGATTCTTTAGCTATTGCTTCATGTAGTTTCTAGTTTAGGGTGGCACGTGTTACGTGCCACAGTTGTATGCTAGAGCGATCAAGAGAGAGTGGGTTACTGGCTTGGACTATATCCTTCAGTTTTTGACTTCAGTTAAATCAATTGTATCTTTATGTTTTAATTTTAGGTTGCTTTAGTAAATGTGGTATGTCTGAACTTCACATTCAAAGTGAACAAATTGTTTGGAGGAGTGCAGTAGGCAAAAAAGATATATCTAAAGTGAATGCTGAAAGGTGCTAGATAATTGTGTCCGTTTGTGTAAATGTCAGAAATTCGACTTTTGAACTCTCAGAAAGCAACCTGCTACTTTTTAGGCCGAGACAGCTGTATGTTTTGGTAATGCTTGGAGTAAATAAAAGTGACTGATTCTGAATCCTAAAAATAATCTTAAAAACTGAGACAGAACAACTAATTAGGGGTGTATCTAAATTCTTCCTTTGCATATATACTATGTAGATTGAGGGAAAAAAAGAAATGTGATTTTAGGGCCCTGAGAAGTAAGTGAAACATTGGCTGGAAGTGGGATTTTTGGGTAAGATGTTTGGGAAGAGGGTAAGATACTAGAGATCAGAGAGATACATAGAGACAAATGCCAGGGTAATACCAGGACCTTGGCTGGTGACACATGAGACTGGTAGCTTTGAGCAGCTACACAACAGGAACTAACAGAGCTTTCTACCTGAAAAGCAGCAGTCTCCTGCTTGAAAAGGGAGGGAGAGATACAGGGAATATAATGCTGGGACAAAGGGAGGTGTGGAGGGAGAGTGGGACTTAGTCGAGTAGCTTAAAAGCTCTGTTAGTCAAAGAAAACATATTTTTGTAATTAGGTTTGGGAACTATTTCTAACAAAGTGACTATGAAGTTGAGTTTTGCATGACAGGAATATTTGCAATGCTTTATGCAACAAGTATAAATATATTATTTTCATATTATGCAGTTAATATAATTCTTGTAAATTTAAGCTGGCAGCATTACCTTCTGTAGAGAAATTGATTAGGCTTTTACTTCTCCCACCTGGCTGTCCAGGATTGTTCATATATCTTTAGGAAATACATTTTTAGCAATTATGCTCATTTAGCTTTTATGGTAATGCTATGAGCTTAGGTGTTCAGAAGATGCTCTTGATGATTGAATGTTTGACATCGTATTGCTAGGCTATTCATAACAAAACAAGAATGTGACTTAATAAATGCAGAGATAATGGAAAAAGACATACCAGGGTTTTCCCTTGAGCTTTGTAAATACTGAATATTCCTCTTTATTTTTAATCTCTTTCCATGACTTCTCCTTCAAGAAAATCATTCTTGAATGTACAGGTTTTGCTGTACTTAGTACTTTTCAGAAATTGTGAGGCTAATAGAATCAAACATCTGATATAAGAATGCATGGCATGGATGGGAATTACAGCGTCAGTGATAGAGTGGCTATTGAAAGCATAAAAAGTCTATTAAGATCAATCATCTTGCCAAAGAGAACTAGTACAAAGTGTATTCCTAGGAGGGAGAATATAAAGGAAATGTATAAAGGCAAGGAGGCTTGGGAGGCACCCCTTAAAACTGCTGACTAAAAGCACTTTTTAGTGAAAGTGCTAGAAACAGATTCCAAAACAAATGAAGAGCAAATATAGCAGAATGGTTCAAAGAAAAATGCTTAGGAAGAATTTGTTGCCTTCTGGCTAGAGATGGCATTGAAAGTAGTATGGACACGAGTTGATTAAGCAGCTGTCAACATATTTGGCCTCAGGAATTAGTTACTATTGATTTACAGTTTACAGTAAAGAGAGGAAAGGCAAAAGCTTATGAAAAGAACTCTATTCARCAAATTCTATTAGCATATTCACTGCAAAGGATGAAAAACCAAGGTGGAATTAATTTAAGAATAAAGTCACATCAAAAGACTCTACTAGAACCAAAAGTTGCCTTTCTGTTGCAAGCCCACGAGAAAAATGAAAGCACAACTTATAAATTAAGATCTTTCCTTTTCTTTTCTGTATACTTAATATTGTGGCACATCTTGCTACTCGGTATTTCAAAGAATATTTATTATAGAAAATCAATGAGTCGCTAAAAACAAAATTTGATTGTTTCATTTGTAAGATGTCCTCGTTATGCTTATTTAGACATTATGAAAGATGAAACATAAGCCATTTTCTCTGGATAAATGACTAACTTCTCAATTTTTTAGACCCAAATATAAATACAAGTTAATCAGATTTCCAGAACATGTGATTGTCACATGGGGACCTATAGCTGCCAAAAGAAGTATTGTCAAAGAATATCACAAAGCATCTTGCAAAAAAAGGTGTAGATGGTGTGCCTGTGGAAATACAAACAAAAATACAGGAGTTGTCAGCAGCCACAGGTCAAACAAACCGGCTATCAACTAAAAGTGAAATCATAGTAGAAACAGTAGAATCTGAAATACCAACATTTGACAAGTTGGCACTTCAGTATTCAATAGGTATCCTCTACCTACAATGATGATTGCATGTTTGGTGGCATCTGATGCTATAAGACCAGGATTTTTTTCTTCTTAAAACAGATAGGATAAACACAGGACTGTTGTAATGCAGAACTTAAGTGTTTCTATCATGTTGATTGTTTAGTAGTAATGACAGTTTCTACTCCTGAGTATTCTTTTAATCCCAGCATATGCAGGGAAGAGGGAAGACATACAGTCCACTTGTGTTCTAAAAGGAAAAAGTTGTTGAAGCAACTGAAACTGTCTGTAGTTGGAAGAACGGGTAGGAGAACTGCACACAACTCTTCACAGGTTGTGTGAAAAGAATGGTGTCACTGGAGGGTGTTAATGGAAATGGTCCAGCTGCAGAGATGGAAAAATTTCTGCTTCCCTCTTATTTGTCCCAAAGTGCTCCTTTATAACAGAACCTCTCTCTTCATTAAGGTCCTGTTAGCAGTCAGAGGTGAAGATTTTCAAGAGTGCTGTAAGGATTTAAGAGCAAAATACAGTAGATTTCTAATCTTAAATCCTTCAAGACCACTAGAAGAATCTCTCTTTCAACTCCTGAATAGTGCAAAAGACAAAGCTGGAGTAGAAATAAACCTCCTTTAATAGAATTTATGAAAATAAAATAAAACAAGTAGAAAAAAAATGAAAAACACTTAAGGAATTAGGTGTTGGTATTTCAAAGAAAGTTAGTGGTAGGTTTCTCTCTTAGAATATGACTTTTTTCTTGAGAAGCTTTTGTCATCATTCATAAAGAAAGAAATAGATGGTGTCATTCTTTCATTTCATGTAACTGTACTTCGTTGCAGACTCATAGTAAGCAACATTATATTTAAAAAGAAATTTGTGGTGAAAGAGATGAGAAAGACTCAGCATACAGTGCTAGCAGAATATAATTTAGTAATGACAGACCAAGCATCCATAAAACATAATGTCTTCATAAATAAAACACATTGCTTTAGAGGAGGAGGAGGAGAACTCTGTAGAAGGCTTTCTTGCAGATTGAATAGACTTTAATTTTTTCCCTTAGTGAAGTAAAGCGAACAATACTGTCTGCTTCAAAAGTTCTGTGGCATTTATAATTGTAAAATACTTTCACTGACATGCTCAGATGAGAAATTATAGTGAATAGAAGTTTGAAATATTGTCTGGAGATCTACTGTTTCACATTCAGGACAGACAAACTCAGACAGGACATAGTTTTTGGTGAAAAGTATTAAGAAGGTCAGGAGAACAGAGAGTCTGCTATGCAAAAGAAAAGTTAACCATTTTCTAATTCCTGCAAATAACTTTGGTAAGTAACTAGCTTGTGGTAAGTGTCTGGAGGAAAATACAAATTTAGTAATAGTGCTGTTACACCACTGTCTTATAAATTAAATATTCTAACAGAAGTTCCTCAGTCTGCACTTCACCTACTATGGCATGTCAGATACTGCAAGACAGTGTTTCTGAGAAGATAACAGCCATCATAAAAGCTAATAAGGTGGTTCCAGAAGCATATCAGAAGTATTTCAGTAACAATGTACACCACACTGCCTGCTCAACTATACCAAAGTTGAACAATTTTGATAAATGTAAGCTCACAACAGTGAAGTGCTGGATGGCTCCATCATATTAACCACAGAAGCAGATTTCAGGAAGAATGAATCACGGAATCCCATCATCCCGTTCAACCCTACTTCACAGAACTAATTGTCCGAACTAGCAAGTTCTCTTCACAGAGAATTATGTGATTACAACTTCAGGAACCTGCTTGCTTGTTTGTTTTTGTATGAAGCTTCTTTACTGGAAAGTTTCTACTTCAGGGTGTATTTCTGAAGGACAATTTTTCCATTTTCTGCAGTCTCAGTGGATAGTTTCTGCAGAGCTTTGTAATTCAGCATAGATGTAACAGAACTTTTATCCACCATGCAAGCTTTTCCTTTAGGCACAGTCATTCTCTGTTTGGGAACATTCGTATACCTAAATCTTGTTCATGTTTTCTGATAAGCAAATAAATGATATAATGAATATAAGTATAAATTCATCTCAAAATTTGAGGTCACTATTGTGACTCAATGACTTTTTATTTTGAAGGGCTTACATATCTCTAAACAGAAACTGTCAAAAATACTTCAAAGGCAAAGAAACATTCTCAGTAGAATATTTTCCAGTCATAAAATTCCACATTGCAATATCCTATACAAAAATGTTTTTACTATTCAGGCATATCATCTCTGAAGTCACAGTGGTACATCCAATCTTTAGTGTATGCTAACTGAAATACAAAGATAATGTAAAACAGCCATCAGCATCTTTTTCCCTAGAGGTAAAAGCAAAATAATTAACTTGTCAACTGATAATAACCACACATTTTGTTCTTTTGGCGTGCTTGTACAGACAATAGATTATTTTTGCATAAGCAAACTAATTGCACATTTCAAACAAAAAGAGAAAACAGAAATTTTCCAGAAATAAAGACTGACATCCTGGGCAGAGCAAAGGAAGATTTTTTTTTCTTCTCAATTTGATCTATAGCATATTCTAGAGGTCATCCTAGGCATACTCCTGACTTACCGGTCATCTATGATTCTGAAGGAGAAAGTCTACTCTATTGTTGTTTTCTCTGTGAAAAGGGAAGTTTTCTGCAAACTTCCAGAAATGCTTAACTTTATAAAGAGGTATATTAAGTCAGCTAGTTCATCTATGTTGCTTGAAAGAGATTCTGTTTAGTATTGTCTGTTGAGTGAACTGAAGTGTTTTACCCAGACATTTTCAGATGCCATTAAAATATAAAGACAGAAAAATCTTTTTCAGAAAAATATAGTCAACAGAAATACAAAATAAATCCTTATCAGAAAGTATATAAAGTCCAGAGAAGTAAAAGAGAGATTTGTTTGTACAACAAACAAGTGACCCTACTAGATTAAAAATAGGCTTCTTAACTAAGTTTGTCTAATGATGGTGAGCACTGTAGATGCTCAGAAAAAAAAAAAAAAAATAAATAAAACATTTTAGTAAAAATTTCTCAGCCTGTTCTGTCTGTCTCCAGTAAACTGTATCTCAAAAACTACTGAAACAGAAAACAGTGTCTTTGCTGAACAACAATGAAAAGGATCCCACCTAGAACTGCCCACAGCAGCACAGAGCACCTCAACATCACCTGCCCCAAAACCCCACAGTTTATGTCAAACACATAGATATGTATTAATTAATTATTAATTAATTAATTAAATTAATTACAGTGAGAGAGTTGGGTTTTCTTTTTTCGAAAGGAAAGAAAGAGGAAAGGGAGATTATTTTAGTTTTGTAAATTAAATGCAAAACAGCCAAGTTATGATGCTTCATCTCAATGTGAGAGAAAAAATAAACTGGCAAGTTCCTCTGCTCCAAGTAACAGTCTGAGTTCCTGTAATGAATAAAGAATTCCTAAGTAAGTAAGTATAAGTATCATTGTTCTCAGAAAAATGAGAATTATATTGCCAGCTTTAATGCATGAAAAAATGATGGATCTTCATCCAAAACTTGAAAAATGTTGAGAAGGTTTTCATATTTCGTTTAACCTGGATCACTTTCATGCTCTATAGAAAAACAAAAGAAAAAAAAAAAAAAGGTTTAAACTGAAAGACTATTTTTGCTATGTTTCTAATACGAAGTAAGATTATAGTACAGAGGCATGTTCTCAGAAAAACAGTTCCTGAAATCAGAAGTATTCAGCAAAGACTGACTTCTTTTACAAGAGTGATGATTGTAGATATATTTAATGTTACATTTTGGATAATAATAATAATGTTACATCTGGATAATATGTTACATTTTGGATAATAATATTTGGATAATAATAATGTTTCATTTTAGGATGGAACCTTCACCATGGGAAGCACCACTGCCAAAGAAAGGGAGGGCAGCAGTAGAAGGAGAGGCAAATGTAAAGGCAAAATGCCAGCAGCCCAGGCTAAGGTTGTGTGAAGCACTGTGGAGCTACACCCTGAATCTTTACTGCGTAGCATTTTACCTGGTCTTCAGGTGTGTTACTCCTTCCTGTTAAATTTTCTAACCTCTTTAAAATGTCTGTGTTTGTTCCAAAGTCTGCAGTCAGTCTCCTAGTGCCATATAAAAAACTACATCCCATGGACTTCATACTGTCAGATCAATATATTCAACTACCACATCACTTTCTTTTCCTACACTGTTGAAAAAGGGAGTTATGTATCACCATCAGAATATATTTCTTTGTAGTGGTCATCAATTCTGAAGACACAGCCTTCATTCTTTACTCATGGGCTTTTACCTTGTGTTTGCTTTAGAAACCTAGCTGGCATATCAAAGAAGCAGCTTTGTCCCACATGCTTGCTGTAGCTACCATTTTCTCATAAATTTCTATCATGTTTTTCTGTAAGTAATTTTGGGGTTATTCTGGAAAGCTGGTGACAAGTTTGAAAGACGTTAGGTTTAGTAAAATTCTGGTAAAAGGCTAATAGCTGTTGTGTTTTATTGTGATCTTTTATTGATTTTTATTTTTATTCATTTTTTCCTGAGTTATTTTATTTAGTCTGTGCTTAATTTACCTTTAGCATGTCTTATATTTAACATGGTTATTTTTTCAAGTACAACAGTATTAGAAATGAAGCTTAAGCCTTGACTCTTGGTTTGTTCTAAGTGAGATCACATTAAGGCTGCTTGAAGTGAGACTTCTTGGAGTGCTGATATGATTTGCACAAAGGTAATGGGAAGTAGAAGGTGTCCTACTGCTTTCTTACTTGGTATATCTTCTTTTTTTTTTTTTTACATAGATTTGTTCATGTTAATTTTGAAATAGCAGAGTAATACAGAAAATGAAGTTTAACATACATAGCACAAGTTGTTTAGCATTCTGTTTTGAGTTTCTAGAATAATCCAATTTCTGTTTCTCTGGTTGGCTTTTCCAACTCAAGAAAACTTTTCTCCTCCCCTCTGCCCCATCCTATGGGAAACAGCTTAATGTGTGTCTTACATATTTTCTCTTTGTTTCATATATTCTCCTGCAGTGAAGGAAATGAAAAATGCACTTTATAATCTGGTGGAGAAGTAGAATGATTTTTAATTTACGCCTCCTGCAAAAGTTTTTTTTTTTTTTTTTTTTTCCTCATAATAGTTATTGTTTTCAGCAGTGGTAAATGCAATTTATTTTATCTAAAACTTATCTTTTTTCTGGAAGCTTGTATTAAATATTAACCTAATACAGCCATATCACAACCATAAATGATTAAATGTACTATAGTAATTCAAATATCTTACACTTTCCAGATGAATAAAGTCCTGGTTCTAAAGACTGCTGTAATGAAGCATGATATATTTGCATTTCAAAACAGTAATGATGACAGCAAGGAAAAATATTTCACAATTCACATTTTTTTGTAAGATTGGTTATGGCTTTAATCTTTATTGTAGTGTCACCTGCTGCTGCCAGTATGCTTAAACATCTTTCACTTCTTACCTATAACATTGAGAAATTTTTATTCATATACATATCACCTGCAAAAATCATTCTCAGTTTCACAGAGATATGACATCAAGTGCAAATCTGGAGGCATTCTCATAGCTTGTTTACTGAAGGAACATATTTTTTCTGTCTGTCTGTTTCTAATAGCTTTCTGAACCCAATGGTTAATTTCAAACAATTCTAAATTAAATTATGTCCTTGCAAGTATCAAGAAAATTACCACCTGCTTGCAGACTAGAGACCTAAGTTAGGCATCCACTGGGAGAGAGGGAGGCAGAATTCTATTTATGTATTTTGTTTAGGATCAGCTCTCTCCAAAAACACAGACTTTATCATTATCTAATTAGCTTGGACTAGCTGTGTGGCTGCTATCTCTTGCCTAGTACAAATAGGTAGAAATAAACGCTTTGCAGCATATAGGCTTGCTAAGCAAAAAAATATGTGAAGACACAGTTCTTATTGCTTCCACTACTCAGAATCAGCTTAGTTGTTTTTTTTTTTCCCTAACATTATTTTTGCTGTTTTAAGTTACAGGAAAGAAAGATTTATGAAGATTTTATGAAAGAAAGATTTACTTAAAAATATCTCTGGGATTTCAGCAGCTTCTACTCTTGAGATGAAAAAAAAAATGCTGCTGTTTTCAGGAGTGGTAAAATTAATAAGACTTTGAAAGGGATCAATAATAATAATGACTTAGTAGAAAGAATCTGAAAGCACTCATGTCCACAATAGAATAGTTGCAGCAAAGTTGTGTTTGTATAATTCATATAAATTAAAGATTCATGTGTTCTGGCTATTGTGACTAGAATATGAAACACTTGTGCGTTGAAAGATCACACATATTATTAAACCAGGTGGTATACTGATCTGCTGTTACTTAGTTTCTTTAAAAAAAAAAAATCAAAAATATCAAAAGCCAGCTAGGGAGCTTATTTGCTAGTATTTTACCATTATTCTTTTATTTAGAATATACAGACCTAAGAGAGACAATGGTCAGCTTAGTAGCATCAGTTTATTTGAACATGTGATCTGTTCAGGTCCGGACTTGGAATACTGATCTGCAAGTGTGTTGCCTTTCAGCAGACAAAACTAGTAAAAGGTTGTTAATGTCAATTCTGCAAATCAATTGCTTTAAGATGAATTACTAGGAATTCTTTTTTAATTACTTCAAAAAACTGGTGCAAATTTACTGCCAATGACCAGCTAAGCCTGTGATCAGCTAAATCTGAAGTAATAGCACATTTGTCATACAGCTCAGATTAATATGCCCTAATATGCCCTCGCTTGAGCAAAATAGTATTATCCTTTTAGGAATGAAGTTGTCCTTGAGTATTGAGTGAGATTCCAAATCCTATCTAGGAACCAGGCTTCATAGACAAAGTGGTACTTAGTTTGTGAAACCTTCATGAAGTGTTGTGTGTGTGCATGAAGATGATGAAATGATAAGTCCTGTGAAAAGATACTGATTGAGAGTACCTGTTTTTAATTCGGGATAACCTAGGCTTCTGAAGCTTCTAAATAGCTGGGCATAGTTTTTGAAAATGGTTGGTTCTCTCTCACCCCTTACTCTAAATTTTATTTAAAGTAGCAATGCCTTATTTTTAGGGACCATTTGTTTTCCATTTCCCTTGCTCATCTTACAGAACATATTTATTTAAAAAAAAAAAAAAAAAAGTTTACCCTTGGAACCATTACAGCTTCACATATGTTCATAATTTGTAAGCAGCACTTCCTTTCTGAAATTACTTTTCTTCTAAAGGTAATAAATACTCTCTAGCTATCTTATAATTCTAAGCCATTAAAAAATTCCTCTGAGATAGAGCTATTTACAACTTTCAGTTCTTACATAAAGCAAGTTACTGTATAGGGAAGCAACTTGCATCTTAACATCTTAAAACTTTGTCCCCTTTCAAAAGTGAAACTCGTGTTAGAGCAATCTGTTGATCTAATAGATGCTTACAGATGCTAAAGTTTTCATTTCTTTTATGAAATAAATTTCAAAATTGAATAATATCTCCTTTCTTTTCTTCCCTCTACAGAATCATATAATACAAAATACTATTTTCAAAATAAAGTATTTCCAGTTATTAAAAAAAAGATAGAAAATGCTTACAATTTCATAAAAGTATTTCTTAATGCTGAGTTAGGTATACTGTGAGAGTAGTGCTCATATAAAGAAAGGAAATAAGCAAAAGGAAAGTGGCAGGAGGATGACAAAGGAGTAAGTTCAAGACTCAGCTACCATAGATGTGAATCAGTAGATTAATTTCAGAATCTTTGCAAAGTCTCTTGCATATGAATAGAGTTATGGTATATGGGAAGGTACAGTTAAATCACAGTATAAACTCAGGAATTTAAAAGAATGAAGATAGAGCACTCTTTATATGTGACAGAAATCAGAAAGCTAAGCAGAAACTGCAATTTTCACAAGTAAATATAGGCTTACTTGCCATTGAAATCAAATGCCTAATGTGTTATGCAACAAGCAAAGCACCAAATCATCTTGAACATGTAACTGAAAGATTTCTTTATCTTCTAACTCTGTCAAATAATGGAAATTCACTCCGTGCAATACCTTGCTATGGTTTATTTGGCCACAAGTCAGTGTTTCTTTTTGCCTTCATATACTCCTAATTTTCAAATATAGCCCCATATATGATCTTCATATAGGAAGGAAATTCAGAATAAATGCAGCTCCGTAGGGCTGACTTGGAGACACAGACCCAGAATAAAGGTACTGTAGACTCAGAGATTCAGGTCCAGAACAAAGATTTTGTCTGTTCCCTGTTTCTTTTGGCCTTAGTGCTAAAATTGTCCCATTTTCTGTTTTTATGTTTTTCCAAAGATTTAAGAAATACATCTCTGTATCACTTAAAGATTTCTGGTATTTGCTGAGTTGTTTTTTCAATTAAAAAAAAAAAAAAGCATCTATCACAGCAATGTAAGAATCAGTGAGCCTAGGAACCGTTACAGTGCTTAAAGGAACTAATTAATTAAACAGGCTTGAATAGAACAGCATGGAACAGAAGATATTTAAAGTACCTTTTTTTCCCCTCCCTGTTTCTGCACCATGGTGACTAATGTTTATTAAGTCCCCATAGTGAGATACTGAGAGATTTTTCTTGAGATCTCGTGCTGTTTTAAAAGGAAACAATGGCTTGTGGTTAAGTCAACTCATGCTGAGATACATTAACTGCACCATGTTATCAGCTGATAATGGTGCTATTAACACATGTTGCCCACTGCGTATATTTGTGAATTAGGATGTTTCCTTGTTAATGGAATTGAGCCATTTTATTTGAAATGGCAAGTATTGGGCACTTGGACATCATTTGAGAGAAGAGGGTGAGGAATGCAGCCACATTTGTTTCTTTTTGGTACATATTTCCTCCTTAAGCTTCAGGAAGTACATTTGCTTTTAATCCATTCTCTTGTATTGAATCTTCACTGAGAGCATTTCAAAGGTAAAGGATAACTCTTGCACTGAAAAAGAAAATCAGAAATATGCTAAGACGTAGAATAATTACTAGATTATGATTATTATGATTAAGGGACTAGAACATTTATCTTATGAGGGAAAACTAAGCGAGCTGAGGGCCTATTTAGTCTGCATAAGATTGAGAGGGCATCTTATCAATATAAATACCTGAGGGGAGAATGTGAAGAAGATGGGGCCAAACTCTTCTCAGTGGTGGCCAGTGATAGGACAAGGGGTAATGGGTACAAGTCCAAACACAGGAAGCTCCATGTCCATGTGAGGAAGAACTTCTTTCCTGTGAGGGTGACAGAGCCCTGAAACAGGCTGCCCACAGAGGGTGTGGAGTCTCCCTCTCTGGAGCTCTTCCAAACCCACCTGGATGCCACCCTGTGCCCCATGCTCTAGGGGTCCCTCAGTGGGGCTTGGACTAGATGATCTCTAGAGGTCCCTTCCAACTTCAGCCATTCTGTGATTTTGTAATTATAAATCCTGAATATTGGGGAAGGGTGACTATCCAATACAACAGGAAATAATGACTCTTACAATGCATAACTAAAAGAGAGTGCTTAAGTAATTTTTTTTTTTCTTGGTTAGGTGGAACTTGCAGGACTGTGGGGCTAAAAAAAAGTCCTGTTTATTGTTGTTCCTTACAGGAGAGTCTAAGATAAATGCACTTCCTGTAAACTCAACACATAGTACAAGCCTATCCAGTCACATATTTTTTACGCATGATCAACCTGAACAAAATGTGCAGTTCCTAACAGCAGTAATTCAAATATGGTGCTGACGTTTTCATGTTACATTTGCTTCATTCTTAAATTGAGCCCATGGTATAAATAAGGATGTAATCCTTCTCTAATTATTATGTATAAATTACGTAATTTGTATGCTTTTTCATGTACGAGATACATATATATTTAGTGCTTAATTGGTAAACATACAGTAGCAAAGCCAATGCAACTTTTTTCATCTGTGACCAGTTAATGAACTTGAAATGTTTGTTTGTTTGTTTTTTAAATTTGATACTAAAACTATCCACAGTATACTATTACAGAGATGTAATCCCCTGAAAGGAACCTATTTCTTCCAACTTTCCTAAGATAAAGAATATTTAGTGGTCTGTCCACTCACAGCTTCATAAATTTTCCTGGAAATATTTCCAGCTGAAAATAATACACTTCTTTAGTTATCAAAATGGAAATAGGTACATCTGACTGGAATCTGGTCTGAAATTGAGGTTGATAATATTGTTCATGTTTTCTAATTTTTTTATGAAAGGAGTACACAAACAAACATAACATTATGTACTACTATTGAACACTATTGTATAATCTATGTCATGTCATGTCACAGAAAAAGTTCATATTTCAGTACTACAGAGGTATGGAACCAGAATGTCTGAAAAGTGCATCTCTTATTAATTATCCTATAGAACAATGTCTTGGGAGTCAGCATTAACCGGTTATAGGGAAAGACAGGGTTATCTTTCCAGTTTTGCTTACAAATATTGAGGTCTTGGCCTCCTTCCTTATTCTCTCTTGAGTGAGATACTCATTTATATAATGGACATTTTTTTTTCATTTGTCAGACCCACTTGTATCTTTTTTTTTTCTTTTTTTATGTGCCTTCTTTCTGAGTATTTGAATAGAAACGCAGTGCAACATGAATCTCTAGCTAAGCTTCTAAACATTTTGATTATGAAAATAAATTAAAAGAGAGTATCATGCACAGTGCAGACATTTGTATTTGAAGGTCCTATGTTTACCTGACTCTCCTAAAGTTTCCATGATTTTTCTGGTTAGCTGGAGGAGTTATGAGGAGTTGGACCTTAGCTGTTCCTTCCTCCCCGCCCCTCCGCCAAGAATACACAGCTTATCTCCATCAATCCTGTTATAAAAGCAAAAGGTTTTTTTTTTTCTCTTCTTCTTTATTCTTTTTCTGATTTCCTTACCTTGCCTTGTCTTTCCCTGTCCTTCCTTCCTTCCTTTCCTTGCCATTTTTTTCTTTTTTTTTTCTTTCCTGAAGCATACTGCAGCCATACAATACAGCCTTCAATGCAGACGTATGGTATAGGAAATTCAGAAATAGGTCTAAAGCTCACTCTAAGCTTACAGCCCTTTCCTAACATTCAGCACTTATTCTATCAAACCCTGAACATTTTTCTGTCCTATATAGTAAAGTATTTCCTCCCCAATTCCAAACGTTAAACATGAGGACAGGTTTAGTAAACAACCTATAAAGATTTTATATATACAAATATATGTAAGTATTTATACATAAGTGTATATAATATGTATGTGTATTTATATAATATAGACTCAGCCCTACAAAGAATTTTCAGTTGCTATATCTTTATTTATTATACCAGACATTATGTTGTTACTGTTTTGATTAATGCTGCTGTAGTAGACAATGCTGTGGTAACACTTTTAATATAATTTGTTTCCTGAGGAAAAATGCCATCAGACATTATGAATGCTGAAGTTTTATTGAGGGGCATCATTTAAGCTTTTATGTATTCTTTTTTTAAATGTAAACCTTTTTAAACCTATATTTTATGCAGAAAACACAAATATAAAAGAATTTGCAGCAAGTCACTTCTTTTAGGTTAGCGTCATTATAGGTTGTATGAGTTCCTATATTACCTAAGAGTGCGAGCCATCTGTACGGGAACGTGGTACCCGGCAGTATTCCAGTAGCTGTTTCAGAGTGGTATAGTGATGTCCATTTTAAAAAGTTTGAAATTGTTGCCTTTTAAACTGCTTTCCAAAATTGATTTTAAATAGCATCTTTGAATATGACATAAATACTAATATTTACTAAGAATAAATCAGAAGGTATTTTTTTGTTTTTATTTTCAGGATGTGTATCACAGTGATAAATACGAATAGCAGTATTATTTTGGAATGCATTTGCATTTATGCATTTTTGGCCATTCTTTGTATTCATAGACACTGAATACTACACAAAATGATCTTTTAGTTAGGGTAGCTCGGAGCTGAAAGTGGAGTTAGGGAAATGGTTGGCACAAAATGAGAGACTATCACAGGTGGTAGTAATAAAAATACAGTGACATATATCATATATAGTTTAAGTCAAGTGGGCATTAATTTTACTAACTAGGTGTTACTTCACAACCTACCTTTGCTTTTCTATACATTAAAGTGACCTTAAAAATATCGTTTTCATGGTAGCTATTAAATAAGCCAGGTATCATAACGCCAATGGTAGGCTATTATCTCTTAATGCATATAATTTCTTTTGGGGATGCTTCATATGCAAATCCATTACCCACCCAGAAAAAAATGAAACCGGAATTGAAGAAAGTTCTTTTTTATTCCTATCCACGTCCCTTTTAATCTTCCCTCTTTCTCTTTTGTCCTGACTTATATCTCTTAATGAAAAGGATAATTCCTTTAAATGCTAAGACAGAATTTAATACAAACCTGTGCAATCATATTTTGGACAAGTGGAGGGGAAATTCTTTTTTTAGAAAAAAATCTGTCTAACTATCTTTTATTTGCAATAAATCATATAACAGGAAAACATGTCTTTAAAATTGAAACAATAGTATCTCATTTTCAGAAGATATGGTATCTGTTGATTTCACTGCTATTTCCATATTAATTTATTTAGTTTGAGTTTAACTTGCAATACCACTGTATTGATTTTAGAGTTTGATTGGCAGCAGGGGGAGATGTGCTCATAATGAATGTCTTAGGGGTTTTTTTTCATATTTATTTTTAGTTTCAGCAAATTACATTTCTAGAATAATGTCCTCTGAGTTAAAAAAAAAAAGCTTTTCTTTCTGCATTTCCATTAATAAATATATAATATTGAAATGATGAAAACCAATGACACACTTTCAAATTTAAAGATTTACAGATACAAGTTCTGCAATATTAAATCTCTTCCTAAAGAAAGAAAAAACATACATATATGGTGAAGTAAATAAACGTCTATACTTGGCGAGGTAAACTTTACTTCATATTTGTTTTATAACTCTTCAACTGATATGTCAATTTAAAACAAATCATCTAATGAGTTGTCAGTGAAGACTATTTCTTGTGAAAAGTCTTCCATCTGAGTACAGAAGTAAACAAGACCTTAGTTCTTTTTGATGGCATTCTCCACATACTTCTTTTATACCACTTGATTACTCTTTTTTTCTTTTTCTTGCWTCTGTTTACGTTTGTTTTGTACATTTTACTTCATTTTTACATTTAACCTGCCACAGTTTATAAACCTTTATGTGTTCATAATTTGGAAATGTTTCTCTCCACTGCATTTTTCTTTAAAAAAAAAAAAAAAAGAGGTAACATTCTCCTTCATAATTCTTAGTCAACCTACAAGTTGAGTTTCAGAGAATTCCCATATTTATTTCAAATGTAACYGTGTGAGCAGAAAGGCTTAATAAAGAAGTAAGTTGCTCTGCCACTTTACTCAGAATTTGCACTGCCTGAATAAATCATCTGATCAGGAGACAGAAGAAGTGTGGTTGGTTTGTCTAAAACTAGTATTTATTTTCAATATTTGCAAATGATTAGTTCAARTTATGTTGAGAAGTCTTGAATAAAAAATAAACTTGGCAATATGTAAACTGTTTTGTGAAAAACAACAAAGAAAATGTGTGACACACGTTATTGGAAGCTCTTTTTGCAGCTTTATAACCTGTTTTCCACACTTCTGTTGCTCTATTCCAAAGTATTGCACAAATCAAGCGTATAAATCTCAGGAAAACTTTTGTGATGAGAAAGTGTTTATCTTGTTACAAAAGCAAATCCATCTGTTACCTGATGTGTGTGAAAAATGATCGCAAGTCTGTTTTGACATCCGGATTAATGATGTGAAATTAATTAAAGTGAAAAACAGTGAATAGTTTAACAATAAGTAGGACTATGTCTGGCATCCCTCATAAACTCAGGAAAGAAAAGAAGCAGAGAGAAAATCCTACAGAGACTTTAACTAAAAACTTTAATTTTTTGTTCTACTGGGGTTTTTTTTATATATTTATATATATATTAAAAAAACCATAAACTTTAGAAAGTTTAAGTGAAGGAAAACTAATATATTCTATGCTCAAAAAGAAGAAAAAAAAAAAAGGAAAAAGGCGAGGCGGCRGTGGGGAAGCTAAACCATGAAACTTCAGTTTGATTCAAAACCAGTGAAGAAACTTAGTATTTGGGGCATGGATGAGTGTTGCTGCACCAAAGTAGTTTGACTCTCTAGTGTCCTCTAAGGGTTTCACAACAAAGCTTTTTTACATTCCTCATACTACTGTAATTTGTTCAAAAACATGGCATGGCAAGATTAATCTGCCAAAAATGTATTGAGAAAATGAATTGATTTTCCTCTTTGTTTCTTTCATACCTTCTGTGATGCAAATGTTTGTTTTCAGTAAAATGAATGTGACATTTTGCTTATGGAAACAATCTGAAAACCGCACTAAAACAAGTTACTTACTATATCAGCCTTTTGCAAAATCAGCAAATAGTTCACTGTAGTAGTTTTAGTCATTTCTGCCAATATGCATGTAWTTTTTCCGCAAATTTAGGATATGGGCTACTTTCAGGGATAATATTTAAAATCTTTAGGAATACAGTTAGCTGTAATTTTAGTCTATTTTGATCTATGTTATTTTGGTATATTTCTACTATTTTCTGGGTTTACACTAGCTTGTTTACATTAAACTAAAATTTGGGCTGCAAAAAAAAATCTTATCTGAATATGAAAAGCCCCCCTTCAGTACTGTGATACACACATGGAATCTCAGTAACTGTAATAGAAAATGACAATGGCAACTGGAAAATGAGAACAAGTAAGTTCCCTAATGATGCAGAAGAGGAAAAATATGGTAAACTACAAAGGAAATACTTAATACAAAGAAAATAATACTGACAACCCTTTGGAGCACRTTTAATTATTACTACATTAGTGAACTATACTGTTAGTAACCTAATACTTAAATTAATGCATGATATATAAGGATATAAGGACAGTAACATACAATTCATGAAAATATTCATTAAGAAACATTTATCTGAGCATTTATGTAGCTGACTGCTCAGTTTTCTTTCAAAATATGTAAATTTAAATTATGAATTATATTTTTTTCTCAAATTATGCAACACAGGGAGCTTTAATCTACATCTTATATCTCTGAGTCTGACACCTGCTGCCCACTGGAAAATCAGATTGTTTTATTTAGATGTTCAGATGAGACAATTAAAAATCTCATCCATTAGTAGTACCTTATTAGAAATTGATTCCACATATTATAGCATTTCTAGAGAATAATAAATGTGCAGTACATTAAATGGAAATGTATACTTACAGTTAGTATGTCTCATATACAGCTCTCATTCATTTATCTTAATTATAACTTTCCCTGCATATTACCTAAAAGAGCAAGTTGAAATCCTTGCCAGAAGTACATTTTTCACAAGATATCTTGAGTAGTTTTGGCTAACTTTGCRTCAAGGGACTGACCATTTCTCTACTTGAGTTACTTAAAATGATTTCTTAGTAAYGATGAACAATGATATCTTTGTAATATGTGTACACTGTTTTTCTGTAACTCTTTACTACTATGTAAAGGACCAGCAGCAGGCTTGTGAAGAGTAAATAAGCACCAAAAAGACTTCTAATTCTGCAACACACTTGCAAATGTTCAGAAGGTCTTTGGAAAGTTATAACTGCATGTAAAAAATCCTACATGTCTATATTCAGTTTATTCATGTGCTAAAATGGAAGTACTCTGTTCATGACCATTATCAGAATACCGAACTCAAATACTGAGTGGGCTACATATAAATTGGAATAACTTATAATGAATATTTTTCATTAATGAATACATAAATACCAATAGTTGCCTAGAGTAAACAGGAATTATATATTACACATAAAGCAAGCCTGTATATAATTTATACATTATATATATATAGTGTATATACATGCACACACACACATATACATATTTATATGCATATAMATATKTAYATRTAMATATKTATATGTATATGTGTGTGTGTATATAAAAGAATGTGTAAAATTAACATATATATACATATATATAAAATGTAGTGTACATGTGCATAGTCATCTAGACCGGGCTGCTCAGGGCTATGCCTAGTTAGGTTTTGAATAGCTACAGAGCTGGAGATTCCACAGCCTCCCTAGGCAAAATGTTGCAGTGTTCAAATGCCTTCACAGAAAAAAAAAAAAAAAAAATCAGGAAGTTATCATCAGGGCCCTGCAGAAACCTGCTGGATTGCTTCTGCTCTGCAGTGTTGTCCCTCCAGCTGATACTGGGGTATCTGAAGCTCCCTATGAAGACCAGAGCCTGTTAACAGCTTTTTCCTGTTCTCTGCAAAAATCCTGAGCTAATTCTTGTTTTTGATAAAGTAGTTGGTGGCTGACACCCACCACAACAACATAACTCTTTGGTCTACTCACTGATCCTGACCCATAACCTCTCAGCTGGCTCATCATCCATCCCTAGGCTGAAAATCATGCATCTCTGCTGCTCTCCCACATCAAGGACAACTCGCCGTCCTCACCATCYTGGATGAGTCTTCCTGCAGAGCTTGTGTCCAGCCTCTGCAGCACTCCAGTGATGTGAACCATGCCACTGTGTCTCTGTGATTCCAGTGAGACCACAGCCCTGCTGTACACAGAGGTCAAATTCCTCCTGCTTGACCCAACACAGCATGCATTAGTGTAGAGTCACAGTCACAGACAGAAAGTTGGTCACAGTGATTTCCCTGCAAAATTATGAGAGAGTTATCCCAAATTTCCTTATTTATCTGCCAGATGATATTAACCAAGCAGTTTGAAGAAATCGAAAAATTTAATAGTTCAACTAGAGATTGTGATGTGTAACATGACACAAAAGACTGCCTGTATAGCTGAAAAGTAGGTAGCAAAAATGATGCCAACCTAGATCTTCAGGAAAGTACCTGAAAAGTCCTTTTCCAGTGCAAGAACCAGTGAACTTTCAGCAAAGCTATTAGGTGAACAGTTTGAATGAAATGAAAAAGGGTAATTCACATTATATATCAGGTAGTTAGCATTATAGCTAARTGATAAAAGTCCTTATCATAGGACATTAGGCTAAGAATTTATGTGAAATTAAGCTTAAATTTGTCTTCTAGAGATGAATAAGGAAAATCATGAAATGCAGAGGTTGAGTAACTCTTATCAAGTACAGAAACAACTTCTACTGTAGGAAGTCCCTGAACCAGAAATGGTAAAAGCTTGAGAGAGAGCTAGTTGAATTATTTGTACGTGCTTGTTCTCTCTTACATTGACAAACAGAACTTTCTAATAGCAGAGGTAATAGCAGAAGTCGTTGTTGAAGTAATAGCTTTAGAGGAATAAATGTGACAAAGAAAATTCAAACCAAATCATGATTAGTTGATTTATAAAATTCCCAATTTACATTTTGAAATATTTCAGTTGCAAGATTTTTCTGGTGAAAGGTTAATTAACTTTCAGCTATGTAGTAAGCTTTTTTTKTTGTTGTTGTTCTTARTCTTTAGAATATATGATAGAATTAAAGCTAACTTAAGTTTATAACCAAGCTGTTCTGTATAGTTCAGAGCACCTAAATTAGCTGCCTAAACTAAACATTGTACAATCATGCCAATTGTATAATTTGGCCATGAGCTTTTAGAGAATAACATATGTCAAAGAGAGGATATTTTCATCAGTGAAATAGAATGTTAACAAGAAAAAAAAAGAAATTAAAAATTAAATACATTAAAACACATTTAAAAAATTCCCACATTATTATATTTGAAAACTGTCATTTGTTATATAGAACTATGTTTTTTATATTACTATTACTTTTAAACTAATTTTGGACTATAATTTTACTTTTTATGATCAAGAGGTATTTTCAATGTGTTATGAAACATCAACAAGTTAAATTTATTGTTGACTAAATTAAAGAATAAAATTAATGAATCAGCATAATAAATCATTAAGCAAGCATAAATAATAACTAGTRGAGACCATGCAGATATGTTATAACCTATTAGGACAAAAATGCATGCATTAGTTATACAGCATACTGAAATTTAAACAATTTCATGCTCAAGCACAAAATATAAAATAAAAGACTTTTTTTAAATTTGAACTTAATAAACATCTATCAGTGRCACTCATCAACAAGCATCTTGGAACACTAAAAGAACTCAGGCCTCTTATGAGAGAAAATATTTAAATGAAATGGTCAAACTTTCAAAGATGATGATCATAATTCAGTGTTGCATTTAAAGAAACAGCATTATATACCAAATTTAGTGAAAGTAAAACTAAGCCATAAACAATAATAAAGTTCAGCCTGCCTCAACTAAGGGAAAGGAAATTAGTATGCATCAGGTACACTAAACATATGTACTTAAGAAATGAAATGCTATACTGTAAAATTGCTGTCTCTTTTTAAGTGTATCTATCTAAGACCATCCTGTTTTAAGACTAACAAATGTCAAGGTMATTTTAAAATAGATATTTTAGAATTAAATATTCTTATTTCTGTGTCTGTCACTGTGACTGCTAGCARTAAAAAGTAAATTGTGACATACAGTCACATATAACCTTATGAATATTTAAATGTGGCTTTGGTTTGCTAAGACTGTGATAAATATATAAATCAGCAGTTCACTCAAGCAGTGTAAGAGGTGAAATTGGGCAAAGTGCATATGAAGATTTAGAGGCCATGAAAATTAATTCTAAAAGTATTGTCAAAGAGCAGTACTACTTCTGAGTATTGCTTCAGAATAGCTGTCCCCAACTGCTGCCTCCCCACAGATCTCTAGGAAGTCTCCTCAGGCCTTTCAAGGACACCAGCTGTACTATCAGTTGTACCCAGTCAGCCCTGAGCTTGTATTTTCTGGCACGCTTCATACCTTTTTCTTTCTTCACTTTTCTATATTTTCTTTCGGTAAGTATCATGCTGACCAATAAAGGCCCCGTGGACCCATAAAGTCTTTGTGTGCATCTATAATTTTGGGGGAGATTATTCTTTAGCTCTGCTGAAACAGCCATGGCAAATTTTTAAAGCCGGTATTGGCACTGAGGTTGCCTGAAAAGATGAGGCTTCATCATTGTAAGATCAATCCCATGTGATAAATATATTAAGATATATGATATAAGCATATTTCTGTTTGTCATTTACCTGCACATATAAACAAATAACAAGCCATAGTAGCTCTTACAACTTGATGAATAGTAGAATTTGGTATAGTATGTTTGTAAACACAAAACATTCTGCCTTCAGAAAGGAACTGACAAATTCACAGAAGAAAAATCCACTGAGAATTACTAAAAACAGCAGAAACCATTTGTGGCTCAGAGGTCCACGACCAGCAAATTCTGTGAGACATCTAAAAATGCCTTATTTCTAATATAATTAGTGATTTATTCTTTTGTGTTTACTTATGGAGAAAAAAAATGCTCTACTCTGCATGGGAGAATAGAAGGAGAACCTGAAATAAAACATAAAATGGATAATAATCTTCCCTCAGAAAACTTTGGCCTGAAATTAGAGCTTTTAAATAGAACATTTCAGGGAAGAATTTGACTGAAAGTGAGAATCTAAGATTCTCATATAGTCCTTTCTTATGGACTATCTAAAATTGTCCTGTGATATTCTGAAGGTCTTTGCATCTTTGGGGAAGCTGTGTGGACTACGTCATATGCTCTCAAGGAATRAAAATGTTCTCCAGAATTTCATAGGAGATGATCCTAGACATTTTACTAGACTGGGACAGGATGTGGGATCGATCAAAAGCAGTTGAGGTGAGAAAGAGATGGTAGTGTAAGACATGGCTGAGGACAAACAAGAGATGACACATTAAGGAGCATATGGTCATAGACTGGGATAAGGAGGAGTAACATGGACCTAAGACATTGGAATAGGACAGTGAAGAATTACTGTTAGAGTGGCATGGGTTGGTAAGGAAAGACTTTGAGACTGTGGCGTAGGAAGACGTTGAGGGAAAGAAATAGTAGGGACATGGTCCTGGAAAGCTGCATGTAATACTGAATGTTACCATTTCACTTAAAAAAAGATTAATAGAAATCAGTGAATGAAATAATGTAAAATTGAAGTTTTTCATTAAATATCAGAAGATACTTAACAAGTCCAGTTTAAAAACTTCAGAAGTGCTGCTTTAACTATTAAATACTACAGAAACTGGCATACTTTGTGAGGACAATGTGAAGAAATTCAGGAAAATAAGGTAATTAAAATCATAAAAATTTCATTATAATGTAGTTGCTCTTGAGATGTGTAACTTCTCTGTTGTGGCTCATTGTGTATCACATTAGAGAAGTGATAACTTGCATTCATTTTGTCAGTGGATAGATAGAAATGGTCAATGAATCCCTTTTGCTGCTTGACTGTATATATGCGTCTGTGAAATTATATATGTATAATTTTACCAGCAAAATATGACAAACCCTAGAGGCTGTGGGTTTTTTTGTTTTGTTTAGKTTTTTTGTGTTTTGTTTTGTTTTGTTTTTCTGTTCTCTATTTGAGGGGGAAAAGGCTCCAAAAGCTAATTGATTATTTATTTGGATGAACATTCCCAAAGATAGTAAAGCATGGAGACAGTGGAATTGCTGCTGAAAGTATCAACCAATTTTCAGAACTGGACTAATAGCTATTAATCATCTTGTAGCTGTGCCCACTTTTCACAAATGTGGTAATTTTAATTATATTCAATTTCTGCTAACTAAAAACATGTTTAAGCATATGATGTTAAAATCATCTGACTTCAAGACCCAAGGGCTTCACGCCTGTGAACACTAAAAGTCTCTCCTGTTAATTTGCATATCTTTTAATCTGAAGAGTGGAGTGCATATATAATTCCAAAAAAAGGGAATCCATCTGTGCTATGTTAACATTTCAACTCTGGACTGTTAGGTTCTTTTTACAGTAATGATAGTTTGTCCGTCAGATTTCTCTTTATTCCCACAGTATGGTTAAGTCTGAATAGTTATACATAAATATGTTAGAGTTTTTCAGGTTTAAAGTAAAACCACTATATGTTTATAGAATCATTTCTTCTACCTGAAAGTACTRTTTTTGCTAGCTTGTCCTTCTTCGTTTAGTTTCATGCAGGAATTCAAATAATAACTTTATGGGATATTCACTGAGATTTGAGCCCTGATAATAGAAAAAAATAAAACTGTCCCCCTTTTTTTGGCTTCTTGGCGCAAGATACCTGACTCCCATCCCTCAAGGGCCTTGACATCCATCAAGGGGCCTTTGCCATCATCTCCCTATGGATTTGAAAACCTCATCCGTGATATCAACTGCAGCAAACTATGTGCTCTGGATTTTTTTTTTTTTTCCCTTTTGTGGCCTTCTTATCCYGCCCTTATTACAACCCTACTAAGGGTCATATATTTGTTATTGTTTAAGGCAGAGAAGGGTGTTTGGAGTTGCCTTGCAGCAGATTTGTAATATTTCCAGTAATTAGGTCAAGGGAATTGGGAGGCAGAAGAAATAGATCTTTGGAGCCTAGAGGGAAATCTGTTGCCGCCTGATTGATTCGAAAGTTKTGGCATGGAAAACTTGTCATTTGATGATGAGTTTTAGAACTTTGCTTACTCCAAATAGCATTGTTTGTTTATAAAACATGCTCCTATTGTCTGTCTCCTGGGAGGCTCAGTAAAACAAACTATGTGACAATACAGAGGAAAGTGAAGTTGCCGAGAGTGTCATTACTTGTGGTCAATATGAGTGAGAGGGTAATATGAGTTGGGGGTGCCATGTCTAATACAGTCAGAAGAACAGATGTAAGTTTTAGCTGTCCTGGAAATGGCAGCAGGGTGGAAGGCCTTTAACCAAATAAAGAAGATAAGCATTTGGCTGTTGTTCATTATTTATGTTTTACTGAACTCTATTTTTTTTAACAAGAACAAAAAAAGTTTCAGTTTWGGCATGTTTTTGTCAGTATTTCATTTTGTATAAAAAACATTTTTTCCATTAGTTTCCATGACAAACCATGCAGGTTTATCTGCACTTCTACCTGATGTGAAAAGACTCAATAAGCTATAAAGCAAAATTTTCATATTTTCATATAACATAAAAGAATGTAAAATATCCTTAAAGATAACTTCAATAAAGTAACAATAATAATATCCTTATAAAATCTTTTTATATCTTCCACAGAGATCTGTTTGTGTTCCTGACAGTGGAAATGTTACTTTAAGATAAGCCTATTTTTCTTAGATAAGTTTGTGTATTATATAGGAGACTTCATTCTATTTCAAACAAAACCACAAAATTTAACTTTAAAAAAAATCAAACTAGCTTTAGCGGTGGCATAATTCAGTAATTTTACTCTGATTAAATTCCAGAAAACCTGAAGGGAATTCATAGTAACATCAAATATGCTTTTGCTCTGGTGTTAGATTTAGTGCTTACAGAAATCACAAAGAGGACTTTTATTTCAGAAAATCCAAACAAAACCTTTGGTTTTCTATTTCCTTCTAGAAAACCATCCGGAGAACAAGATGAGAACAAACCATGGGGTTACTAGATATTTTATTAGGGATTACTCCAAAATGGATGCTGCTGTATGATGCTACATGCAGGCAGTGCTTCACAACGACTGGTGAACAATCTCTTACTAACCCATTAGTCTGTTCCWGTACTAAAATAAGTTGCAATAAAGCATATGGGAAATTTTCATAGCAGTGCCATCCTCTGAAATCTTGACATTCTTTAAGACATAAGGTTTGGATTATCTGGAAATTAATACATTAAAAAAAGGAAGAATATGGCCATTTATCATCTTGTTTAGGAAGGAGGATGTAACAGGAAAGATACTGGAGATCCTATATAGAACGTATGATGAAACTGTAAAAATAAATCCTTGTTTTAAGTCAGATTGGTATCAAAGATAGGAGAAATAGGACTGTAATGCTGCTAATCAATGCTGGCTTCTAATACATCAATCATTACTAATAGTGGATTCCARTTTGTTGCTTATAATAACATTTAACATAGCAAAGATCACTCTCATATTTRCACTGAAATTTGGAAAAGAATAGGTTACATAGCCACTGGCTCTGGGAAAATGCTAGGGAGAAGAATATTTCTGTCTATAGGRCTTGAGGAGGCACTTGAATCTCAATATGTAGTTGAGTTTGTAGGAAATATGGGTAGGCCAGGAAAGCAAATGAAGTTTCAAAAAATGATGTTAAAATTTGATAGGTTTAAACAGCAGTTGTTAATTTATCTTCTGTCAATTTTCTTGTGTGTAAAGAAAGCAAGCTGTTGAATATGTAAGCTCGTTAGGATAATAGTAAGTTGTGTAATAAGCATAGTATTGAAATGCTTATATGTTTTAGCATTATACATGCTATAAAATAAATAATGAGATTATACCTGTAGCCTGATCTCCTTAGGGCTGAAATCACACTGGACATATTTTTTTTTCCCACGTGGATTTTTCTGTGGATCAATTTCTGGGGAAAGATCAGTGCTGAAAAGTTTGGGACATATGTAAGAGAGATTACTGTACAGCCAGGCTAAGATTAGCTGGTGTTTTAGACTATTGGTGATCAGTTCTTACATTGTTGGAAGTCCAGTGCAAAGTGATGCTTACAGAAAATAACAAAGCTGTAGTGTTTTAGAGCAAACATACAAATCATAAAGTATCTGATTTCAAACTTCCAGATGTAACCAACTTTTTACCATGTGCCAGGCTCTGTCTTTTCTAATGTATTTCTGTCTCCAAGGTTTTCAACTCACACTCCTTGAAACTGGAATTTTTTTTTTTTTGGTCTTTTTCAATTCCTGGAGCACAAAATACATTATAGTAAAATGTCACATATGTAGTTAGCTATGTGGCTTACATGAATTTGTTTTTCTAATCACTTTTCAGACTCTTTTTAGTTCTGCTTTTCTTGCTATGCAAAATATTAACCTTTAAATTAAAAAGAAACAGACAAGATAATATCTGTTTAGTAAACAGCACAGAGCTCCTTCAGGAGCAGATCTTCACYCCCATGTTGTTTCTGTCTCACAGCTAGTTCCTTATTATTCATTGTATTACCTGTCTAACATATATTGTAATGATTTTACATTAGCTGCTTAAATGCTTCCAAGAGCCATGCAAAAAATATTATCAGGAAGAAAAGTAGTTATAAAAAAAAAAAAAATGAAAGGAATAAGCAGTAGGGAGAATTTTGACTGAGTTACTTTGAAATGATGATGTTTGCGGTGCCCATGTGTTTTGTGGAATCATTCTGTAATTTATAGGAGGTATTCTGTCCTGGATTATCATTTCCAGAATTCTAGTCAATTCAGACTGATTATAGATGAAAAGTTTATTTTTAATGATTATCTCAAAAAGTGCTTTTTTTTTTTTTTCTTTCTCTAAAAGCTTAGTATTTTTTGCTGTTGGGTGATACAATGGCATAACTGGCAGTTATATAGACTCTTATTATTAAACTGGTAATCCATATGTGCTCTATTATTACTATTGGAAATCAACAATAGCACACTGCATGTAATGGGATTTTGTATAGATTATAGTGAATGACAGCCATAAAGACTCTCAGCACATATAAAACTCCATGCAGAGCATGCTAAACATTCTTTTCTCCAATTTTTCTCCTTTTGCTAATTTAGGACCCAGTTGTTCTTGCAAAACCATTATGAAAGAGATATCAGAACTAATGCTGTTTCAGTTTTTGTTTCACCGGGAGAAATACATGGGGCCTGATTCTGATGTGCTCTAGTTCCTTGCAATTTACACGCTTCTGCTGCTTTAATTTTCCCAAATTATATTACTGTGCGGCAATTATATGTGATAGAAGAATAGGCTTGCATGTCACTAATTAGGGAGAAGCAAGAAAATCATTGTCATTTGCACATTACCCAAAATCTACTGAATATACTTACCGTGTCAATGCTGTGTCTTTCACAGGCAAATCAGTGTTTCAGTCATACAGCATAATGTAATGCTGAAACATAGTTGATGTCAGTAAACCTGGTAATTATTTTATCACTTCCATTTCTAAGCTAACACAAGTTAACTCCCATACGTGACAAGAAAATTAAACAAAGTAAACTTACTTTACATGCAAAAATTTTTCTCCCATGCAATTATTTCTTATTGAAATGTTTTATTTATTTAAATCACTATATTTTCTAAAATTGTAAATTAAATGTTTGTTGCCTTTAACTGACAAATGTGGATCATAAAAAAATTAAGATCTACCCACAACAGCAACAGTAATTGTTATGAATAAAATTTATCATTTGTCAGCACAATATACAAACCATAACATAAAAATAATACATTTCTATTGACAGTACTTTCTACATGAAAAGTAATTCACTAAAAATAYACTAAACCCTGGTCACAAAATAAAACAGAGACAAACCAGCATATAAAATATTTCTATGCTGAAATATTTTTATTTTAAACAGTAGATTTTGTATTCACAATTCTTTATTTTAATCAGGATTGTTTTAAACTTAAACTGTGCAGTGGAAAAAATGAGTATTATTCTTGATTCATTTAAGTCATTGACAAAATTCCATTTATAGATTTCTATTTATACATTTATCATATGTTGCAGGTATCAGCAGAAGTCTTTCTGGTTAAGACTAGAAGACTATAGTGATGATGATGATGATGATGATGGTGATGTGATGTTCACAATATCTAGCTATTTTGTCAGTATACTAATCTGATGATAAGACAAGAAAAATATTATTTACACTGGTAGTCTTCAACTGGTGACAGAATATGAAACCTCCAGATTGCTGCCAGGATGTATTTGTCCCATATACATACAGGAAGCATTGTCCGCTTGTGAGATATACTGGCCCATAAAGTGATTTCTATATCAGAATGGATTCTATGAATTTGCCAGGCTTAGGAAAAGCTAAGCCATCTCTGAAGATGATTGAGTCTGACTTTTTCTCAGGAATAACAGGAACAAAAGCAAAGCATATAATAATTTTGCTTGTGCAAACATATCTGCTTGACACTGAAAGCTTTACAGTTTCCGTAGAACTGCTCTGATGAATTTTGCCTAAGCTTCATCTGAGACTCTGCTGTGGGATTGCTTAAAATTATTCAAGTCTAAAATATTTTTAAAAACATTAAATTTGATAATCCCTGACTCAATAATAAAAAAGTTTTCCAGCTCTATGCAAAATTTCCTCTTACTGGGGAAAGAAGCAGAAGGTAATCCCTAATATTCCAAATTCTTCCATGGTTCAGTGCAGCCCAAACATGTATGACAGGGCTGAAGAAGTATATCAGTATTCCAGAAGTACATGCTGCACTTGCTCTACAGGTTACAGACAGCAAATATGATTCCTCCTTTCTTTCTGTTCTAGAATGGCAAAAATCTGTCTGACATATATAAGGCTTAAATCCAGGAATCATATATTAGAATCACATTTGCTTTGGAAAAAGAAAGTGGATGGTAATTCTGATTCATCATTAATTTATATTTCCTTGCCTGAGTGGTCTTAAAATTCAGGGAATGGTGCTACAGTTCTGAATGTGTATCCATGCTTCCTAATCTATGCCCTCTGAAAAGAGGCCTCACGCTGTGGCACTGGCTCACCCTTCTTGCCTGTTGATATGGATCTGGATAAGCAAGTCTCATCTCCTCTCATCAGAACATTTATTCCCAATTTTATTATTTAACAGCCCATGGGGTGAAAATTCATCTTAGAAATGTTTTCTGAACAGCCTTACTAGAGGAAGCTTTTTTGTCATTCTATAATAGGTTAATGAGTCTCCTTCCTTAATGTTTTCTAATAAGAAATGTGTTGCGTTAACAACAGATASAAATAGAAAAATACATGTAGGTTTTATATAAATTCAGGGATATGTAGTAGGAATAAGTATATGAATGTTTGTTTTAACTTTTGCAGCTGATCACTAAAGAAAAAAGTGTCCTGTTTAAACTTCATATAAGGCAATATTTTCCTGATGTTGGGGTTTATTTTCCTGATAGAGTATTATTATTTGATAGCGATAATTTATTTCCTCATCCATAGCTAAATTACCATTACTTCATATATYGTCCTGCATCCCAGGAGATCTGACAGTGTAAAACAGCTAATGATCTGCCTTATAATTATGCAGCATGGAATTGTTGGCATATTGCAATAAAAATTACGTACCCAGAAGCTAGGAGGGCCATATGTTTGAATTTTATACCTGGAGATGTATCCTGGTGGAATTTCTAACATTTGCTTATTTTTCTCAGATTTCTTTTTTACAGGTAGATTAGACACAATCTGCCATTTGCTCATTTCACTCTTCTGTGTGGTCTACAAACCTTTATTGCTTGTGCTCTGCTGGGTTTGCAACAAAGGCATCTTCCTGAGTGTATGAAAGAGATGTGGTATAGCTTTAACACGCATTCTGGTCTAAAATGTGACTTTTGATTGAGCCAGRGCGGTAAGCACATGTAATTACCTCTTGAGTTTGTGGGAATGAGTTCACATAATTCAAGCCAAAAGCAGACCTTCAGGTTGCATTGCAGCAGACCTTGTGTTTAAGCACCTGGCATAGGAAATGTTCTCAAACATCAGAATTTATGATGTTTTGGCAAGAGCTTGGCTCTTCCACGTCTGGAACAGCAAGGGAAAACAGAGAGGTATGCATATGAGATAATATACTTTGGTTGTCCTCATAAGGTCCCATTCTCTTGCAAGCCTCCCTTTTGAATTTTTGCATCTTCTTTTTTTTTTTTTTTTTTTTTTGT
>PTEX01000014.1:4809211-4888758 GCA_003342815.1 Eudromia elegans | reverse complement strand
TTTTTTTTTTTCCAAGCAATAATTATACTAATGATGGCAACTAGAGCACTTAGAGTCACTGTATACCAAGGACAAAATTGCTTACGTATCTAGAAACACAAAATATTCTTAGGACTTCACATTTACCTGCCTTCCACAGAATTATGGAAAGAGATATATTTGTATTATGGGGCAGTAAATTAAAAAGGAAAGGTATTCTTTGATTTTTACTYATTTTCTTCATAATGAATATGAAAACCTATACTGAGTTTGATTCAAATTAGGAAATAAAAATAAAAAAGCACAGCAAATAATGAGAAAAGTGTTTCACCTAGTTGATGTCATTTGGTAAGAGCCTCCGTATGGTTTGAAGTTAACCTGTTTCTTAGTTCATTGCGATGATACTTCACTTTCTCTGTATATCTTCTTTAGCACATTTACTGTCACCTTATTTCTCCTTGTTGTCAGTCACTTCATTAGTAATAGTAAGATTAAATTCATGGGGACAGTTGTTCCATAAAGGATATGGAAGTATCTGGAAAGTAAGAATATCTTATTTGTAAGGCTTATCAGGTGAACATTCAATAGGAACAAAAGAAGAGACAAGAAAAGTAATAAGTTAACACACAAACTCTAGCAGGAGGGAAAAGGTAAGTGTAGCCTTCAAGAAGTTCAACCATAACTTTGCAACTGATTTGAAATGGGAAACAAGGTCACAGAGGGACTCATGGGAAATAGTAAGGTTTTATCTGATAAAAGGATAGGGATATAGCTAGATATTATCACTCAGAAGTGACACAGTAATCCTATGAAAATATTGTTTACATATTTTAAGTATTTTCTAAAATAAAATCAGAATTGAGAAGTCATCTTTAGTTTAATGAAATATAAATATTCTTGAAATTGAATCAGGAATAACACTGAACATTGAATCGGAATAACACAAAATGTTACATATTTTTTAAGGAAAACTGTAACATTTAACTCAGAAATATCCTGAAAGTGTATATAACGCAACCTCAGTAGCTCTGCATGAAGCAGAGATTCATTTAACTCCAAAATGATTAAAAAGCATTAGTGTCATTTCACACTTAAGGGTTTTAGAGATATTTCTTGAGTAAAATAATCTTATTTCAAGATATAAATTACTTCTAAACTAGCATTTGGTTTTAGACATAGAGACAAAAGTAAATTTCTACATACTTTTGAGTTTCCAGTTAAAAAGAGAGATATTTACACTCTTATTTCTCTGAAGAGACAGCTTCATTGTTATTATCTTACCTTTAAGAACTTTGACCAAAGTCAAAAAAGGTGGTTCTTAATATTGTCATACCCTCAAAATATGCATTTTCCCCAAATGGAATTAATGTAAAGGAGWTTGGGTACATCATGGCACATATGACATGTGAAGAGATTTAGGTGCTATGAGCAAACTATTTACAAAATCTCCTAAGACTGGTTAAGTAAGCAGTATTTAAGCAAACCACCAAAGAAGGGCCAAATAAAGAAGCATGTTTTCCAAAGGTAAATGACTACATGTAGCTCCAAATCRCACGATATAAGATTATAACTCACACTAGAATGCTCTTTTTGGATTTAGTAGGGAGTTTTCCCAATCACAATAAACTTTGTATGAATCCAGTATTTCCAGCAATATACTTTGGTAAATTTGAGGGACATAGCTGTAACATGCAGAAAATTTCTCTTATTTTATATTTCTAATGAGACCATCAAGTATAGGTCATTAAGTTTTCTTCTCAGATACAAGTTTGTATTTTTCTTGCGTAACGTGAGTTAATAGGACCTTATCTAGGAAGAGACACAAAGATAATATGCTCAAGGGTGAAATGATAGCAAATAGGAACAGTTCCTAAATCAGTATCATATTTAAAAAGTCTGCCTTTCTTTGCTGCAACGGTAATAATGCAGAGATATTTTTTCAGTGCAATCTTAAAATAAGATGCTGTTAAGCATACATTTGAAAAAAATATGATAAAAAAAAGATATGATAAAAATTGCATATCTGTCTGAGGACTATGTTGTCTTAAGAAGCATGGTCTGTGAAATACAGCAACAGAACCTGGACTTTTGTATTTATTCATTAAATAAAAGCTGATTCTCAGATATTTAAGCAATATCTGACTGAGGGGTAGGACCTGCCCTTCCTGTTTACTTGTAAAGTATGATTCCCACTTATGATATTTCATAAATAAAAAATGATTTTGATGTTAAATATTGATATCTTCAGTTACTTGATCGAAATTTTGAGTAGTACATGTGACAGGAGCTTTTCGCTGTCCTCAAGAGACTTCACTGCTGGGATAAATTACTGTTGACAGCCACCTGTCTAATTATTTGCTGGAAGCAGTACAAAGGTTTGCATGTTTATTTCATTTTGTTTTGTTTTAATAAATAGACTCTAAAAATATTTCATCTTTAAAATTAAAGATCTTAATTTCATAGTTGACATGTTTGATAGAGTATGTCACCGCAGGCTGCAGCAGTCACAGCATGATACTCTGTGCAAAATAGTAAGGTAAGTGTGCAATATTTGTTGACATCCCAAACAACGGTATGGCGATAGATTAACTACCACTTTCAAAGAACTAACGATGTTTTTTAGGTTGAAGAGCCATAAAACAGTTTATAACTGTTGCAGGACACTGTCCTGCAGCCACCCTTATTTCTAAAGGTGCACRGAATGGGGTCAAAGATCAACAATCTATACTTGTACATATTGTAAATAGTTTTGCTGGGGAGCTTGGCTGGAAGGGGACAGAATCTTCTGGACATTTCTGAGACAGGGGTCAGGAGCTGGCTGGGCTGAATAGAGACATTCCAACCTACCAATCAGCAGATCTTGAGGCTGTTTTAAATCCTGGGAAGCCAATGAGGGGCCATGGGGTGGCCAACCCATGGCCAATTGTTTTCCTTCTCTTCTAGCCTCTAATGTATAAATCCCTGTCACTCCCTGGAATAAATGGCTGTTGTTTTTGTGCTATCTTGTGTGTACTTGCCTTATTGAGTGTGTGTGATATGTTTGGAGAGTGTTAGCTGCGTGAGTGAGTGAGAAGCCTTCAACAGCCCCACCTCCCCCCTGTTACCCTTCTGGACCCTTTGTTCTTACCTGGAGGCTTGTGGCCCCCCCCACGAAGGAGGCCTCCGTATCCCCACAGAGGCACGGCTTTTGGGAGCCGGCSACTGGCTGCAGCTTTGACCTACCTGGGGATATTGGACAGGTAAGTAGCCAAGCGGTGAATCCACCTGCATATAACTTTATGAGAAACTTTCTTCTGTGTTTGTAGTGGATATAAACTAAAGATCATAATCTGGAGGGTCACTTTGCAATTTGTTCTCATAAAATGCTGGTAGCTTCACAGAAGGTTGATGCTGCAATTAAGAAAAAAGTAGAATGAAATGCTAATTGTGGAGGAAGTGGGAATGGGGAAGAAGCAAAGAACTTGCTGATCTCAGAGTGCCTTATCCTATGTTTGCAAAACTAGACCTTACAGAAATTATTTGTGCTTTACATGGGAAGAATGATTGTCAAATTTTCTGGCTTCTTGATAAAAAATAGTAATAATTGACATTAGAAAGATATTTTGTATGCTGTACACTTGAAAGATGCCCTTACAAATAAGATATTATAGCAAAGACTGCACGTATGGATTTGACCTAAAATGCTATTTGATTTATTCTTTTCTTATAAAGAAACACTTATTCTAGATTGTGTAGAAACTTCAGTGAATACATTAGTAGTTAAAGTAACATCTAAATTACATTTCTGCTTATTCAAACAAGCATTCATAATAGTATTTCTTTATAGTGGTTAAACAAGCGTATTGAACAATTTCAGCCAAATACATAAGGGACAGCCTAAGGGACAATGAGATAAAATTGAAAAAAAAAATCTAAAGGGAAGATACAGAAATAGTTGTATCCTTCATAATTTCTTTGCATTGCAGGGGTGAATTTAATACAATGAATAGATTTATTTTTCTTTCCAGAAATAGTTCTACTATGAGAGTTGAAAGATCCCAAGGGCATRGGATTATTTTTGCTGCATCAGAAAACTGCTGTGATGACACTTTCAAAATAAGACTGAAGGCCCTCACAGTTTTGGAAAGAAGTATACAGTTTAAATGTGATTTAGATGCTCAGTGATGCTTTCACCTAGAGCAAGGTGAAGAAACCAACTTAATTTACAGTAATGTCATATGATATTAAAAAGTTTATTTTCCTGACCTGAAAGTTCACTAAGTATAACCAGTTAACCTTTTTCAATTGACTTTAGATTCCAAAATTTCAGTAACCCTGATGTCCTGTAGTACTATCTATTAATAACTAAGTTCCCTAATTCCTAACAAAACAACTCAGTTTCATTCTCTTCAGAACACTGCAAAATGTCACCCACATCTAGTGAATGATCTCAAAGCATTACCTGGTTCTACCAGAATCAGTAACCTATGATATTGGTAGGGTTTTTTTCAGTCAGCTTTCCTCAGCTTCCTCAGCATTCTTCTCTTGTAAGTAATTCTTCAGCTAAACACTGGGTGACCTCTTCATTCATAGTGATTGTTTTCCTCTTTCTGAATATATGCTAAGCAGAATCTTTTATTGGCCAGTTTGAATTATGCTTGGTTCCTTTTGGGCAACTATGGAGTCAACTCAGATGAACATAAATCCTTTTGTGGCTGAGGCAGTGTGGGAAAGTTGCTCAAGAAAGGGGAAATTAGAGAAAAATTAGGGCCTAACAGAAGGTAGGACTTTACAGAGGCTTGCCTGAGGTGAGAGACAGTTACCACTTCCAGGATGGTTGGTATGTATGGAATCTACTCCTCACGGTTCTCTTGGCAACACAATCAGCCCTCCTGGCACAGGCTAATAAGAGTAAATGAAGAATGGAGCAGAATGGAGACACCATGACTGGTGTTGGCTTCCCAGTGGAGGTGGTAACCTGATGGTGCCCTGCAGCTTATGAGTGAACAGAGGGTGGAGCGGAGTGAAGACACTGCAGCCAAACACTGTTGGACTCCCTGCAGAGGTGGCAACCTGGTCATACCACATAGCTGATAAGGCACATAGTATGATAAGATGTCTGGTGCTGGGCCAACAATGGTGGCAGATCAGTCCCTTCCAATGGACTTTCCTCAAACTCCTCCTCACTCTAATCTCATTATAATACCAATACACAGTCCCATCCCAGAAGTTACCAATTTCCAAGGAATGACCACTCCTCACTGAGCATGCTCTCTAGATTTTTTTATTGACTCGAGAGACTTTTTAAACTCAATCAAAAACAAAAGTAAGTATGACTAGAGTCAGCAAGCCACACATCAATGAAAAAAAGACTGCCTCGCAACTTCTGGGATCAATTGACAAGGCTGCACCTTTTTCCTCCCTTTGGGTCAGGACGCTGCCTGAAGAGACTCCTCGAGATTGAGAGCCCTCTCCCATCTTCTTGGGTGAGTGAGAATTGTGCATTTGTACAGCAGAGCTGGCTAATAACCCCATGCTGTAGTAGAGTATTTCCTGTACTAACATCTGAAACCTGCCTTGTAAATGTTGCATTGGAATAAATTGTGCTATTTGTGAACTTGACTGGTTTTGAAGGCAGTTGGGCCTACAGTCAATAGACTGTGAGTCCGGTACTGCTGGAGTTGGGCCGACAGCTACCACAGTATTTGGTGTCCCTATTAAGAGATGAGTACAGCTGCCTTCAGTCCCTCTAACCTCTGATGATCCGCTGGAATCAGGGAATTCATCTATTATCAGATTTGCTCCCCTTTCACACCACAACAGAGTGACAGTTATCATCTCCAATGCATCTTTTGACCACACTTAGAGAAGCATCTCAAGTTCTTGTTAGCTGCATGCATACTCATACTTAAAACCAGCACATACTAACAAGATGCTGACAGGCTGGCCAGAACACAGGTGGATTATTAAATTATTTATCTGTGTGCAAATCTTTTTTCTTTTCTCAGTCTAGAATTTAATGCTGGTACTTCATAGGTAGTTACCACTGTATACTTGTCATCTTATCTACATGGTTAGGCTGTAAGCTATATAGTCTAAGCTTGCCTATGGGCTAAGCTCTAAAGCTACTGCTGGTAGGCTCTCAGCTTCCCTGGTCTCTGATCTCTGCACTTATTTATAGATATCCTAAAAACTAAGTAGTTAGTATGAGTTGTCACTTTAAAATATGATCTTTAAAATATGGTTGTTTTTAAGGATGATATTTGAAAGAGACAATTGCCAGCAAACTTTTATGAAACTCATCCTCTGGTGATTCTTTTTTAGAATGGTGCTTCCTGAAATGTTTTTGTTTAGTATGGTGATATAAAGTGATACTTAGAAATCTGATGAAATTTATTTTAAGTTCCATATGACAGTTAATTAGAATGCATAAAATGTCAAGTGTAGATACTTCTAAATTATGCAGAAAATATGTAAAAGCTGGTGTCTAAATGTAATCATTGCAAGCAGAGAAAACAAAATTATTCACATTTAACACAACTTATTTGTATAATACACTTTTCCATCTAAGTACTTCACAACTTCATACATTTAACACTGGTGAAATTCTCCAGCACAGTGGTAAGACAGTTAATAAAATAGTGGGCAAGAAGAAGATTCATGGAATACTTATTAATCTCGTGAAAGATAACTTCAGATCTTTACAGATAAGGCAAATTTTAAGTGTCATAGAAATACCATTTTATCCCATTTTCTCATATCATTATGAAAATAAATGATACTAATACTTATATGCATGATTGCACATGAGTTAAATATGTATAATAAAATGTTAAATTTTAATTTCTGTTAAAAGGACATAGCAAATCCTACAGAATGATTTGTTTTCTTTGGTTAGACTTGCGGGGCATCTGCCTTTCTTTAAAATACTATTGAAATCTGCAGTATGTGCTGTTACTGAGTCCTTCCACTTGGCAGTTAGTATGTGCCAGGCTTTAGCTTATATATTTTCCTGTAGTTTTGCATTTTAGGTCTGAGAGCGTTTAGCCATGACCTGAGCTTTCTCAACATTTCTTTATCCCAACATTTTCTCCTCTATACAAAGACACATGCAGGGCAGGGGATCTGTTGCCAGATGCACTGAACTTATTGCACTTGTGTTTTACGTGGTGTCTTTCCATCTTAAAGAGAGTTCAAATCAGTGGTGAGGCTGATCCAGTGGCACTGAAGTCATTGGCTTCAATTACTGATTTCAATAGGTGATTGCTCAGGTCCCTTTTCAGTTAATAAGACAAATGCTATACCATTTTAAATTGTGTTAAACCTTATGAAGAATATTTCATCTAAATTTCACTTTATGTGAAGGATACATTTGAAGTGAATTGTACAGATTAGCCAGACATGTACATTTCAGCTGAAGTTGAGAAACCACTAAGGATTATCCAGATGGCAGTTCTATAGGAGACTAAACATGCCACCATCAGTCAAGTATTTATCTATAAATGAAAATTCTCCGGAGAAAAGTTGGTAAATGATAGATTTCAGTGTTTAATCCCGTTTCAACACAGGTTTTCATTTCCTTCTCCCTTTTGGAGTCTTTAGTTCTTCATAAATAGATATTAATGCAAAACATTCATTTATAAAGGTTTTGACAAATGGGTCTCCTTTTATCTCACAATTTCTTTAGAAATAACATAATTGCAGATAACACAAAGAAGTAATTACTAGCAGAGGAATTAGGTAGCTAAATTGGAGAAAATAGATTGCTCTCTAGAACAGGACAAAAATCTTAACTGGATAAACCTTCATAAACAGACCATTGTTCAAAGATAGATCTGGTATAGGTGTTAAGCACTGTAATAATTTTTGTATGAATATGTGTATTGCTGTCTCTTTATGGTATTACATAMCGTCAATCCTTTGTTTTTTAAGCCACTCATTTTATTACTATTTTATTATTATATTTGTTTCCAGGAATAATGAGYCCAGTCAGCCAAATGGTATGCCTATAGATCCCTTTTTGCCTTTTTAAGAATCAGGCTATCACTTATTCTAGTATATAACTAGATAATTTATAGACATAGATATAAATATAGATAATATTTATATATTTGTGTGTATGTTATAATGATCATAACTATTTATTATATTGTGCATTATTATATAGATAGCACATTTATAACAAATTATAAATTTAGAAGAAACTGCTAAATCATTTATAATTTATTAAATCTGGTGACTCAATAACCTTGATTAGGGTGAAGCTATGTGATTCTATGATTCTATGATAAGTGCTGCCTAGAGGCAAGCTGGTCAAGCTCTGTAAGGTAAGTAAAAAAAAAAAATCAGATACCTTTATTTCTGAGGCTAAAGTAAACCAATAGGAACATCTCTTTAATCCATACATAGTTTTAGTTGCTAGTTCATTTGTAACTTCTTAATGTTCAAATGTACCAATTTTATTAAAATAACTACATGGATGTACAGTTAATCTGACATGACAACTTTAAGCTCTACTGTAAAAAATTACATCTTTTTCATAAAATGTCTAAATCAGCTGAATTATTCTTGGTCTGCAACAAACCCACATCCAGAAGGATTAAATTGATTATTTGATTTTTTAACAGGTTTTTTAACACTTGTGGTCTGGATTTCATAGTCTTTTCCTCTGTGGCTGACACATTTCTTATACTACTGGTTCTGGCATTTTGTGCCACTAATTAAGTGAAGAATTTATCAGCAAAAGTAAGAAAAACATGAAGAATATTTGCTCATTGCCTGTTCACTTGATATAAAATTCTGTTGTTCGTCACCAAAAATGTARAATTTAATGAGAGCCGGCTTTTAATATAATAAATTGATCTATTATGTGTTATGAGGTTATCAGAATCCTTTTAGGATGTGTGATTTTTTTTTCTCCCCCTGAAACCTTCCTAAGCACAGCTTTATGGTAATTAATTTGCCCTGAAAAGCTCTTGAATTTGTTTGAGTTTATGATTAAAACTTCAACTTCATGTTGTCTGGTTCTAAAAGAAATTGAATTACGTGGGCTAACRGATATTACTGATAGAGCTATGTAAATTAAGTATTTAATTGAATCTCTAATGTTCCTCAGTGCAAGCACTTTTGATTAGAGATATTTTTGAAGCTGATATAAGATTTTTTTAAATAAAAATGTATATACTGCCTTCTGACACACATTTGTTTGCATTCCCATTTTAAAATGGTTTCCTATGGAGAGATGGAATTTGTCATTCCAGTTCTAGGTCACAATAGCTCTAAAAATGTATGTTAAAAAATCTGTCACATTTATTAATTTATTTGATAGCAAAATACAAAGAGACCACTATAATTCCTTTCTACGATACTTTGCTGAAGTTCTTTATTAAAATATATCCTACAGGGAATCAATTATGTTTTCAAGACAGACCAAATCAATCCCTTATATCTGCTTTAATTAATTGCTTATTCAACATCTTAATTTACCAAATGAACATTTACTATGGCTTTGATTTTTTGATCTCTGAACTTGCTCCTTTATTCACATGCTGACTGATGCCTTTTGTTTACAGACCTCTACCTTTCAAGAAAGCTGTACCTTTGAAAACAGCCTTCTGTACCTGCCTATCTCTTACGGTCTTTCCCTAAATGTTATTTGTGGTTCCTGTCAGAGAGGGGCTGCATGAGAAAATGAACCTTTAGTGTAACTGTGAGATCTGGCTCACTGGTATCTTATGCAGAGCTATGTCACTTAATTCTTACACACTGTTCAGTGCCAAAAATCTCCATTTAAAAGTAGGACATGCTATATAACTTATTTTTTACTGACCACCAGTGCCAGAACTGGATAACACTGGTCAAAGAAGCAACTGCAGAGGAAAGGCACCCACTAAAGTGGAAAAAGTATCTTCTCRATTCTCTTTGAGAATATCCTAAATGAGAGAGTCCTGGGTATGCCTTGGTACCCTCAGGTACCCAAAGTTATGCCAGGATGCACATGTGGACTCTAGGTGTTTTGTTTGCTGTATGCTGTGTTATCTTATCAACCTAAGACAAACCTCATTTTTTTCCTGTCATTAGTGTGTTTTTATAAAAATGTAGATGAGTAAGAATGCTCTACTTTCCTGAGGCAGCAGGTCTCCAGGTATTGCCCCTCAGAAAGCAGTTGCATCACTTCTTATGCTAGGTAGTTCTGTAACAAAATATGGACTAATATGAACAAATTTGATTTTTGAGTATGATTTAATGTCCCTTTTGGGGAAGTTCCTTCATGTTAGCAATTCATCTGTAAGATGACAGCTGTCTTATTAGATTGCTCTGATATTTAAAGCAGAAACAGGTAATATAAAAATATTTCAGTTACACAATTTAACTGTAAGTGGCGAATGTTTTTGATTTTATTGTGTTACTGTTGCTTGGTTTCTCTTTTCGTGTTCTTCTGTAAAGTATTATCTTCTGAAAAGTATCTGTGAAAAACTATGACTAATTACTTATATCTTCAATGTGATATATTCTTAGACAGCTATCCATGTAACAGTAAGACTGTTTAGTTCACTCAACAATATCTCTGCTTTCTACATCCCTTTTCTCCTCTCCTAGCATTTCTGTCTGTGATTGTTGGCAGAACGTCTTAAAACAATGTATTTAAATATGTTGGAATTTTTTAGTAACAAAGATATAGAATGTGAGCAACTTGTGAGTGACCATAACAATCCTCCTCTCCTTGTATTTCAGATGACATTAAATTTTATTTCCTGAAAATAATTTTGGCAAATTCATATGATATGCTTCATCTATTTTAAGTATTGTAAAAACATGGCATTGCAAAGGTTAATAAAATTTTTTTTGCCTAAATCCTGATTTTTTTTTTTTTTTGTACTAAAGCTTCTCAAACTCTCAATCCAATGGTCATCAGAATGATACCTCATTCCCTATTACATCAGCAAGCTGCATCATGCAAGGAAACACAATGTTCTTTTGTAATGGAGTATAAAAACAGGTCATGCCAGGAAAGATGCATCACATCAAGGATTTTAGAAAATTCATGGTTCAGTGAAAGTAGTGGTTAAGAATATTTCAATTTCTTTTATAAAGTGAGGAGAGATCAAATTGTTTAACATAAAAATATTTTCCCCTCTCCTCGCACATAGACTTTTTATGTTAGATAAAAGAATTAGGAATCTGTCTTTGTTCAGTGTTCATATTTCAGATTTTTTTATTAATTTTGTTTAAATATCCTGTGATGATTAAAGAAGATTTCTGTGTATATTTTTAAACCATATTCTGTCTGATTTGGACTGTTTTGTAATCATTCATTCAGGAATATATTAATTTCAGGCATATAGTTGACTTACTGCATATATAACTACACTGAACTGTTGTGAACTCTATGTTTAATATCTATCTAAAGTGAATATAGTAAAATAAAAAGTCTTGACTAATTTTTCAAGTATAACCGTTAAAGATTATCTTATTATATTAAATATATTTCTGTTTCCTTGAAGGATAAATTTTCTCCTGAAAAGGAAATGTGCTTGTTAAAAAGTGTATAGCATAGATAAACTCACAACCATATGTTTTTACATGATTTATTTCAAAATAAAATAGGAAATAAGCAAAGGCATAGTGTGCTGACATAAGTATGAATTCTAAACATTTAAATTTTGTTACAGATGTGATTCTCAAGCTTTCTGCTTCAGACAATGGATGCAATATATCATCTAAATCAAATCACTGAAGTTTCAATTCTTTGGCTTTGTAAACTCACAAATAATGCAATACATTTATTGTAATGGTTTCTGTTTTACTTTGTCTTTTCAGTTGTCAAAATTCACATAAAAGAGAACTATATTTGAATTTAGAATATCCATTCTATACTTTTCTGTATGTTTCTTCTTATATATAGAAAGGGATTTCATAGATGCCTTGGTTCTATGTATTTTAAGCCACTAATGACATACAAATTGCAATGACTAATATTTCCAATCTGGGAACAAATATATGAAATTATAGCTCTTTTGATTGAATTATGTGATTGGGTTAGCAAAACTCTTATGGTATCTGGTTTCTAGTCTTCAGGGACAATTTGATGTTCTAAGGGTCCTTTGGTTTTATTTCAAAACTTGTTCTTTTGCCAGAGACTATTTTAATAAACATATTCATTAGGACAACTGAATTGGAACAAGTATAGGCTGAATACTCACTCAAAGTAAATTATTTAAAAGCTTCAGTGAATAGCTGCATAAAGCATTATAGTAGGCACACAATTCTAATTTCTGTCATTATTTCAAGGGGTGTGGAGAGTGGGCCATACTTTTCAATTTTCTGAAACAGAACAACTTCATGGTAAAAAGCACTTAAACTCATTGCCAGTGCCTTTGAGACCAACTTCAACTGTTCTTTTCGCATTTCTAAGGATTTGAAATAAATAGCAATTTAATAWCCTTTCCATTCTTAAAGCGGTAATACAGTATGTTCAGAATGTTTATTTGCACATGCCCTGTGATTGACTGAAAACTTTTAGATATTATAGGTTTTTACGAGGTAATTAGAAAACAAATTAACTTGGGTAGAATATTGAAGTCATAGTAAAAACCCCACTCTTCCATTAAAATAAGCTTTTTTATGTGGAATAACCTGGAAATAGTTATTCATTGAGAGGAAAGAACTTAATCTTATTTTTTGCCTGACTTTGCTGAGCAAAACTCTGAAGTAAAGGCTGAGCATCTRTATGTCCGTTCCATCCTGTTCATTCTTCTTCCAGTGAATTCACTTTCCCCTGAAATGCAAAACCACAAACTTCGAATGCTCAAAATTACCCAGCTCCTTCATGCATGTTTAATAGTGGGGACATAGAAAGAAAATACATTTTGTAATGCACGTCTTTATTAAATGACTCTGTTCATCATAGTAACAGACAATGTGAAGGGTTGTAGGCAGCAATATGAGGAGGTGCAGTGRGAACAGCAACTGATAATTGAAGTGGCTTTCTCTGTGAACACAATGTAGCCAAACTATTCCAGGCATTTGTGTTCTAGCAAAGCTGATTAAGGGAAAAAGTATGAAGTATATTTTCCACTGTATGACTAATGCTCTTCTTTTCTAAATTCACAACATTATTTCTGTCTACCTTGTATTTGAAATCTCTCTTCAAACATCTGGCTAACTTTGAAAGGAAACATAATTTTTAGACTCCTTACTGAAAAGTGCACTTAACTATAAACTCTCAAAGCTTTAAAATGGCATATGTATTATTTTATATACATTTTCAATGACTTTATTGAAACATTGTTGCCATAAAGTCATGTAACATAGAAAATATTAGAATCATAGGTTTGGCTCTCTGTAGAGAATTGTAGAATATCCCAAATAAGAGGATTGTTCAGCCAGTTAGCTGCATTGACTCTTTGTTGGGAAGAGCAATGTGCTGAAGTTGCATAGATTGAGATTCACTGCAGAAAAAAGTGGCATATGGATATTTTATTACATATTGTGTCATTCACAGAGAATTTTTCTCCTCAACAAAAAATATTTCTCACCAARAGCATAAAAAGACCTAAGCAGACACAAAGAAATTATATAATATAATGAATTCAGTTTCGCTAAGTTGTGAGATGAAGTGCTCTGACACTTGCTTATTTGCAGAAGAAATTGCAAGGTATCAGAAGAAAATGATAGACTTTCATACTAAACTTTTTCATTATTGAGATCAGTCATACTTTTACTGCATTATTAAGAATTCTTGTATGTAATGTATGCATTAAATTTATAAGTACTGTCTTAAGTGCAGACTTAAACCAACAAATAGAATTCCAGAATACAGATTATGCTGTTTTTCTGTTCTTGAAATCAAAGCATGTACCCTGCAGCATATATGAATATTYACATATCAATCAACATATGAGATTTGAATTTCAGTCTTAACAGGAGTCTTTCCTAAGACTGCTGCACCATTTTATGTGTGTCTGTTTCTTTACATACATATGAGCTTCATTCACTTACACTTCAAACCGCTTTGAAGCTGCATGGACAGAGTCAAGAAAGCACTGAGCAAAAGCAAACGCAATTATCACAGTTTATTAACATTAAGATAGTGGTATGTACTGTGCTGACATGGCTTCATACCTATTTGGRGCGTGAGAATAACAAGACCACATTTGCCTTTAAAGTAGAATATAATTCCTGTGGTTAAGGCTTGCTGCAGTTGGAAGCCTTCCTTCCATCACCAAGATGTCTGTTACTTAAAAGAGAACGTAATGTGTGTTCATCAGCTACATGGAAATGCACAAGAAGGGACAATGGCATCTGGCAAATAAAGTTCACAAATAGTTGTCCATAACAGAGAAGTAAAAAGATTTCAGAATTCCACTTCCCATGGCAGATAATGGAGATTGTCTCAGCTGTGGATACTTCTGCTAGTTACTGCATTTCCCCCTCGACATTTTCCTTGAATGTATTTGTTCTTCTCACAGATGCATCTTCCATCATCCTAGTGAGAAAGGGGCTTTATTGAAAAGGACAAAAAAAGACAKCAACAGCTACTTTATACAGAGGAACATCAGGCAGAAATTGCTTCAGTCTTCACTGAATTGTGTCCAAACACCTAATACTGATCTTTGCACAGAGATAGGACTATAGGCCACACAATGGATGTGAGGGATACTTTAGTAAAACTGAGATTTCAAGTCTTCTGTACTTGATGACTGAAGAACTAAAGAAACTAGTCATACATGGAAAATGTTGAAATGATCTGTGAACTTAGGGTCACACTTGAGAACTTCTGGGAGAAATGACACTAAAAATTGGATAAAGTGCAATAAAAATGAAAGAAGGTGATTGAAAAATAAACAGTCGCCCAACAGTTTCCTTCTCAAGAACTGTGAAGCAGTGCTATTAGATAATTCACACGTATCTAGATGTTAACTAGAAAACATTTAAGTGGTAAAATACATTCATTGTTGTTTATCAAGAACATATTATGCCTTATCTGACAAGGTAGCAGGATAATAAATGAGGRAAGAGAAAAGACTGTGATATTTATTAAGATCTTAGTAATGTTTTAGTGACTCTCCTACATAACATTTTCACAAGCAATCTCAGGAATTATGGTTCATCTGCATAAATTTAGTGTACAGTTGGATAAAAAACTACACTTAGTATTTGCTATTGATTCACTGTCTGATTTGGAAAGATTTCAAGTTAGGTCTCTCTGGGGCTCGTTCTGTGATTTCTTCTGTTTAATATTTTCATTAGTGAATTATATGTTGATATACAATAGTATGTACAGATGGCATCAAGATAGGAAGGTTTATAAATGCTCTGGAATATCAGAATTCAGCATGATCTTGAAAAAAAAGAAAAAAGAATAATTAATGAAATGTCATGATTAATAAGCCCAAATAAAATTTGTACTAATATGCAATGAAACTATCTGTCAAGGCATCAGTGCTGCTGAAGAATATGTAAGACTCTCATGAGATTAAACAGGAATTTACATGTTGCTGTGGCAAAAAGGCAGTTCCATTTGAAAGTTTTTAGGCTTGAGGACAATGGGACAGRCTACATGGTGATACGGAAGAATATTTTTAAATATAAGGGTTTTAAGTGCAAATTAATTGGGATGCTACTAGGTCTGATTCTGAATATAAGTAATCCTACCTCAAAGAAGAGAGAAATTGACCACATGCTCTTTGAGGGCCTCCCCAGGAGCCTATTTTTATGATTCTATAATAAACTTATATTTATTATTTGTAATTCCACAGGAGAGTACTAACAGAACAGGATCCCTGTTGTGAGAGATATAGTTGTTATTAATGGGAGTTATAAATATGCATATTCTGGAAATATTCTCCGATATGAAAAATGGAAATTGTTACTCTGTTTTAATTGTTAATAGTGATTAGTTAGGTTCTCCCAAAAGTTGTCACATATTTTGCAGTAGGTATCTCTAAAGCTGATTGTATATCAGTATACCTTCTGCAAACTTATGCAAGTGTCAAAAATATTAGATGACGTAGAGGTAAGAGGAAAATAAATTCATTTTTTAACCTGAAATGTGAGCCATTCATCATATTGAAAAACAGAAATATGGATGTACATCAGTTATTGTTTCCTATCTTAAGTAAGTTGGAGATGTAGTTTTAAGTTAGTCTGAATTAAGTGAATTAAGCATTTTTTTTTGCTTTTAAAACATTATTTACATATTGAAGAATAGCTAAATGTGTATTAATATACACATTAATATCCTGTGTAGAAGTGTATTCTTTTATGTATAGACAATCTTCCTAAAATAATGTAAAATGGTTCAAGAACAGTACCATGAAGAAAATACAGATCTGACTTTAAATCAATTAAGCTGCACATTGTGAATAAACACAGAAATAAAAGWTGAGAACACAACATTAAATAAGCTCCATTAAGTGTTTTATGAGACTGTGGAGGGCAGGTTGAGGCAGGAGGTGTGTTGTTAGAGGTGAGAGAAAAAGTTCCCTGAGAGCACGGTTTTGTCACTGTTACCCATCACACTCTATCCATAGCTTATGTTAAATGAGCAACTAAAATGTTCCCTTGGGAACCATCGGAACATTGCAGGCTTCCTTGGCAACCCACAGCGCCTACAGCAAGCCCTGCCTATCACATTTTATTGCCTTTCTCTATTCAGAACGTCTTGTCGCTCTCCAGCCCAGTGCGGGGTTTCACCTACGGGGRCATTTTGCAGTTCACAGAGAGTGCTGCCTATTTAGTCATTCACTGCTGTCTTCTACTTGCCCTTCTCATTTTGTGGAGTGTTTCCATTTACAAATTATATTAAATTTTCCTCCTAATGTGACAAATATTACTAGGAATGTATAGGAGGTGGCAAGCTTTTTTTGGTGATTGTTTTTGCTATTGATAAGAAAAAGCAATGGATGAGTCTTACATGGGTGCCCGCCTGCCACTTTGTACTGTTAATACTTTCAAAACCGGTCCAGTATTTTGGTGCTTGACTTTGATCAGGTGTCCTTGTAATCCAGATCTTCAAAGACTTCCGTTGTAATGGGAGTTGAGCAAGTACATATCTTTGAGGAGTTGCTTATGACTGCCAACATTTTGATTACTTTAGGGTTTTTTTATATATATTATTTTTCTCCTAGAGAGATGAGAACATTATGTTGCATGATGCTCGTTCAAAGTTTTATAAGTTGCAATCTCTTTGAATTGAATGTGAGATAAAAATTACGTGTTGTCTGGAACTTTTTAAAATAAACATTAGTTGTCATTAAATCATTAGGTCTGATTTGTAAATATCTAAAAATAAAATTAATATGCTTCGTGTAAATAGTGACAGATCATTAACTGCAAGAATGCTGGGGAACATTGCAAAAATCAGAATATATTATATTTCCCTTCAAGRATTTATTTCTTCTGTTCTCCGTAGAAGAAAAGGATTTTTTTTTTTTTTTCAGTGCTGAAATTGCAACATGGAAAACACTAAATACATGAATGACATTTGAAGGCACTCTAGAGGTCCCTTCCAACTTCAACTATTCTGGGATTCTGTGAAAGATGTAACAAACAGATGGCGAAACACCCAGATTATATCTAAACAAAATATTTAGGCTCTTTTTCCATTGAAGCTGGTGGTAGAACATTTTTTTTAATCCTGTGGGATTGTTCTTTTTGTAGGAAGTTAACAGTGAGAGATTTCATTTAAAAAACATGTTCCTTGCTAGCAGCATTATGTGTAGGGTCTGGACACTACAGACATGTACATGGACGCTGACAGTTATTTCCAGCTGAAACAAGTTCATAATGAAACAGGACTATTTATTTCTTTGAAAAAYGTTCCATCAGACTGTTAGAAATATTGAAACATCTCAAAAACATCTATGCTTGGAACTGTGTTTGATAAATATGTAGATATATAATTTTTTGTGCGTATTTATTGAGTTCATGTATTTGAGTATATGCATCATATTTATAGATGAGGTGTATATATGCCACACCATGTGGGGTATAACATATATTATATAACTGTATGTGTGTGTGTGTACCTCATGTGTATGTATATGTATAGAATCTCTCAAATTCAGGTGTGGGGTTTTTTTTTAAGTAATTCATTACTTTGAAAATGATATTTTGATTCCCGAGATTTTTTCAGTTATCTTATTTTCTAAAAGATATATAGAGGAATCAAATGTTATTTGCATCACATTCTCATATGTTTCCGCATACATTTTACTGAAAATGGATGAAGTTACCTAAATGGTCATTATAACTGAAAGAAGTGACTAAAGAGAATCTGACTTTCTGAATAAAGTACCTCCTTTTAACTTAGAATTCAATGGCATATAAAAGCTACTCTGTTGTGCCCTTTTCTTTGTACCTGTGYTGAATGTATCATAAATCTATAGGAATTCCAACTTATCCTTTGTCTGTTGAGGAAACTGTCAGCAAAGACAAATAGATGTGCATACATTCACAATTCACAAAATCATTTAATGCAACATGAACAGTTATGAAGAGCTTATCAAGGCAGTTGCTAAAATAACGTTTCATAGCCACTGAAAACTTTTGCAAGAATTGCTGCTGATCTTTTTATTATTGACTTTAATTACCTTGAAGATAGTGAGAATGGTGTTCAAGTAGTCTAAATCATTTTATAACTATAGGACTGTAAAAGTAAATATATTCTGGGTTGTCTGGTATGGTCCTGTCATAGTTTTGGACAATCAGAACATAACATCCTTTTCATAGGTTGCTCAGATTTTACAAACGGACTAGTTTTACTAATGTGTTTACTTACTCCGTTTTTATGGCATCGTACTACTGGAAGACTTTTTCAGAACCTCAGATTTCAGATGAAGGAGAATTTTTCATAATTTCTTGTATCTACTCTTTAAAATATGAAAAAAATAAGATAAATATTTCCCTGTATATCTTGTATATAATTCGGTGGAACGTAGCACCTACATCACAGAGGTTTGTTTTTTWTTTTTTTTCCTCGTAGTCATGCTACAGGAGTTTTATAAAGTGAATAAGTGGTCAGGTAGTGCTCCAGCATCTTCCCTTCCTCTGTTTTTCCTAGCAGATAAGCTCCAACCACATGGTAGAAAATCTTATTAAGCTCAAAGAAAGTTTAATTTTATGGAATTTATATTCAATTTATTTATAATTGAATTTCAGGCCATTTTTGTTATCCTAGTCCTCCATGTCAACCAGTTATTTCTTGATTTTCTATATTAGTAGAAACTTTGTAATTACCAGTCCTCCTTGTTTTACTCCCACTTTTTTCCTCAATGTCATTAATGAAATTATTAACCAAACTGGTCCTAAAACTAATCTTTGTGGAACGTCATCAGTAACTTTGTTTAAGCCACTTAGTTCCTCTTTCAGCATTACCTCTTTCTACTTTTTTCATTTAGTTTCCACATTAAAGATGCTTTGCCAATCTTTATTAATTTAATCATATTTTCATATGTGGTACCATTTCAGATACTCTATAAAAATAGTATCGTCTAGCACATTATTGTGCCTAAAATCAACTATGAAACAATATCCATTTGTATTAATCCAGAAATCATAGTTTTCAGACAATAGAATTGTTACTTTAATGGTATGTATTTATTTTATACTGCTAGTGAGGAACCAGCATGCATACCGTAGGTATTAAGATGAAAACCCCTGAAAAATCTGTTAAACAAATATCCTTCTTCAATGATGCATGTTTCTTAAATTTTCTTCCTGCATCATCTTTTACTCAGCAAAAACATCRAAAATTGGTATTAGTCTTCAAACAATATGTGTTCCATTTTCTTTCTCTGTATTATAAATACTCTAGATGAAGTAAAAACTAAATCAAATGGTTCACATGCTTCTGCTATGGAATTTACAGCATAACTTACTGCAGTTTGCCAAGTGGATCAAGGAGGGCTGTAACAGAAATGCCTATTCTATAATTATCCTAGAGTACATGGAGATAGATAAATAAATATTAATACCCACAGCTCAGATTCTTTTCCTCTAATAGTTATTCCAGGATATTTTTGCCAGAAAATGAATAATGGTAGGTCTGGAATACTGAAGGGTGGAGCAAAACACCTGTGGGTTTTTTTTTTTCCAGGCTTTACTGCTTTGCTGTTTCATGCAGTCTTGTACAAAGGAGAAGTGAATACGAGTAATTTTAGTATATTAAAGTGATAAGGTTTTATACTTCTGTGCAGAATCTTCTGTAAATTTTGCATAGAATCTGCGTAGGACTGGAAAAGTTTTTTTTTTTTTTAATCTGCATAAAGAAATCAAAAAAGAGAGGATGGTTTATGAAGACTCGACCTGGTGGAGGAACAAATGTGGTAATAAATCTAGTGGTAAGGATTTTCTGTGATATTAAGTATACTCTTCATCTTGTGATGTGTGATTCCTGTTTATTTTGACTGCCATCTGCAGACCAGAAATATGTGTTGTATAATCAATCTGACTTCATATACGTGCCAAAATGCTATTGCTGCCACCCATACAGCCACTTACTATTTGACACTACCCTTTATTTTGTATCTCAAAATATATTGATGATTTTTTCTCCACTTTTTCATTCAGGTTCCCCTGCATTTGTCACAGTTTTAGTAGGATGACTTAGATAAATTCTGGATGAAGTAACTATGGYTTTTAATTCAGGTGTTTTACATCTCTTGTGTCATAAGTACATTATCATCATGTCCAAAAATAAAGTGGAACAGTCTAGATTCTGTTCTATTTGAAGAAGTGAACTTAAAGGGATACTATTGACAGAAAGGATAATATAATGGATAAATTTTTTGGCAGATTAAATTAAATGTTTGAAAAAAATCTAAGGGACATACATAAAATATATTTTCATTGTAGAAATAAGAAAGAGAAGATTTAAGAAAAAAACTTTTTTTATTGTTCAGAGAATAAAGATGTTTCACAAAATGACCTTCCACAGAATGAAATGAAAATGTTTTATGAAGAGATCAAATTTTACTGAGGAATGTTTATAAGCTAGATATAGACTTCTTATATGTTGGAGATAGAATAATATATATATATGTAGTACTAACTTTATTTTCAAGTTGAAATGAATAAAATCCATCTATAGAATTTTGAATGCAAATAGTTAATTTCCTAACATAGTCTAACTTGGATGTTTTAAAGCAACACTATAGAAACAGTTATTTTATATTCACAAGGTTTCATTTGWAAGATCATTTGATATGCACATTTTCATTGACTTATCTAAGCTTTTGACTTTGTTGATAATTACCGTCTTTAAAAAAATATAAAAATATATTGGATTTTTTTTCAACAGATCTGATATATGTTTTGGCCATAAGTTGCCTTCACTGGTTAAGCACTGACAAGCAAGGTTGCTTATTTGAATTCTCACTGGAACAGTATGTGTTTTTAGTCACATACATAGTTATCTGATTTTTGTAAAGTAGACAGCAGTGGTCTAATTATTGGAATATAAATACTGGACCATAAACAAGTGCAAAAATCTTGCATGATAATGCCTGTTAAAAATAGTTGAACGTCTTCTAAGTCCAAGACCAGGATCTAACCTTTAATCCCTGAGKTTTTTTTTAAATATGATCCTCAGGAAAAGGTGTCTCTGATTAGACAGGGAAGATATGTGGCTTGATCTGTACCAAAGATCAAGTGTTCTTGCATGATAAGGAAGACTGTTCACTTTAGGCCTATATCACTTTRTCTTCTTCTCGATGTAGGATTCACAAAAAGAACAAATTAAGAATATTGGCTTAGTTCTGCACTCATATTCAGGTGCAGATACAAAAGCCGTCTAGTCACTAAGGACAGAGAAGATAGGGGAGAAGGTGATAATGGTCGTTTAAATGCTGTATTCTCATATGTGTCTTTCATGATATTCAAAAATCTGATAAAAACTTGTCAAGGATCAGTATAAAAATTGTAGTAAATATACAAATCAGAAATAACCACAGCCAATGTGTGCCTCAAAGAATAYGTATGCCTTTGACATGTCTTACTCAAAATGACTTTTTGGAAGAGTCATACTAGAATAGGGACACTTCATGTGGAGGGTGCAAAGAATAATAAAAAGCATATGAGATCTCCTGAACAGCACAAAAATCCAGTCTTCTTGAAAGATTTTAGATTGTGGTGTAGAAGTCTAAATGTCTTTAAAAAAATGTAGAAAGGAGCAGCAATTTAACAGAACAAGAAGCAATGTGAAAAAAAATGTTTTGTCAAAAATTCTGTGTAGTGCAGAAATATATAATGATTTTCCTTTTTTCCAATCTCGGAAGTAAGGGTTATTGCCTCAGCTACCCCAAAACTTGGAGAGGCTTTCACTGGAGTCATGCACTGAAGAATCTGGAATTTCCAGTTCAGTCATTATTAAAACCAACATTTTTTTTTTTTTCTTGAAAATCCATTAGTGGGTAGACAATGAAGGAAAAAGCTCATGAAACATTTGTGGTTGAGTCACTACTGATACATAAAGTGACTTCTTTTCAAAGAATCTTCCTCAGGCATTTTCTTTTCATGACACGCTAGTTAGCATTTCTCAGTTCACATATGGTATTAAATTAAGCTTTACTGTTTGTGTCTGTCTGGTTTGACTTTTTTACTCTTCCTTTTCTATCATGTGTATTGGTTTTGCCTCAAAGTGCTTAGATATTTTCATAATACCTCCTGTCTCTTTTTAAAGAATCACTTTTCCCTTTGACCTGGTGATTAGTGCTGAACTTATTAAACTTAGGGAAAAAAAWTTTAAAAAGCATAAAATATAAAGATATTGATATACTGTTTCTAGTTTAGGAATGCTGACTGCTTTCTGGGTTAACCAGCTAAATTCCTACTAATTTTAGTTACTGAAGAGTCTGTGCACAGCTTTGGTGAATGGACATTCACCCAACTGAATATTTGACAATTTGTTTGTTTCTTCTAAGAGTCCGGGATTGAAATTACAAACAGTTTAAGATGCATTAAAGATAACTTTACCAATTTTATTAATAGTATATTTTTATTATATTCAACACAATTCTGTTTTCTCATTAAAATTTGTACCTTTACCTCTGCCATCATGACTATTATAATTTTTTTTTATTAATTTCAGAGGATAAATGATAACTATAAAAGCTGCATGACTCAGAAACTAGTCATACTTTTATTTGTATAAATAAATGGGTATGCTCCAATTCATTCTTTTTAAAAAAAAAGAAAAAAAATGAAGCTTTATGATTCTGAAGTAACTTCTCATATTTGTTAATTCTAATGAAAATAACTTTTATAAAAATTGAAGAAAATACTGATGTGTGGTGATAGAGAATCCTTTTCAGGAATTACTGTTGCATAAGACTGAATAGTGTCACCACACTTCCTAAGACCAACTACTGTGTCATGACAGTGTTTTTTTGGGAGAGCAGTTAGGAAATGAATACACAAAATCGAAACACATCCCAAACATAACTAGGGAACTTGCTGGTTACTGTCTTGCTAGTAGGTAAGACCAGTTGAGCCTAAGTAGGTTAGGAGGGTGGCTAGTGTCATTTGGATAATGCTTGATCAGCCTGCGGGCACTTCCCTTCTTTTTCAGTAACAATTAAAGGATCACTCTGCTTAGATAAAAGTAATACAGCGGTCTTGCTAGCAGGATCATTTCTTAGGACTTTGGAAGTCCTGGTTAATCAAAATGATGATGAAATGGTTTTCCTTAGGACTCCAGCACAGGTGGAGCGGGTGTAGTACTTACAATTTGTAGAAGTGTACATACAATACATGTCTGTAAGAGATGAAGACCTCATTCTGTATAGATAGAAAAATAGAAAAAAAAAATGTTTCCTAAGTATGTGCTTGTTTCTGTCTGAGCACTTATTTCATGGGACAGAACACATACTTTGCAATTTTGCATATGACACCAAATTGAGGTGAATTGTTAATGTGTGGGTGCACGGAGCTGGCATCCACAGCAGGTGGATGAAGGAGACAATGCAAGTCCTGCATTTGGGCAATGTGTCCTTAGGATTTATTGCCTATTGGGCTACATTAACAAGAGCATAGCTAGCAGCTCACACTTACTCTCCTGTACTCRGTGCTCATGAAGCCAAACCTAAAACCACATGCTTGGTTTTGGACATCCCAATGCAAGAGATATGTTCTCCAGTGAAGTGGTACGAAGCAGTTAGGACCTGGAGCAGATAAAGTATTAGAAGATGGGGATGCTTGCAGGAGAGAAAGCTAAGGAGGGGGGTAATTGCAGCCTTCCACAAAAGGAGTGGAGGCTATAAAAAGGACAGAACCARGCACTAAAAAACATAGCAGAAAGACAAGAGACATAGGGGGCAAATTTACAACAAGGGAAGATCTGACTGATCTTAAGGAAAAAAATTCACAGTGATGGAAAAAAATTCACAGTGAAGAACTGGAGCAGATTGCTCAGAGAGGCTGAGAAGTGTCCATTCCTAGACATTTTCAAATGTCAAACTAACTATGACCTTGAACAATCTGATATAACTTTGAAATTACCACTGTTTTGAGTAAGAAGTTGGACTAAATTATAGACTCCAGAGAGCCATTTCTACCTAGTTACAGATCTATGATCAGCTTTGAAAGTGACAAGTGCATCATTTGTTATATAAGCTGCTCAGTAACTTTCATTTCTCTTATCATAGAAATAGATGTGAAAAATGCATATGAACATACCTTCTACTAGTCATTGCTCTCAATAAATATTAACTTGCCATTAAATATCACAGCTGGATCCTAGAGATATTGAAGTATACTTTTATTATTCTGAACTAAAGGGTAAGTTCAAACTACTTCCTGTGAGAAATAAATGGATAAAAATGTATAATAATAGATAAAAATAAAACTGCTCAGATCCTCTACTAACAAGTATCACATTTGCATGCTTTTAGTTACCCCATAGGAAAATGTTTCATACTTGRGTTGGCCTCTGAAACTCAGAATAATCAAAATGGACATGAACTACACTGTGATTAGTTCTGATATCASTCAAACAAACTAGAAATGTGGTACTGTTTTCTGTTTCCTTAATTTTATTCTACCAGTTATTGCACTACTGGATTTCTCACTTAAGAAGCAGCAGGAACTTCTTGAACATGTTGGACTCTAAGAAGGAAATCATTAATGCAGTAATAGAAGGCAGAGGTATACTGTAGAATAGATTTAGGTTGGTGGAACCTCACTGCTTAAGGGCAGGGTTTGTATGATTGAAGGGGAGTGAGAAAAGAACCCTTCAGAAAATTTTATCCATGTGAAAGCAGAGAGCTTTGATGAAGAGTGAATAGAGAAATGTGTATCACAGGTAGTATATCTTTTTTGTCTTGAGGAATGTMAACCATCCCAGGAATACAGATTCTGACTGAATGGGCACCATTAGGAAATAAAGCATATGTAATGAATGACTGTGGGTTCAAAGGACTAAGGCAGATTGCCAGTTTCCACATATTGCAAATGAATTTTCAGGCAAATGAAAGCAGAGAAATTCCAGTTATTAATTTAATTCTTGGCATATTGGTATGGAAAATAGTGCTAGTTCCATGTGTGGTAGTTGGTTTTGAACCATTTACTTTCTTCTAGCTACAGTATATTAATTTGGATCTATAAGCTATAGGAAAGGGATACAATCAAGTGCTGTTTTTTATGTAGATGATTTCAGATTTGATTAGAGTTGTAAGTTTTGCTGAGTCTAGATAGGAAAAAAATTGTTTTAACATAATATTGTGGATATTGCAATCAGTGCTAACTATATATGTGTATTGTATATCATTTTTAATTAAAGTAAAYAATAGCAATAAAATGCAATAGACAGCAATATACAGGCATTTTTGTATATTTCTCTAAGGTTTAATTCATCAAAGTGCCTATATACTTTGGCATGCATAAGGATGCAAGTGTACCTATATTTACATAACACAAAGAATATGTATCTGAAAATTATCCTATCCTTATCAGTGCAGTAGAAAACCAGAGTGACCAGCCTTYACTGCCAAATACTGGCATCAAATGGGTATTTTATCTAGACTTTTGTCTGCATGGTCCTTTGTTCTATCATCCACACAGATACTAAAATGCTTCTGTCAGCACATACYTCTCAAAAGAATTCTAATAGAAAAAAAATCTAACCTGAAAATGATGGCATYCCATTTTTTTGGCAACAGACCAGTTAAAACGATTTTCAGTAAGGGAAAATAATAATAAAAAAAAATGTAGGATTTCGTACTTGTGCTAGCCTGTTGGTTCAAGTGGAGAAAATAATAAGATAACACCTTTCTAAAAAACTCCTTTACCACCAACTTGAGACATTTTGCTGATATTTCTACTTATAAACTTATCAAAGCACTGCTACAGCCAAGTATCCTAATATAACTGTTATGAAAGTGAGTTAGTTACTGAAAAAGTAAATGGATTTCATGCTATATTTGAGAGACAAAACATATAGAACCTTTCAAGTTTCTATATGCAAAGAGATTCAGAATAGAGTAGAAGTTTATTGTAAGGTATAAGTTTATTGAGTGCCTGGTACTCACTTGTTTACTTGTGTGTATTTTTCTTTTTTTTTCAAAATCCTAAAATTATAGCCATTTGGGATTTCTTATTTATGATTTAAATTGTTAAGTACTTTAAAACAGAAGATCATAGAATCATAGAATGCTTAAGATTGGAAGGGACCTCCAGAGGTCATCTAGTCCAACCCCTCTGCACACGCAGCGTCACCTACAGCATGTGGCACAGGATCTCCAGAGATGGAGACTCCACCACCTCTCTGGGCARCCTGTTCCAGGGCTCTGTCACCCTCATTGTCAAGAAATTCTTTCTCAAGTTCCTGTGGAACTTTTGGTGCCTCAATTTGTGGCCATTTCCTCTAGTTCTGTTGCTGGCTACCACTAAAAAGAGACTAGTCTCATCTCTCCCTTGAGGTACTTATACACACTGATGAGGTCTCCCCTCAACCTTCTCTTCTCCAGGCTGAAGACGCCCAGTTTTCTTAGCCTTTGCTCATAGGGCAGATGTTCCAGGCCCTGATCATCCTTGTAGCCCTGTGCTGGACTCTCTCCAGCAGCTCCMCATCCCYCYTGYACTGSGGAGCCCAGAACTGCACACAGTACTTGAGGTGCGGCCTCACCAGGGCTGAGTAGAGGGGCAAAATCACCTCCCTCGACCTGCTGGAGATGCTCTAATCTTTAAGTACAAATTTTAATTAGATATTAATATTTGCTAACAGAACAGAAATAAGAAATGATGGAAAGAAACCAGTATTTTCCTACTACACTGCCAGCACTAATTATTTTCTTATTATCTGTGCTTTGCTATTGTATGGATGCTATTTATTGTTAAATTGTTGAGAAGCTTTGCTTTTTGCCTCTTATTTGTGTTAAAATGAATTCAGCTTGATTTGAATCACAGTGGTATGATACTGATTGAAAATGCACCAATTACATGAAACTCATCCTAAATTAAACATAATTTTGTTTGTTGGCATCAAACATTTGCTTACTGAATTAAAGATCTACCTACATTGTCCTCTTACTTGCCTGTGGACGCAATCTTTAGTTTGCTGATGTAACATCTTTTATTACCTAAGAAATATTGTCAGGTTGAAATAATTGCTCATTACAAACAATTTGGAAATACCGATAAACAGATTTATTACTTCAGAGATAGATTACCAGGCATTTCACATCCTGGCATTTCTGAGCTATAGCWCATCTAAAAGGCAACAGCTTATATCTTTGTCATAGCCATCTGTTTTACTGTAATCCTGTAGTTTTGACATATAAAAGTTTGCCTCTAGTAATTTATATTTTAATACAGATAAAGGCTGATTTACAATTACATATTATTAGCACTCCACCAGTACTGTATCTTTTTATGTGTTAGTCATATCTTCGTTAGGATGACGTTAAGTATTTTCTACTTATGCCYTCTTGGAAGTTGTCCTTCTTAGAGCTGTCATAATGTTCTGCCCGATCATGTTTTAAAATTCCATTAAAAGATTCAGGCTTGCTACAGTTTATAATTGATGGTAAACATTCAGAGTTTATTAGCAGCATTTGTTATGAGAACTTCCCTATCTTCTTGGGAAGACTGAGACATAATCATATTTAGGAATTTTATTGCTTGGGGATTGCGATGTCCCTCTTTTAGAGTTATCAACAGTGAAAGAAGCAGTAAATATCCAGGAGTACCTTTGAGATAATGCAGAGAATGAGATTATGATTTTAATTCTTCAGGCTGGTTATTGTTTTATATAGGTTTCAAACCACATGAAGGAAGTCTGAATTGATACCAAGATGAGTCAAAGTAATGAAGAAAGTCCATCATATATTTTAACTGACAGCCTAACAAACACAGAAATAATATTAAAAAATTCATGAACTTTTAATAGTGTTCACTGAATTGTAGCAATACTCTATATGCTCTATGGTATATTAAATTTGCATTATTTAGTGTTTGCATTGTCCCTATCCCTTTCCAAGCAATGCAATGCTAATTAAAAACTCATTTGCCACTGAGGAAACTTGAGATTTGTCTAYTGTTTCAATGATTAATTAGCTTCTGTACATCCTTAGGTAAGTTGGGCCTCCAGACATGTTCAGTATGGATGTGTATTGTCAGTAATACTAGGTAGATGGATTGCATTGATGAGAATGTGGAGAACCCATCTCAAAAAAGAAACAATTAACTGTTTTTTTTTCTTTTTTTTCTTTTTTCTTTTTTTTTTTTTTTTTAGGCAGTATTTCTGGAAATAGTGTAAGTCAGCCAGAGGAATATTGGACGTTCAATGTTCTTTCCACTGTAAAATAGAAACAGTGACCAAACAAGGCTGTGTATGCATTCTGAATTGTTCCTCCAGGGACAGGGAGGTAGGATGGGAGAGATTTATGGTTTTTAACTATTTTATTATTATTTTTATCTTTTATTGTTATATACTTTTATTATCTAACTCTTTCTTGGCTTATGTCTTTCTATATGATATCATTCATTGCTATTCATGAGTCTGTGTATTAGGAAAGGAAAATAGTGTCCGCTAACTAAACAGAAATATAATACAGCAATAGTGTGAGCAGGCTAAGCCCTACATAAACAATGGCTCTCAAAGGGGATATTAAGGACAGAGTAGAGAATGGTTGATATTTCTTCAGAATCTGTTTTGCTCTGTATTTCTCCATTTTGAGGTTTATGTATTCTCTGGGGATGTCATAACACTTGCAGTTAAGTACCTATGTGCTCTATAAAAYAATCTTTAAACTAGATACCAATCAGTCAGCAAGATTATATTGATATAAGCTGTGCCAGGAATAAAAGGAATAAAACAGTATCAAAAATTTGGCTGAAAAATCCAGCTCAAGTAGTTTTCAGGTTCTTTCATATTAAATAAATAGACCAGTACTCAGAACAGTTCTTGATATTTAATAAGACTGAACCCAAGAGTATACATTTTATTATGAAATCAATTTAGCATCATGTTTTTAATTATCAGTGGAGATCAAAAGATCCTTGCRTTGTTTTGTCTATGTCTTTGTATTTGGAGAGTAAGAGGGAAGGTGCTCAGCAAGAAACAGGAGAATTAGAAGTTAAAAGCAAACCTAAAACATCTTGAATGGACCTTTCTACATATGCCCCTTCTCCTTCTGCCTAATAACTTTTAGTTAATATATTAATTCAAGTTAGAATTGATGCCATTTCAGGTCTTATATTTTCATTTTAATAGTACAGTTATTTTGCTGCAAAAGCTCTACTTTTGGTTAAATAAGCATCTTTCAACACAAGAACAAGTAATCTTGTTCCTGTCAGACCTAGTAACTACCCAGGAGAATATCATAATTGGAAACAGTTGAAGATGGAATCATGATATGAATTAAATGAATTACTGGTTGTGGTTCTCATATGACATAACAAATCTATGAATTATTTAGTATGTTGAAAGTATTTTTTTTCCTCCTATGTGCAGTACGATGTTTGTAGTGTAGATTAAAACCACACATGAACTTTTATCCATTCTTACTTACCTTGTAGTATTTTGAGAGAATTATTAAAATGAATGTTTTGTGTTTTATATACTCTGTATTAGACAACAATTTATTGGCAATGTGCCTGACTCAGTAGGATCTCTCATTACAAACTTTCATGATCAGGGACTAGTCTTTGTTTAAGCCATTGTATATGATGTGATGAGCAAAATGGGACAAAGAAACAGAGGAAAGGTTTGTCTATGCAGGCAAAATATGGCTAGTTAATATTACTTAACTGTCATTGGATTTTTTTTCTTTTAGGTTTCAAAGTGCTTTAGAAATGAATTTATTTTACACTAAGCAAAACAATTCATTTGATGTCAGGATCAAAGTCTTCTAGAGAATTTGCCTCCATTTGAGTCAAAGCAAAAGGTCTTTTGACATCAGTAAAGATTGTATTTGTAGTTCTCCACTCAGATCATCTGAGTAAATCCATCATGGACAAAAGCTGTTACTCATCTTTCAACTAATAACAAAACATCTATTTTAAATCAGCTCAGGCATCTCTGACCCATTTCTAGAAAGCAAATAGAGTAATGTCTGTGTATGAAAGCAGATGCCATACAACCCTATATATTCAAAGTTATTCAGCCTTTCAAACCTATTTTAAGTCCACCCTAATTGTAATGCAAAAGAGTGGGTACATTGGAAAAGCAGCRGGGAGAGAAAATCTGATAAACACTTTATCAGAAAATAATAGGGAGATATAGGCTTGTCTGGGTCAGCATGAACTGTCAAGCACTAGGGCTTATATCAGGAAAGTAAAAATGGTTTTCCTTTAATTCACAGCATAACAGTAAAGTCAGTTAAAGTGTCAATGCCAACCTCAAAATCATGTTTTCTTATTTTTGTTATTTTTAGTAGCTTCCCACTAAGGATAATATTCATTTGCTTTAACATTAACTGCTTGAAAAATTAAGTCTAAGCTAATAAATTCTTTCAATATCTCTGCCAACAGCAATGGATATGGAGTTATTGGTGGAAGACAAAGGCATATTTGTTTCAAACATGTGGGCTGAATCATATACATTTCTTATACTGGTTATAGGATCCATCTTACTTAAATGTGGCCACCAAGAAGTTAGGCAACTAGTGCAAGCTAATCATTAATATTTCCCGTATAGTCAATGGATACATACAAGTACTTAGCATTTATTTCTGTATAAAAATAGATGTCTCATATAGATTGAAGAAATCACAGTATACGTGCCATTCTCTGTCTACTGTCTGGAGAGTATTTCAGACTGGACACTCCACACACATGAAGTTAGATGAAATAAAGTTCTCACTAGCCATTCTTTTAATCACTTGTCAGAATTTGACTGCARTTCATAGTTCTGCATATAGATAAAATGTAAATGATAAATAAATTTAATTAAAAGAAGCTACACAAATGCTAATGAATGTTTAACTTTGTAATTATTTTTCACCTCCTTCCCAGATGCCTCTATCCCCAGCCTATACCAACAAGTCAATGAACTAAATCAATGATAAGCTCTTTTTTAAGTCTCATTGCCCGTCTTCCTCCCAGCAGGAGAGATCTTCAAACCACTGACTTGCTGACAGCTTCGGAAAGAGACACAGATCTTTCTTTTTTTCTAGGAATAGCTTTTTCTACTCCCTTCAAAAGTCCTGTCAAAGTTTTTCTTTCTATGAATGAACCTCAGATAACTTTTAAAATAATCTACGAAAAAGATGAAAAAAATTACCTTCCTGACACTATTGTCTGAAGAATCATAAGGAAAAAAAAAGTCCAAAGACCATTTTATTGCTCTTAATTATTTTGACACTGAATAATTACTGAGTGTCTGAAAGGCAATTAAGGTCTGACCTTGGCAAAAGATCACCCTTAAATGATGCTTCTTCCAAGAGGTTTTGAATTTAATTGCATTAGATATGCATTTCCCCCATGAGGACAGTCAGGCACTAGAACAAGCTAACGGACAGTGGTCTYCATCATTGGAGCTTTTTAAGAGTCAATTGGATCAAACCCTGAGCAACCTGGTCTGACCTCCTCACTGSCCCTGCTTGGGAGGCTGGACTACAGGCCATCTGAGATTCTTTCATGAATTAATTATCCAATGATCTTATATTGCTGGAGGGCCAAAATTGTTGTGTCAACAGTCAGGTGTTAGACACCAATTTCATTGCTGGAGCAGGAAAGATTCGAACAGTTTTGTAGGACAAACCCAAAACTGAGAGGAATGGCATGACTAAAGAATAGAAAGGCAAAGCACTTGTGAGGGGGAAGAAAGAATCATTTGGAGGACATGAATATCCTTGAGATTGATGTGATAGATCAAGCAAAGAAATATATTAAAAAATAATATAAGCAGTTGAACTACGTAATAATAAAATCAAAGGTGGGTTGTAAATGTATCTGACAGCCTGTCCTCAAAACTATTTTCCCAAACTGCTGCTACAGATCTTTTTTTTCACTTTAATCACTCAGTATGCAAAAGATCAATCTTTTGTAGTTTCTAACTGTTATTAGCATTTTTAGCATTGTTTTGAGTAGAAGTTGGTATTTTTCCTTTTCTTATTTCAAAATTCTCCTGTTTATTCTCTTGCTAGAAGATATCAAAAGGGATGAAGGGTGGGGATTTGTTATGAGCATTTGTTATGCATATGTTATGGGGCTTGTTATGTACTCTAGAAGCTTCACATGAGTAGATGACATAGCATGATGTAGGGCATGGCGCTCGGAAGATGTCGCAATGTCAAGGAAAGACAGGAAGAAGGCGTGTAGCCTAGGAATGATTGAAGAGGACATATAAGGCAATAAGCAAAAGAATTGTAGTAATGGTTTTAGAAGAATATGGATCTATGGCCTTTCAAAGCTCACTCTTCTCTTAGCATAACTGCAGGCTGTCTTGACATGACTGCAGGCTGTGCTGATTCCGCTGCACTACAAGGACTCTGAGAATAAAGAGATAAAGATGCTGGGAACGGAGCAGCCAGGAACTGGGAGTGCTGAGGCTGCAAGGACACTYAGAGCAGAGAAGCAGAGAAATAGCACTGTGGAGCGAGCAGGGGAGTGGGAACCAACTCCAAATGTGAGACTGAGTGAGCTCAACAAGATAAGAGCCGGACCACCTGTAGCCTAATTATAAGGATATATGCCTTTAGCCAATCACTATGTTAGTGTGCGCGTGAACAGTAGTATATAACCAATCTCCAGTCAGAAGCGAGCTTCTGCATTCAGCCTGAGTATATATGCAAGCTGAGTTAAGCAATAAACGCCATTTGCTGCATCCTCATATTGGTGTCTGTGCTCTATGGCCCTGAGGTGGGGATAACCTCAGGCCAGACCGGCAACCGAACGAGGCTTGCCGATGCAAGACGGCAACAATGAAAGAACAACCTAAGTAAAATCTGAATTTAACTGAAAGAACTGCCCTTCTGCAAGCAAGCAGGCAGGCTGTTAAGTAGATAGAGAGATAGACAGATAGATGTGTAAAATATATGCATGTATATTTGTATCACAAGTTAGTGATATTGATTTTTGTATTGATTTTACTTTTCAGACCTTACCCTTTTTTAAAACATAGGAAAAGAAAGTATGCCTAGCACACTCGGGCTGTTTAGGCCAAATATTGTTCTTAAGTCAGTGAAATACATATGTACTCCAGTTGTCGCTTACCTCTCCTTCTTCCTCACTACTTCATGTTAGTTTTCATTATTGGATTTAGGTCTTTAATCCCTTTTTATGGGAGATTATTTTAACTAATTTTTTTATTAGATAATATGGTACTGAAAAATGTCTCTATTGTGCCTATGCACCTGTGTCATTTTTTTACCCACATGTATTGAGAAGTTGCCCGATTCTGCTGTTAGCACTGAGAGCTACCAGAATGTGAGATAAAAGAGGTACTCTAAAGAAGTACAGTGACTACCTACCAAAGTATGGGTCTCAGAGAAGATGAGAAGTTGTGGTGTAGCTGAGCTTAACCTCTGATTGTTCAGATTTCTATAGATTGAGAAACCAACACAGAAAGGCCTAAAGTCTTACCTAACAACACATATGTCAAGATTAGACCCCAGGAGCTCTTGTCAATGTGATAGCCATTCCTGGGATCCAGGAGTTTCTCTGCAATGTCCTCCTCTCTCTTTAGAATGAAGGTTGCTTGAAGATCCTTCAGATGTACTTATGAAATTTAAGAATTAAAAATAAGTTTTGTAATATGTTCCAGTAAAATCAGCAGTATTAAGATTTTTTATAAAGTAAAATGCTGCTTTTTCTTAAGATTTGATATGTGAAATACTGTTTTTGTAGACTGTGTAGCCACAACATAGCAAAGAACTTGGTGGTGGCCAGTGACAAAATAAGGCATAATGGGTATAAATTAAAACACAGGAAGTTGCATCTCCRTGTGAAGAACTTCTTTCATGTGAGGGTGACGGAGCCCTGGAACAAGCTGCCCTAAGAGGTTATGGAGTCTCCTTCTCTGGAGACCTTCCAAACCCGCCTGGATGCCACCCTGTGCCCTGTGCTCTAGGGGTCCCTGCTGGAGCACGGGGATTGGACTGGATGATCTCTAGAGGTCCCTTCCAACCTCAACCATTCTGTGATTCTGCGAATCACAGAAACAGAGAGCAGTGTAGGCAATATAATTCTGTCTTGGATCAAAATTAAGATATCAAATTTTTGGCTAAAGCTAATCACAGCTCACTTTTCCTGACATATTTTCACTAGTTTCCAGTGAAATTCCAATATAGAACTCTCTCTTGCTGTGTCTCTCACACAAACACACAGGCAAAGAGTAGTAATTTTTAACAAGTTCTCAAACAGAATAAAAAGAATAATAGATAAGCAAGTCACATAGCATGATGCTATTAGTCTGTCACAGGATCTCTTGACATAAATCATTAGCACTTTGTTTTGTAAGCTTAGCTTATTTGTTTGTTTCTTTATAACTCTAGATTTTTCAAATCTACATATAATATTCAAACAGCTACAGAAATAACTACCTGCTTTCCTCTCTTTTTCATTCTTAGTCATTTGCAAAGACCTTCAGTCTGTCCTGCCTTGTTTTTGAGAAAAAGTCTTGATTATGATGATGGCCTGAAGGACTGAACCCTTGCGATGGTAACGAGTTTGCTGTTTTCTCAGTTTGTGCTTTCTGTTGTCTAGTTAATAAGTACTTTGGGAGAAGGTGTAGTATTACCTCACTGTGGTATCTGTTGTAAGCTTTTCCTTCCTCCCTGGGTTTAGTTGCTGCTATGTCAGATCTTCCAGACTCTAATCTTGATTTAGACTTCTGTGAAAGAGCTGTGGAAAAGTCTTTGAAGAGATAAGAAGAGCAAAATTACAGAGATTGGGTTGTTAAAAATGGGTTGGGTTGTTATTTGGTGCTCAAGTATTTGAGAGTTAAAACATCAGCATGGAAATCCTAAAAGAAAATCCTAAAATCCTAAAGAAAAATAACCAGGAATTATAACCAAGCTATTTGGGAATGCTTGGGCCAAGTCATCAGTGTCTGTACATACAATGGAAGACAGCAGCTCAGCTATGCTGGGGATTCTTTGCAATGAAGTGCAAACATGACCTTTTCCTCACAGCTGATGATGGTCTGGGCAGCAAAGACTCTTCAGTCCCCATTATCAGTGGTGGTGAGCGCATAAATGCTAAGCCTAACAGCTCACTAAGGACATTTTGCAACAGAATTACAAATTTTATTTTTCCTTTGTTCAGATTTGTATTTTTTCTTCCATTTTTCAAAAGCGTTAAATGTAAATTTGCAAAACAGCTGCCAGCTAGTAAAACAGATTATGGGTAATGATCTAATTGTAAATATTATGCAGATGAAATAAACCACAGAGGATCTAAAAGATAGAGAGGCATTATTAGAAATTAAGGATAAAGTCTGCCATTAATATATTCAGAAAGTTTTTCTGAACCTTTCTTGTTGCAGTGAACTTTTTAATTCATTCTCTTTGCTGATTCACTATCTTCTTTCCCTTCACTAGTCAGCCTCCTTCCTGGATTCACCARCTTTTTCTCGCTGAACTCTTTTTCATTAATTGTTAGGTATATAGGTAGATTTACACAGCCTCAGAATGACATAAGCCTCATTGACAGCCTTTTGCAGGATCATATCTACTACAGGAGCCACATACAGAAACTGCTATAGATTCAGTCTTGAATAAATTAAAACCTTCAACAGTTTGTATGGCAACTGATTTGAACAGTATAGTGAGAGGAACAGTACTGTCTGAAAATCTAAAGTTTAAACAATAGTGGGACTGTGCACCTGTTGAAATACTGATATACACTACTGTTACTAACAGTAGACAATTAGCCTGGCTTTTTATGGGGGATCTTCTCTGCTTCTACTTCCATATTTCCTTTTTTTTTTTTTTTTCCTTTATAGTTGTTACAGCTTTGTGTGATTTGATCAAGCAGCTGTGAATGAAATTTAAGAGGATCACAGGTGATACAGTGGTGTATGTGCAAAGTGCATAATGAGTGATGAACTTAACATAAAACTTTTTTTTTTTAAGAATTTTGGTCATCAGTATAGCCCAGAAGTTAAACAAAACATGAATTTATTACCTTCATGATGATAACAGAGAAAAATCTACTATTCTTGATATTTTGCAGTTCTTACTAATGCTGCAGCTGGACAGAAGTGATTGTCAATAACTTTCTTTGTGCAGGAAATGTCTGCTTCCAACTTGTGCTATATATCACACATGCTTTCCAAACAACACTACCAGGCAGATCTTTACATTTTCCTGTCAACTTTTAGAAACATATTAATAGTAATAGATGTCATAATATTTCAATAGATAATGTAAAAATTGTTGCACTTCCTGTCATTTTTTCTATCCTCCAAAAAGGCAAACACAGACTTGTTTTAGCACAAGTATATAAAGCTAAGTTCCATGTTTCAGGGAAATAATTTTAATAGGATACTCCTTTACATATAGCAGTGGCTGTAATATACTAAATTTAGTCTTATTCTAAATACTAAATTAGTCTTATTCTAAATACTAAATTCAGCTATAGTGTTGCTTCCGTTGACTCCACAATTGATTAATGAACTACTGTAAAATATTTCTCTTTGTAAACATATGCAAATACACAATTAAAAGTAAGAAGGTTATTTTTGTCAAATCAATCAGATATTGTATCTATTTAAAATTGTAAAATAGTAATTTATAATGAATAAAGACTATTCATAAATAAATGATAAGATGGCATTATAATAAGATCCAAAGAGTAATTTGTATTTTAAATACTAATTCTGTGTGTCTCCAATTAAATAGCCAAACCATAAAAAAATTTATCTTCATCTTATTTTCTATGTCATGAGAGACAGAGAGGACATTTATCTAATATGAACCAGATTTATCAAGTAAATGTATTTTAGAACTTTGAAATTGCACAGTATAATGGTGAAACACAAGAATAAGTTAATTATATTGAAAAGGTTTTTCAAAATTTATAACTTCCAGTGTACCATCCTACATCCTACACTTGAAGTTTTAAGTGTTTCCTTTAAGAAAAGCCATCTTTACAATGAGTCACTCAACCTCCTTTCATACTGAGTGTCCTTACTAGCTCTGCTTTTGGCCAGAACTCTTAAGGAAAAAGTCTAGGTGGGTTTTCAAAAGTAGTCAGTGTTGCCCTAGGTGCTTCTGGTGAAATTTCATATAATCTGATGTGGCTAGCAGACTGGTTCCTCAGTCCTTCTGAGGAAAAGCTGTTATCCAGAGCCAAAATGGACCTATGCCTAGGAGATACTAAGTAGCTCTGAGAAGATGATTTTGCTGCTGTTCTTCTCTTCCTCATTTTCATTATGTTCAGTTTAACTACGAATTAAACAGGAAATACATAAATATGATAAACAATATTAGATTTTAACACTGTGCTCTGTGAGGTGCATCACTGCATTGATCTTATTCTTCTCTCTGTAATGTACATCTATGCTTGCTAAGATGACCTTCAGTGAAATGAGTAGATCCATGCTGATGCAAACCTGGGGTGAGATAATGTGGTGTGCCAGAAATGCTCATATTTTTATGATTTCTTAAAGGACAGGACAGCAAAAATGTAGTTAAAAAATAATATAATTTCAAAACAATTATCCTGTAGACAGCTTCAGCCTTTCTGTAAGTTCTTTTTAACGATTTTGTGTACATTATTTCATTAATTAGAGTTTATAACATCCTTCCGCCTTGTGTACATGCTGACTCAATCTAGAAAAAAAAAATAGGGAAAATAAAAGTAGGATCTTTTCCAYGTATGAGGGATTTGACTGCAAGTGATATAGCTAGATGGAAAAGCACTAATTAATACGTAGATGTCCCGCTGTTATATTTTCCTATTCCTTAGATGGCAAAAAGCAGAGGAGATGGCAATCTACTTATTTTGCAAGTTCTTCTGTGCAAAAGATAATCTACGGGGTACTGCAGTGTTATAATATAAGCAACCCTTTTTGTGACTTTCTGTTGCTGTAGGTTTGTAATGGTCCAAGGCACTCTAATAATTAGTCTACTGGGAACCTTAATAGAGTAGGGCAATTCTTTTAATTAACTTAATCCCCAGTACATGAGTTGACCATGAGACATCAAACCACATTTTAGCTMGAAGGGTATGTGAACTCAGAGGAAATCTCATTTTTAACTACAGTGGAGCTGCATTCTGTCTTTCCTTCAAGCACAGTGTGGTGTGTAGCTAAACACATTGTGCCGTTTTGGCCTGTGGTTACTTGAACCCTTTATTTTCAGTAGAATTAACAATAACTGAAGATGGCAATTTCAGAATAATTATTTTAAGATTGACAAAAATATCGTAGAGGAGCAGACATATATCAGTTTTCTTAAAAGGTAATTTAAAAAAAAAATTAAGTGATTCTGCTCAACTATTGTTACATTTCTATTTTACTGATACTCAAAAAATGCTCTTGCTTAAAATACACACAAGACATGATGAGAATTTGACTATAGCTTTTAATGCATTTTGTAATTAGAAATATTCTATATTCTTACAAAGTGGCACAAGAAAGTATAGGAGAATACTGCATGTATGTTTAAGTTATCAGAATTTGTTTTCTACTTCATATAATATTTTTGCTCCTTATCTGGATTTATCATAACTTTTAATAGCAGGAAAAAAAGAAAAATTCCCTGAAGAAAACAAACCAGAGGCCTTTCTGTTTTCATTTCTTACTTTGTTACTATTCACATCTTCAGTAACATTTTTAACAACATGGATTTTGCTGTAGGAGTATTTCTGTGGTTCTATGAAAATAATGATTATCATTGTATTGTATGAAGTACCACTATAGGCTCCCTAACACTGCTAAAATGAAAAACCTCTGCATAATCATAAAGTACCCATGTGAAAGACATAGCTTTACTGTAAGGTATATATTTTTTCTGTAAAAACACTGTTAACAGCAGAATATATTAGAAATACTTTTTTTTTCCCCCTCTTTACAGAGGTTTATTTTGCCTTTAGTGTTACTAGCTGCTAGTTTCCAAGCAAGCAAATTAGAACTGTATTCAAACAAAATGAGCCAATGGATAAGTAAGTCACTAAGCAAAGTGCTCTAATCCAAGATAAGTTAATAAACTACTGTTTAGCTCTTTTTTTGGAAAAAAAAAAAATACAAACTTATCCTTCCTTCTTCTACCATACTTTGTGTGTTATGACTTCTGAATTGCCACAAATTGAGGCACCAAAAGTTCCACAGGAACTTGAGGAAGAATTTCTTAACTGTGAGGGTGACAGAGCTCTGGAACAGGCTGCCCAGAGAGGTGGTGGAGTCTCCTTCTCTGGAGATCTTCCAAACCCGCCTGGACATCACCCTGTGCCACATGCTGTAGGCGACCCTGCATGTGCAGGGGGGTTGGACTAGATGACCTCTACAGGTCCCTTCCAACCCTAGCCATTCTATGATTCTATGATTCTATGAATGTTTTGGGGAAGACACTTTTTCTTAAAAAAAAAAATATTCAGGTAAAACAAGTCTTCAGCTGGAGCAATGAGATATTCCATTGTTATTAGGACGTAAGTGTGTTTGTAGTAAGTACTTTTTATGGCCTATAGCACGTTTCCTGAAAAGTGTCCTTTTGATATATGGAAAGAATCAACTATGTTTTATGCATTACATATGTGAATTAAATTAAGTACCCTAAATAGTCTAACTAGGAAAAATGGACACACGTTTGTTGTTCTAGCTATTATAGACAAATTTAATTTTTCTCATTAAAATACTTATACCGTTGAATATATTCATAAGCACTATGTTTTATAGTGAATTCAATTTCTTATATTATTAATCCTCTTATAAAAAGATAAATTTAGTCTCTTCAAATATCTCAATATAGTCAGGTTAATTTCCATTACTATAAATCTTTTATAACAAATGAGTTTTAATTAGTTGCTATCCTTGGCCATGTACAAGAGGAAGGAATCATCTTGCAATTCATCTATTGTTAGGTAATTCTCAATTAAAAATGTCCCTTATGTTTAAGATATCCAGGCTACTCTCCTTCCAACTTGATAGACATTAGCTCATAAACTTATAAGTAGTTATTAGCTGCTTCTCATTGTTTCTTTTGGAAGAAAGCCCAATCAAAGGACCAGATGAAGAGCACAAGAAAATATTCTGAAATGAGTCCAAAGTTATACACTACTATGCACTAAATCAAAGTTTGCAACCAAATAACCCCATATGTATATTACCATAAATTTTCCACATTCCAACTTTATTTTTTTTTAGACTGTAACAAAGACTGTGCTGGCCTGGTATATGGTTCAACTGTGTTTAGAATTCAAATAACAGAATCAGCTAACTCTCATCTTTATTTTGTCATTATATTTTACCATTCTTAGTTTACTTTTAGGATCAAAGGTTTCAGCTTGGAAGATGGTGGTGCTCTGATCCAGCCTCAGATTCAAAATGGTCAGACCAGAATTCCTCAGGTCTCTGTCCAATCAAGTCTTTAAATCTTGCAAAAAAGGACTGTATAATCTCTCTGGGCAGCCTGACTGGGAAATGGGGAAAAGTTTTTCCTTCCTCATTATTTTTATATGAGAATTTATATTTGGCTTTATTCAGGCTATGAGTAGAATAAGAACATAGGCTTTGATAGGCTGATTAATGTATACAAATACCTCCAGACAGGGAGTGAGGAGGATGGGGCTGGCCTCTTCTCACTGGTGACCAGTGATAGAACTAGAGGAAACTGCCACAAATTGAGGCACCAAAAGTTCCACAGGAACTTGAGAAAGAATTTCATGACAGTGAGGGTGACAGAGCCCTGGAACAGGCTGCCCAGAGAGGTGGTGGAGTCTCCTTCTCTGGAGATCTTCCAAATCTGCTTGGACACCACCCTGTGCCATATGCTCTAGGAGACCTTGTGTGTGCAGGGGGGTTGAACTAGATGACGTCTAGAGGTCCCTTCCAACCTTAAGCATTCTATGATTCTATGATTCTATGATATGTCAGAGTGTGTGGAATAAAATAGTAAGACACTGAAAGAAAAATAATGTGATACTTCAGGAAAGTGATGTTTCAAGTGACCTGGAACAAAAATTACTTAATATTGTCTAAAATCCTGTTTTATCTAAATCCTTTCACAGTTAGGTTCCTTCTTTTGCTGGGGAAACAAAAGATTGCATCTCTTTTCTGTTATAGTTATATTGATCTAATGTAAAACTTGATTATATGCCCTTAGAAGTTGGACATGCACTATTGCTAGTATTTCTCTGTCATTCATCGTACCTGCTATGTCACAGTCCTAACATACGTTCAGCATCAAGAAATCTCGAAGGCCTATTTTGACATTTAAATATCTGTAAGTATCTTAGGTAGGGTTCTGTGGCCTGGACCATAAATCTGACTAAATACGTAAAACCATGACTCACCTTTTTCAGTAAGAGGACCAGAGCTTTGCAAATCTCTGATGGGAGTTTACAAAAATGTGACAGGCTGCATATGGAACCATTATTCACTGAATTAGGGAGCAATCACTGAAACTAGGGAGAGTTGCAGTGTTCAAACAGAAAAGAAAGTGCTTTATTTTTAGTTCTTTTTAAACAGCAACATATGTCTATAAAATTTATTACCACAACAAATTTTACAACAGACAGTACCTACTGTTCAATAAAAGGGATTAAACAAATTCATGGACAAGAGAACACAGCAGATGATACTAAAGGATATAAACAAGGATGCATTCTCTGCCATCTCTAACCTGGTGCTGGGTGAGAACAAGCAAAATAAAGTTTAAGAAGTGACTCGACCAGCATGCTATTCCAAAGTAGCATTTCCTATCTTGGCTGTCAGAGGAAAACTACAAGGTAGATGATTTTTGGTCTGACTCAATTCAATGTTTCTTATGCTATTTTGTTCAAAAATTGTGATTTTAGAGTCATTTCAAATCATATGTTCAGTTCTAGAATAAAAAAGCTATAGAACATATGCTCCTAGTAAGACTTGTAGAAATTATGGGAAGATTAAAGGTTCCTCTTACACTATGAAGGGGGTTAGGTGTTCCTTTTCTCTTGACATTTTTTCGAGACAATGATATCCTCAGAAGATAGATTATACATAACTCGAATGCTTGAAAGACCCGGCACATGAAAACTCACATCTGATTGTTTTTTGTTAACAAAGGGGCTATGTATTTCTCCACATTCTCTCCTGAACTCTGCCCCTTGCTTTTTGATTTTTTGTTCTGTGTGCAATAAATACAGAAATGAAAAGTGCATGTGTGAAGGAAGAAGTTAGGATTTGTGCCCATCTATATCATAACCCTTTTCCAAGTTTTAGAAGCAGGTATAATTGCAGATAAGAGTTACTGTCATATATCAGATAACTCCTAAAAGTGAATTATAAAGGACATTATCTCACTTGTTTGCTTGTTTGTTTGTTTATTTTTCTGGAACCTGGTGACTTGTAATAGTTATTGTTTGTTCAAAATTTCAAAAAATACAATCTGTAGCCTGGCTTACATCTCTGGCATCAGAATAGTAAGATTTTGTCATAAATCATGCAGTTTGAACTTTCTTAAGAAATACTTTGACAGAATTGTCAGAAATGTCTTAAGGATGTAGATTAAAGTTGATTTTTTTTCCATGGTTTTATGCAGATTTCTAAAGGTTGTTACTTCATAATTAGAAAAAAGAGACAAGAAGACAAACAAACAAAAACTAAATGTCTGGAAACATGACTATAAAAGTGATTGAAAACTATTTTCATGACAAAAGTAGCCACATCATCCTGTCATTTTCTGATAACGATGCTATTAAAATATCGACATTGTCTAAATTCATAGTTTGCTAAAACAAAAGTATACAAAATCATGCATTTCACATTTTATCTCTGACTCAGATTTTTCATCAGCTGACTATTAATTGTTTAAATGCTTAGAGGCATCAGTTATTAAGAGGTCAGATCCCATAGTTCAAAGTATAGATATGAAAATAAGAAAAAAAAATTTATTCAAGCATAATTGCCATTGATACCATTATTAATACATTTCAACTAGGAGAGGAAAAAGCTGCAACTAAGTCTCAACAGTCTATAAATTCCCATGCAAAAATTCTTTTTTCCCTAGACTTAACAGAGTATCTGTTAGGAAGTGGCAGTCTTCATTACTACACCAGGAGTTGTTCAGCCATCAAAACATATGAGATTTAGCAGTGCAGATTCATCAGGTAAAAGATCTGTTTCCTACATTAAAATAGAGACACAGGAACAAAGGAGTGCCGTATATGTCAAGATAAGTGCAAATGTWAAAACAGAACAAAATTCAGTTTCTCTGAAGTAACATGAGTGTATTTCTCTGCTATTATCTATTGATAGTGTTGTCTATTATGAGGAGAAAAAGCATTGAATATGTTAACTTACATAGATGAAGAAAAAACAAAAGGTAAAAATGATTATTTTCTGATTATTTTTGCTAAAGCTAAAATAATTAAATTATTCTGACTTTAGGCATACACTTCATCTAGAATCAATAATACATAACTCCATTTGTATTGACAAGAACATACTAATAATGAGTGTGGAATAAAAAGAAAGTGTATTCATTTTTTTCTATTGTGAAAACTGATTATTCTATTTTACCATTTTCTATGCTTAACAGTTCATGTATTAGACCAAATGCCATAAATAATCATGTGCCATACTTTATCCAGTTATTTAATGTTGCTATRATTAAAGATTAACATAAATGGTAAGTGATGGAATCCTATAATGGCACTGTTTTATTCCAGCAATATGAAGGAAGTGTTTGTCCTTATTCTGGAAAAACAATTATAGACAAGTATTACTGACTGCAAACTGGGAATTTGCAACATTTCAGCAAAATTCACCAGCAGATTTGTCACTGTTAATGATATTAATCCTGATCTACTTGTGAGGCACATCTCCGCATTTTACTAAGTAATAGTGATAAGTAGTAAAAAGATTTACATTGCTTTTATTTCAGTTAGAAATAGTCTCTCTCTTAATCAATAAAATTATTTTAATTAGAAAGTCTTAGATCAAAATTCTCATCTCAAGATATTCAGAGATAATCACTTTCACACCTCTTAGGACGGTTATGCTGTTGATGGTAATTCATCTGGGTAGACTGGAATCTCTTTTTCRCTTTCAGAGTGAGAATATAAGTAAGATTAATTTATACCACAAAGTAATCAAGCTTGTACACCTTTTCTATTCAGAGATGTCGATAYAGTTTRGATCCATGCGAAAGATCCATATGTGACCCAGGGTTGGATACTTTCAAAAAAAAAAAAAAAAAAGAGAGAGATAATAAAAAGAGATTGTCAAAACACTTTTAAAGACACTTTTTTAGAGTATATCTTTATTTTAAATGAAAATAAAGCATCTTCTGGGAATTCAAATATCTATCTATCTAAAAGATATTATTCCTATGGCGACCTACCATGTTCATTCAGAAGACATAACATCACTCTGATCTGTTATAATAATGATGTCAGATATATTTTAGTCTTCCTCGCCACGATTATTTAATGTGAAGTGAGTTCTCTACTTCTTGTATATCATTTCTACATTTAACAGCCTCCTTCTAGATCATAACATTAAGAATTTCCATAAAATCACAATGCCTATTATCAGATAGGTTTTATCTTAATAACTGAAGAGAGCAGATTGAGTTTTCTTCTTAAAGAAAACTATTTCTGTAACAACTTATGTTCCTTATAAAACTGAGTGCACTATGAAGAAAAATACTTAAATAATTTCTATTGTTAAAAGTTGTACTGAGGAGAAGAAACTTCTTTTCTCTTTGCCTTTCTCTCTTTCTCATTTATAGAACTCTATTTTTAAAGTCTCTCTAAGCATTTTCCATTGCAACATTGCTAGTTCATTATTTTCTTTTMTGTAATTCAGCCATAAACACTATTTATTTGATAATGAAACTGTTTGAAATACCTTAAGAGTTTAGAGCAGTCAACTATATTTAGTTGTATTTAAAATGTATTAGTATAGCTCCAATAAATGCTACCCTAAGCCCTGCCTCATCTGACAAAGGACCACCCTGGCAACAAGGATGGTTGACCAGARTGTGGATCTGCTCTCGAACAGCCGGAGTTTTCAAACAGAGCATTAACATRACATTGACTCTTCTCAATCTGAAGCTGAAGCTGCTTGCTTCACTTCTATTGAAGTCACCAGAAGTTTAGGTCTTCAGCCTTTCTGAACTCAGTCTATTTGGATACCTAAAAACAGAGAAAGCATTTTGGTCTTACCTGCAACTAGTTTATCAGTTGTTRCTTGATTACTGTTGGATGGATCTTAACATTACTTCTCCCTAACCTCTTACTGGCTTACATTCTATTTCTAGTCTAATGTATTTAATACACATTCTTTGAAAATGTGTATTAGTAGGAAATACGTATATTTCTAGTAGGCAGTAAAAGAATGGCATCTGCAATGGGCATCATTTTGAAAAGCATGCAAAGTCTGAACAGAGTCCCAAGCTAGGTATTTAAAGGTGGAGATGCCAATAGTCACAATCCTTTAAGAAATCATTATGCTAATGGATTACTTACTTATTTCTTTGTTCTAAAATTTTCTCCACAGATGAAGTACACCTCTTTTTATAGGAAAATKACTCCAGTGCTATGCAAGGCCATTTAGTTCTGTGCCTTTCAGTTAAGTATGTCAAGGCACGTAAGTGATACCTGGATGCCAGAGGAAAATACATGACCAAAGGTCTTTCTTTTACTCGATAGCCTCTCATCTTCATCTGACATTATAAATCACTGTCATTGTCAGAAAGCTGCAACAAAGAGTGGCATCATTTACCCAGATACTGTAAAACAGCACCTGGTATTTTGCATAAACGACATGGTAAATTATGGTAACATTGCAKTGTTATTTTATGATAACACCATAAATAACCTTTGTCATGACTATAAATCCGTATCCCTAGCAGCAGCAATATCAGYAATAGCAACCTCTGAGACTAAAGAAGTTGTGCTCTTTCACTGTAAAAATATTCTTGTTATTTTGTTTTTTCTCAGTATGTAGTAACTATATCCTCATCAACACTGTGAAAATGAGTTCTGAAGAAATACTTGAAGAAGAGTAGTTTACATCCTTCACAGCACTTACAGTCAAGGTTCCCTGTAATTCTGATTCAGGAATGAATCCTTCCATTCTGCTGTTTTATTATCATTTAAGTGAATTTCCACAATACACAATAGTATCCAGCTACTGAGTTTTGATCACAAGAGAAAAATATATGTTTTTCACCTCTGAGCCACAATTTATTCCTGGAGTTACTAGAAGAATTTGAGGAAGCAAAAGAAGAGACAGAAAACAAATGGATAATCCTGGAGACCAATTTTCTTCTATACATCGCATTATGACTTGTTAGGACAGTAGTAATTGTATTTAGTATCTTTATGTAGCTGTCCAGATTGCCATTACTAGAAAAGTCATTAACGTTGCACCAGATAAGATAGCTAGGGTGTAATGACTCCCTCATGTTTCTTATTCTGATGTGTTTATCGAAACCAGCACATAAAATACCCACACATTTTTCAGCAGAAGGAGTTTTAGCTGTCRTCTTCAAAATCTAATATGCTTTTCAATGTTCTCCTCAGAAAACTGTTAAAGGAGTTATCAGAGCAATACCTGCCACTTTCTTACTGTCATTCTATTAAATATCCCTTAAACACTATAAAAAGTATCTGCTAAAAATTCAAGACTGTCATGGAATTAGCATATTTCTAAGCATATTTCTGCCTTACCTTTTCTGCCATTATATATTTTATTCATAGTTAGCCGTTGCTTTGTCACTAGCCATTCCAGAAAGAGTTAAAGAAAGAAAAAAAGTACAAAGCTTTCAATTGTTTCAAGTTTCAATTTGCAAACTAGGAGAGTTTTTTTTCTTATAAAGACTCTGAAGATGTGTGCATCCTTTTACTGAGTGACTAGATTTTTCTGCAGATTTAGCAAAGYCCTGCCAGAAGATGTTTAATGCTGTCATTGATATTCACTCCACTGTCAAGGATATTAAACTGAGAAGAAAGACCTGGCACACTGACTTTCTCTTGAAGCTTTGATAGTATGTTGGCTGTGGTTTAGCAGTGTGAAAATAGTGTTGCTCTGCAAGCAAAAACAGTGATTTTTTTTTCCCAATCAATTTAGAAAAGTTGTGAGGAAAAAAACAGTTTCAGATAATACAAACTTTGAGAAAGAGAGGAAGAAGGAAGGAAGAAAAAGAAGGAAGAAAAAGAAGGAAGGAAGGAAGGAAGGAAGGAAGGAAGGAAGGAAGGAAGGAAGGAAGGAAGGAAGGAAGGAAGGAAGGAAGNGAAGGAAGGAAGGAAGGAAGGAAGGAAGGAAGGAAGGAAGGAAGGAAGGAAGGAAGGAAGGAAGGAAGGAAGGAAGGAAGGAAGGAAGGAAGGAAAGTGGATGTTTTGTTTCTGTTTTTAAATATATGTTTTTATTTCTAAACTAACTCTACCTTTAGAAAGCACTGCCCAGTAAGGCAGTAAGAGTCAGTTTTACCTTTGAGAGACACACAGACTTTCATCTGATATCCCTTTACCTGTTCAGTAACATTGAACTATCAATTGGAAAATATATAGCAAATTTAATTTTAACATATTTACAAAGTAGTGATTAACTCAAAAGAGAAGAACTAGTTCACATGGTGTATAGGTGAGAGGTGCTCATATGTAAGAGGTCTAAATGTCAGCAACTAGAAAGACCTTGGTGTATTCTTACTTCCCCACTAACCTGACCATGTGCCTGGGTACATGTAATGTGCATGTGTAATTTGCTAGCAAGTGWCAAGTTGGCCTAGCAGGCAAGTAATAAGGCACTTGCATACCAGTTAAGGTATGCATCCAGGTCCAGGCTGGAATATTAGATGGACCTAGAGATAATGCTCATTTTCAGTAAATCCATGAGCTTGGGCAAGCTTATTAATCTAGAAAAGGAAGGAGTATATATTTTCCACTGGTGAACTTCAGTCCTGATCAACCAGAAAGGACGAATAGGATTTGACTATCTGTACTTAATGTTTTATGCAAAGTCTGGCAGTCTTATATGGGAGTGTTGCTAAAGGCTCTGCTCTGTCTGTGGCAGTTTGTGTGGACATCCATGTCTGTGTCCTCTGTGTGGGTATGTGTGCAGGTGTGCACACCCCTGTGTATGTGCTTAGCCTCACTACTGGCCAGAGCTGCAACGGGGACACATGAGCTGCTTGCATGGGACTGAGACAGACGCTCTGCCAAGGTCTCAGTGTGCACCCAGCTCTGCTCCAGTGCCTGGCAAGGAGGAATCCCACATTCTGGCATCTGCTCGATTTGGCAGCTCCAAGTATCCTTAACGGTCTGGTTTCCTGGTAGCTGATGAGGCKCTGGAACTCTTTCCAAAAAAGGATCTAAGCTGCCTGTGAGGGTGATTAAACACGATAGCAGAGTACACTGTCCTGATCAGCGAGGGAGGGGACCAGGATGAGTCCTGCATGATATGAATATCTGTCCATGTTGATCTGTGTGGCTGGCTGTGTATAAATGCATATATGTGTTGTATGTGTGGTATACATGGGCTTGTGTAGAGCTTTYTGTGAATACGTGCTCAGCCTTGCTGCTGGTTGAACCTGGGGGCATGGAGCCACAGCAGCTTTGTCCCCTTGGGAATGTTCACACATTGCTCTTGACAGAGTAATGCAAAGTAACACAATTCCCCAAGCACTTGGAGAGTCCCAACCCACATCACAGAGACAGAGTGCGTAGGGACAAACTTTTTGATACAAGTGCTGAYGAGTCTACAAGGCTAAATACTCTGCTGGATTTACCTCACACAAATAAGGAAGAGCTGTTTGGTGGCCTAATAGTTAACAGCAGCTTTATTAMCAGTGATCACAAGGCATCAGAATTTAAGATCCTGAAGGAAATTCTAAGTAAATAAATCCCTGGTCTTCAGGAGGGAGTATTTAGTCTTTTCTCTATAGGGTAGATCTATAGCAAGTCTGTCCTGACAGCTGAAATAGCACAAAGAAACTAGTTGAACTTCAAAGAGATTCTTCAAGGCACAGGAATGGTCTAGCCGACCAAAAAATGTGCAAAAAAGTGGGCACAGCAGGAGGCCACCTAGGCTGAATGTAAAACTTCTCTCTGAGCTCCAACATGGGAAAAGGAGTTGGAAGTAGGGGCAGGCTACTAAGGAGCAATGCAGAACCATTGCTCAGGCAAGTAGGATAGAAATAGAATTCTAAGGCAGATCCTGTTGAAATTTGAAACCAGTAATTGGTGTGACAGGCAATAAGAAAGGTACATTGGCATTAAAAGGAAGACCAAGGATAATGCTGGTCTATTACTGACTGTTGTGGGTGACCTGCTCATGATGGTCACAGAGAAGGTTGAGGTACTAAATACTTTTTTATCACAGTCTTTATAAGAAAGATCTGTTCTCATGCCTTCTAGATCTCAGGCAGGGTCTATCAGCAGAGTTGGAAGGAAAAAGGCTTTACACACAGTAGTAGAGGAATGAGTTAGGGTGCCCATAAAAACTGCATCTAGTTTACTTATTGGGACTGGATGGGGTGCCATCCAAGGATATAGAGGGAGTTTACAGATACAGACTGAATGAGCAGACAAGAGAGTAGGTGAAAAACTGGCTGCATCAACCAGGAAGAGCGATGAATAGTTCAAATCTAACTGGAGGCTGATTGCATTCTTTGGGAGTAACACAGAGGCAATACTATTTAGCCACTTTGTTGGTAACCTGAATGATCTGCATCTCCAGCAAGTTTGTGCATGATACSAGGACAGGATGGAATTGACATCCTGGAGAGAAAGGTACCTCAACAAGCTGAAGGAATGGATTGACATGAACCTCAGGAAATTCAGCAAAAACAAATGCAAATTCCTGATGGAAAAATGGATGGATAGTAGGRAGGAGATCAGGATTTCTGATGGATGAAGTGAACAGCAAGCAACTTATACCCTTGCATACAAATTGAGCTGCAGTAAGAAAGATATCTAGGAAAGAGGGGTAAGAAGTACCTTCTTTTTACAGATGGACAAAAATGATTATTAAAAAGTCACAGCTGGGTTGTTGTATCTGGTTTGGGGTCCCTCAGTTTAAGAGAGATGTAAACACCTGGCTTTCGTCCAGTGGAGGGGCAATAAATTTGTTAGGGACTGGAGCACATATGCAAGGAGAGGCAGAGAGAGCTGGAGAAGAGAAAGCTAGGGGAAGATTTAGCTGAAACCTTCAACTATCTGAAGGAGGGTTTCAGAAAGGTCAGAGCCAGACTCTTTTCAGACTGCACAGCATGATATACAATGTAATCAACACAGGCTGCAGCAAGGGAGATGCTGAAGAAGCATAAGAAAAAAGACACAGTGAGGGTGGTTAAACACTGAAACAGGTTGTCCAGAGATGCTCGGAAAACTCAGCCTTTGGAGATATTTTAAACTTGACTGGACAACGTCCTAGTAACCTGAATTAGATTTGGGGATTTGACCCAGGTGATCTCTGGAGTTTCCATGCAACATAATTATTTTCTGTGGTTATGCTATGGTATTTTAGCTTGATAATGAAAAGAGAAGACTAAGGAATATGAACTTGCTTTTTCCCTGAGGAGACTCTTCATATAGTCAGGAGAGCTAATGAGTTAATAGCACTCAGAAATAGAACTGCTTTTTGTGATGTCTTTTTTCACACTTACTTCAAATTTGAGGGAAATAAATAAACTCAGTTACAGGACGGAGCTCAGTGGAAAGTCTGRTAGAAATCAGTGTAACAATTATTTTGGGAGATATCTGCATTCTAAAGAGACTGTTTATTGGAGMTCTCTGCTTGCAATTCATGTGTTTGCAATAGCAGCTCAGAAGGTTCAGAAGAGAGATAGGATGAAAAGTTATTTCCTTTTAGCTAGATAGATTGAACTGCTATCTAATCAGGCCATTTTAAGTTGTAGCTGAAGAAGATATTGGGAGGCTAGCAGAATTTACTTAGAAATTACTTCTAACTCTACTGTACTGAACTGAAATGGTAGCAATTTTTAAAGTATTTTAACTTTCTATGAGTCTGCATTTCACAGAAATATTTGCCAAAGTAAATGTGTGCTATTTCTTTWAGCTCTTGAAAAATTCATTTTGTTTTGTCAGAGAATAGTGAAATGGTAGCAACTTTACCATTAAAAAATATATATTTTGTATATCTGTGGAGCTGTTTCAGCTGTGTATATGCATGACTGTAATAGATCACTAACTGGCATCTATACACTGAAAACAGATCAAGGATTATGCTGAAAATCTATCTACCAGCTAGGTCTCAGGCAGCAGTGGGGAAACCAAAAACATAGACAGCTGAGACTTGCTGTTTATATTGCAAAGGTTCAAAACCCAGCTAAGGCAAGGACAGAGTTTTGAGGAAGCCTTTAGAAAACAAACATAGAAATCCTTGTTCATGATGATAGATGCTTCYGTACTGAATAGCCTTAGGAAACAGAGTGAAATGTCTGGCTGCTGTGCTCAGGTAGGGCATTTCTCTGTGTTGTACTAGTCAGAGGGACAGAGATTGAAGGATTGAGGAACTCAGCCTTCCCTATAAAAGAGACTGAACTATGGAAAAAGCTTATTGGGAAACGGAAAATGTTTATTTAGAAAGCATCTGCATATTCAGCATCTGAAAGATATTTTTCTCCAGAGTTAAAATTGAMATCTAGTGTTGCTGTCAGTGTAGAAGATGCTGAAGAGTGCATAGGAAAAAAGAATATAGAAGACAAGAGAAGGCAAAGTCTGTGGCAATTATAATCCAGTTTGTATTTGCAGGGTTGTTGCCAGCCCAAGCCAAATTCAGTTTTGTAGCTGGAACAGGATCCCTACCTCACTTAGCACTGTGTGTGAAAATGGTATCATATCAGCCCTTATTGACCTTCACAGTGTAGGATTGCTGAAGTCACTCCCAAAGTCACTGCCTTGGTAATAAAAATGCTTTTCAGACTACTCCTCAGAGATCGCCTGTGGTAGAGCACACTACTGGTACTGTGTATGGAGGCAGTGAACCAGCACAAAAAACACACAGCCACAATCACATTCCATGGAGACTTTACAGGGTACAAATTGTTTTTCTTTTTGTGTGATATTGGCCAGCYTTTGGCTACTTACTGCACCAGGACAGCAGTGATGGGCGCTGTCTTTTTGATATGGGTTCGCATTTACACTGGATGAGGGCAGGGAGYCTACTGTTTTTCCTTCTGAATAATCTGTAGGTGCTACTGTATGTTTCCTGAGGATACACAATTCCCATGACCAGAGAGTTTGACATTTGCACATATTCTTCCCAGTTTGTTGTGACAGTCTTTTCCATTTAAATAATTAGAGGCATAAACTAGGAGTAGAGTGGAGTGGATGAAAATGTGGGTCACATTTATGTCCCCAGTTAGTTATGAGGTTTGCAATCATGAYAACTATGCAATGATCTGAAAAGGCATACAGTTTTCAGCCAGGAAGAGGCCTTATGCTGAACGACCTTGTGTATTTCCATTAATGCTGTGCATGACAGACATTTTGACCACACTGAACTCTGAGTCCTCAGTGGGAAGAAGTTTAATCAAAGATTACATATTGCAATCTAGAAAGCTGTATTCATATATACTTGGATTTTTCTTGCATACTGTGAAGCTGAAAGCTCCTTGCCACCATCTCCCACAAAGTTTCTTTAYTATTCTTATCCAAAACTACATCTAGGCGGTGAATCTGTTCTTATGGCATGTCATACTCAACATGTAATGATCCATAGCTGACAGTGAGTGAAGGCCACAGCAATCAAAATGCCTGCAGAGTGTGTGCACAGAATACCCCAGAGCTGATTAATGTAGAATACTGCTAGGATTGCAGGAGCAGGGCAGATAAACTGCATAATCCTGACAAAAATGTATTTAAAATGTAGAGAGAAGAGCTGCTTACTTTGGCATTCTTTCTGCAGCCAAATCGTCCCTTACTTCTGGTGAGCATGAACTTCTCCAAGCGTATCTCAACTGCAGTTTTACTAGACAGTAGCAGCACCACTTAAAATTTTTTAAGGTAGTCTGATCACTCTTACTACAAGATTCTGCTTTAAGATGCTTAGAGTGTTAATAAACTTCATCTGATTGATTATACATTTTCTATTCCAAATGATCATTTCATATTAGTTTTCTTCGTGTTTTTCTTTCCTTTATTACTTCTATAAACCAGTTCATTGTTTACAAATGTTAAATAATTGCTAGCCTTTTCTTGTAAGATGCACAGTTCCATCATACTTTTACATAGTTATTTAGAAATTGACTGCAAGTGGCCAGTGTTCGAAATATATTCCTTTAGTCTTTTATATTAACATCTACYTAACATCTCTGTTAAAAGGTTTTCAAAAATTACTGTTCATATACTTGAACAGAAATCAGAATCAGAAGACAGAATCTGAGGCTTGAGTTTCAATAACTAATCAGGCAAGGAGAGGTTACTATAGAAGTAGAGGTGAGAAAATTGTGAAAAGCCAAACAGATTTTTTTTTTATTATTACTTGCAAGTAACCTTCCATCTTATAAATAACATACCCTGCAGCTTCAGTAACCAAAGAGTCCGGTGCTGTTCAAGTAAAGCTGGGCTGTCTTGTGTATTTCCAGTTTACCCCTAAGGTCACAAAGCAAAAGCCCCATGGCAAAGGCTCTTTAAAAAATATGCCAAGGTGGACCAAAATAGTGTTAAATCTGCAATTGTCTATAATCAACTGAATATGAGAGGTATGATGGATAACATCAACAGTAACATGGGGTATGATTATAACATAAGGCAGTCTTATTTAGGGCATTTGAAATGTAATACATTTTAGGACTTAGAAGGGAGGAAAGGACTTTCGCTTCTCCAAGATGGCAGGACTCCATTGTCCCTGCCAGGCATAGTCTTTGACAATACAATTTCTATGKATGGAAGGGAGAAATCCACTTGGTATTTATAACTGTATTTACATAGTAAATTTCATCATAGCATAATCCAGGGTGCAACAGACCTGAGGATATCCATAGCTCAACCTCCTCGAAACTGRATCATCTGAGTGATCAACCGGCTTGATCAAGAATTATCCTGTTAGGTCTGGAAACCTTTTAAGGGCTGGAAATCCCACAACCTCTCTGGGCAGCCTGTTCCAGTACTTGACTGTCCTAATAGTGAAAAAGATTTTCATTATTTTCATTAGAAGTCAGGATTTCTCCTTCTTCAAATTATTCCTGTTGTATCACAGTTTTATCAAGTGATTAAACAAAAAAAACAGAAACATTTTAAAATAGATAAGTAAAATCTAGAGAGTATCATAAGCAAACTTTATAGGTTTAAACTATCAATATTCACATTATAAAGCTTTATTTGTTGTAGAAGCTAGAGTTTTGAAACACAATGGGATTGTTTGGGTGAGGATGAATGGGAAAAAAAGAAAAAAAAAGGCAATGAAGTTTATACAACTCTCTAAATCCCAGAGAACATTTCATTTTGTACTAATAAAGCTGATAGAATATTTGGACATATTCTACTGCCTTTGCATTAGCTGCCTATGAGGAAYAGCACCTTATACCACCATTCTGCACTAGTGGCTGAAACTCTTTTGAGAGATGCAGGTGAGAGGTGGAGACTGGATCATCAGGTTTCATGGGATAAGATCCAGTTCTTCATGAAAAAGGACATCTGCATGAACAACTGTTAGCATTTATTTCTTGAAGTTTTTTAGTAGATCTGGATTATACCAACAGAGCTACAAACTTTATAACATTTTTTTTCCATTTTATATTAAAAGAAATATCAAATTGCAAAACAAAGGTGTGCAAGGTCCTCTCCAATATGTATTGGTCAGCTGTRATGGATCTCATTTCTATGCTTATTGAAACAAAATGCTAAGTCTCTCCAGTTGTCCGAAAAATCCTATAATTTCTTCTATAYGGTAAGTTTATACTCATGATTCAGAAAAGTAAACCAGAAATTCATAAAGTGGAAATTATTCATGGCTTCAATATTAACATCTCACTGCTAATGGCTTAAATAAATTATTGGTATAGAGATTCCCTTAGCTGTTTAAAGATAGCAAGAGTATCTCCAATTATTCATGTTTAATGTTGCTCAGTGAATGAGAAGTGAATCTTTGACCCTGGTAATGCCTCAAATGCCTTGTTAGAAGTAACTTGTATGTCTAGAACTTTTGGGATCACACAGTTCTATGTAGCTGCTGTATGAGTACTAAGGTGACATGAGATATGGAATTACTAGAACTAGTTATKTCTGAGGTGTCATTCATATGTCAACTGCTGTCATTCAAAACAGAAAAAAAAAGCAGTATATTCTGTGTGTGTGCGTGTGGATTTGCACCTCTATGTGAGCATAAATGTATAAGCAATATGACAAAGATTTAACAAAATAACACTGTATAGTAGAGCAGTACGGACTACTAATTATCAATACGATTCCAACATGTAGCACCTAACAGTCTCTTAATGTGACTAACAGTATAAGAGAGTATTATGTACTATGTATTGGAAAGGGGGAATCATACAGAAATCATCACCTCCTTTTCAGAGGACTCTGCAGCTTTCTCCTACATGTCACATTCTGCCTGAGTTATCACACGGCCAACTGTCTGTGGTTGGGAGTACTCAACAAAATCACCCCTCACTCCTACTGCACAGGTACATTTTCTTGTATCTCCTGCATTTTATGATATCCAGATTAGTGCCGAAGCAACTGCACAATAAACCTAAACAATACAAAGAGGGCTAGTAAAAAAGATTATTTCTCATCACTTATCTCTTTCTGCTGTGTGATTCTCCTGATTGCTCTGAACAAGAAGGCTCCAAGTTGGAGAGGTGATATGCAAAGAAGATCAATTATCCTAATAAATTAGACAATGGACTTTCACTAGAAGAAAAAGAARAAAGGAACTTTCATTTATTCATCAGACCGTCTTTCTCCGAGATACATCTTTTGATTTAAGTGTAGTACATAAAGTGKCTTGATATATATGCAGTTTTATCAAGCTGTGGAAGGAATCAGAGCTGCTCTGTAAATGCCACTCTAGACTTTGAACTATAGCTGTGTTTGTGGCACTGTTTTGCATTTTGGGTTGAGTGGTTACATTTGTTCCAATTCCTATGCTTTTATGTCATTCCTGTCCTGCTGGGGAGGGTGGGTTACATCATTTTACACTTAGATCTGATATATGAGTATTTGAATAGTCACATGAGACTGTGTTGTGCTAAAGCTATATTTTTATGCTACTGAAAGGAATTACTACATTCATTGATGGGAGATAAAATCAATTCATTTGCATTGTTATWTTGTCTTTTTTAAAAAAAWTTATTTTCTTTGCTTCCTGGTAATGCTGATTGACTTCACAGGTGAGAACATTCTGTCCCTGTTTTGACAGCTTAGCTATAGGAAAATTGAGTGGAAAAGCTTGCATGGATTTTCTAGAAGCATAAGGAAAGTAAGCATATGTGATTTGCTGAAAAGTATAAAAGTTTTCTTACGTTTATCTGTACTACTCCCATTCTGCCCCAGTATTGCTTGAATACGTAGAAGTCGCAGGATGCACCAATATCACATATTGTCATAGAAATCCTTGAGCAAGCAGAAACTCCCTGAGCTGTAAATCTAAGGGGAATAGGACTATTATGACTTCTGATTCACAGTGCTTCTTATCTTCCTGCCTGTGGATTTTACTACAAGTGTTGATTGCCTCGGTAAGAGTGAGTAAAAGTGTGTCCTCAGATTTTAAGAAATGAAGGCCTATGCTACTGTTACATACTACCCTGCCTCATGATTGGGGTCTCTAGGAGTTATAAAGATGATAAAAATAAAAATAAAAATAATGTATTCTTTTCCCATTAGGCATGATATTATTTGTGTGGAGTTAATTTTATAACTAGGAAAGAATGGCCTCAAACAAAATGCAAACAGCCTTTGTAATTATCAATATTTTCAAACTGTGAACAGGTGCTTAGAAGGCATTTACTGGCATTTGTGTATTTGGGATTCTGTGTGTCTGTGAACATAATGTTACACAGTAAATATGATAAGCACTCTTTTACACAGGGTGCATTTTTTTTAACTTACCTGAAATTATGCAGCATTAATTTAGCTTTGACAGGTTTAGAAAACACAAGAAAAAGTTGTGCCCAAAGATTTAACAAAGTTCTTGTACATCTGTATATTTCTCAAGCACTATGGTACAACAGATAATTAATATTCTTGGTTAAATAACCATCTGAAAGCAAAAATATAATGGCTTTTATTACAGAGAGAATACCTAATATGATTTTTAAACTATAAATGAAGAAACACRGTTTGCTATCCCAAATCGCAATGCCCAATAGTTTTGGTATTTTTCATTACATTTTATGTACTTTCAACCATTATGCAGTGATAAGTTTTTTTTTTTTCTTAAGATATTAATATTTATGTACTTTCATTATTGCCAGAAAACCGACGTCTTCTCAATGGTCAGATGAGGTTGTCTAAAAATTGTAGAGCTACAACATTAGTTCATTTATTATTAATAGAGCTCATAAATACTCACACCATCCAAAATAGCCTTAAACAATTGCACTTGAGCATGCTCTGAATTCTTTTCTTCCCTAGGGAGTTCTATTTTCTGGTATATAATTAGGTGTCATCAACTGTGACGGGAGGAACTTTACTCCACCCTATTTCTCACAATAAATGACAGGTTTTATAGCCTAAAGCTATTAAAATATTTGAGTAAGTAGAAAACAAAAACAAGCAGTATGAAGAATTTATTATTTTTAACAAAAATATAATTGGGTTAGTTTCTAATAAACTTTTAAAAGTCTRTTTTCTATAGAACTTGAAAGAATGTGTGTTTGAAACAGATCAAATTGAGCATAGCCCCACAGTAAATCTAAATTAATCAGAGTGAACTATAAGAAACAACCTTGAAAGATAGTTGATCTGTGAATTATACTAACACTTATGTATATGAATGATCAGATTCATAAATAGCTACAGTAATTGTTATCTACAGCTGTTTGCGTGCCCCTGTTTTGGAGGTTTTCACTTCTGCACACTGCAGATTTGTAGAAGCAAGAAAATTTACTCTGTGGCCAGTTTTCCTGAACAGACTAAGCTTTAAACTGAAAGAATTTCAGCATTTTGTGTTAATGACCTGCCTACAAATAAAGGAGTCAGAGAAAGGCAGGCCACACAGCAGGGTCAAGACTTACTTCAGCAATTTAAGTCGGCCACCCAACTTGTGAGTCTGATTAGACTCCTAAGCTGTGATCTGTTGTGGTAACCCTCATCTCAATATTCTTCCCTTCTATATATTGTGGTAACCCTCATCTCAATATTCTTCCCTTCTATAATAAGCACTTTCCTGTTTTTAAAGTGTTCACTGCCTCTTTTTCAACTCACCAGTTATGATTTAATAATATAGCAATAGATTCAGCAACATGGAATGTTATCTAAGTATTTGTTAAACTGCCATTTAAAACATACATACTTATTTTGAAAATGGGTCAGGAACCAATAATTGTTGTAACAGAAAAATTAGATCAGACAGGACAACAATAAAAAAAGCAAAGACTGGAGCTACAGGGGCACATCTTTCTTGACAAGGTGATAAGATGAATAGGCCACATTCAATTTTGTTAGTTCAAAATAATATTTAAAGCCAAATGGATTTCTGGCAGGAAAAGCAGATAACAAGCTAAACAACAAAATAACATGTCTTCTAACCCTGGCATTGAGATAATAATATGAGCAGTTTTAGTYGAGTCATCTGGAAGCCTTTTATTAAGTACTTGACCTGCTTACATAGCCCTTTCAAGTACTAATTAAAACGATATGGAAGAGAATAAATGTCTCCTCACAGTGAAAACTGACTTAATTCTGTTCATGCAGAGTGAGACAACAAAGAAAATTTATATTTACTGAGGCTAAATGTAGGTATCAGAAACCATCTTCAAATTATGGGAGAAAAACATGGTGGAAAATGGGAAATTATTTTAACAGATAAAATCTTTAGCTGCATGTCATTTCTGAGTTCACCTCTGTGGCCTTGGTCCTATTGAAGTTAATTTTGACAACAGTGAGACACTATGAGTATATGCAAATTTCATGATATTATGGAAACAGGGCTTCAAAAATGAGAATACTTGTTTTCTGATATTTTGATGTGTAATAAAGCTTACATTAAAAAAAGGAAAAATTATGAAGAAATAGCAAACTGTCAATGAGGCATCCTCTTGGAACATCAGTACACAGAAGAGGAGTTTGGTCCGAATATAGGCAAAGTAAATTTACCCCTATCATATCTGTAATTTTACGAGGAAAAAAGAAAGAAACAAGAAAATGAAGGAAAGGGAATATACTGGGGAAATGAACATTACCTGAAAAAGAGATGTATCTGGCATTGATCAAAAATATGGAAGAACCTCTGAAACAAAACCAAATATATTGTGTCTAATACTGAGAAAAAAAAGGCATTTGAGATAGTTCCTTTAGAATTTGTGAAATCCTTTGTGCACAACTATAATTGTTATTGTATTTCTCTTGTAAAGAAGTATTCAGTTACAGAAACTTTAATTAAGATAATCAATGACACTGTTATCTGTTTCCTTGGAAAGGATAAGATCTGGCAACCAAGATCTTAGAAGAACTTGGATTAAACTTTAATTTAAACAAAGAACTGAATCCATCTATTTTGTCCATATACAATGCTGTATTGGTCTAACATAACTTGTTAGAAGTAACAGAGTGCAGTATAACCCAAATTGTAATAGAGAATCGACTTCTGAGGCTTGATGGATACAACCATTAGTAGAAAACTCCTCAGGTCAGGTTTTCTGTGAGAGTACAGAATCCTGACGTATCTATTGTCCAACATTTTCCTAGGTACACTCTATTAATAATAAGTTGTCACTGGAATATATTTGTACTTGAGAAAATCTATTTTTAAGAGCATCTTAAGAATCATGTTACATCATGGTGTAATAAAAGAATCTGAGAAGTAAAGTGCATGCAAAAGACGACAAAAGAAAAACARCTGAATGAAGCCAGTCAAATAGAGTTAAGCAAAGAAAGGCAATTTATTAAAGCCCACTTTTCGCAGGAAGGAAGCTTACCTGGATTTACAATATGATTTCATTTTTTAGCTGTTTGAGGTTTTGCACTCTTTTAAAAAACAAAATTTGGTTCATTTATAGCAGAAAAAATGAAGCTATATACTACAAATACCAGGACTGTCGAAGATTAGTAGTGCACAACAGAAAAATCAATCCATAGTTGGTTCTAAACAGTTATTTTCTTTTTCTTTTACATTTACACACAACAGAAAAAGAAATTCCATTAAAACTATGTCTTTGCAGCGTATTTTGAAGCACTTTTCTTTCAGCATCAGTATTGGCTTAAGCAGCTCTCATCAATCATTGTAGCCTTTACGCCGTCTCCTCAGTTAAGCTGGTACAAGTGTTTGCAGGTCTGGGCAATGAACTGGGCTGAGGAATTGATCTAAAGTGAAAAATAAGCCATTCTCCCTAGGTGTTTTTAACCAAGGGAAATGAGGATAAGGACTACCTGAGACATAAGKGCTGCCTAAGTCGGCACTGCCACTGGAAAAAAAAAAGGTGTTATCAAACCGTAGTCTTCCATGTCTTGTTCTGTCACATATGTGCAAAAGCTTGATCAATAGGGAATTCATTGGGGCGTGCTCACTGACAGCTATGAGGCAATCTAAAGCACAATAAAAATTATTCCTTCTCATGCTGTTTCCCCAGGTACCCTTCCACTCCCCGCTGTAATCAGAGCCTAAAGAAAGGTCTTAAATTAACTTTAGGGGACATGTAATTTTAAAATATATTTTAAAAAGTCTCTGTGCTATRAAGCATTTTGAGACCAGGAAAATTTTGAAAAACTCTTCTAGCAGAAGTGGGGAAAATAGGAACCTTGAGATGCTGCAGATAACCTGATAAGTAGAACCAGAGCAATACAGTGCACTTCAAACAGAAGCAGGCTGTATTTTGTATTTTTAATGCATCTGTTTGTCACTTTTTCCAGAGATGCAAATAAGTCTTGAAATGTTACCCTACACATCCTGGAGATTTTGGCAAAGCATCCTCCTACTCTCAGGAAGAGTAATTATAACTCATACAGTATGATAACGAGGCTCACGAGTCCCTGAAGCAGAACCCTCCGTCAGCTCCCCTCGGTGCTGAACGCATTTCAGGCTCTGTTGATCTTACAAAACTTGCTCTTATACAAGAAGTGCAGCCTGTAACATGCACTTGTCTTTCAACATAAGAGTGCTTAAAGAAATTGACATAACATTTATAAATGGAACTTTTCTGTGTTTTCTACTCCACGGTCACAACTTTTCTATTTGCATTTGAATTATAATAATCAGAAAAAATACCAAGGTATTTTTTGTTATTATATATAATGTAAATTCTGGTGATAAGATGTGAAAAAAAATTCCTATTGCTTGAATTCTAGTRTATGAAGATATCGCGTGCAGTTCTCTTTCTGTATTTTTAGTATGCAACTCTAAGTAAACAGATTTTGTTTACTTAAAACTAAAAATGAATCCTGGTTATAGATAATAACAAGCAACGATTACTAAGCATAGTCACCACAATCAAAAATTCATCAGACRTAAATATTTCTAAGATATTTCAATGTCCTACTATTTCAAACTTTTTAGAAAATCTGTTTCAAAACACTTGTTGGAGTGTTTAGTTAATATCTGGTTTTACCACCAAAAAAGTCAAAAAGCAGTTTTTAATTTGATGGCAAAATTGGCTGTAATACCTGACTTTGAAATGCTTATATGTTATAGTTTTACTTTATCAATCTAATATCTTAAAACAATTTTTCTTGAGCTGATATCAGGTTTATTCTGGTATKTCCAGTGTTCATTGTCACTTAAAGCAAACTTTAACGAAGCTATGAAATGACTTGATTTTTTTTTTTTTTCAATTTACAAGTTTCATCTGATCAGATACTCTGTGCTCAGGTTACCCTGTGCTCCAAGCAAACCCCAAAGATTAGCAGAGAAAGCAGTCCCGGTAGCAAAGGCAGCACAAGTGCCTCATTGAGGCACTTTCTGTATTAATTAGCATTGCTAATTTATCTGTGCMGTCTCTGAATTAGTATTCCTACACAGTGCTTTCCTGTGCCGGGTGGGTGTCCCAGCTGACTTGACATTAGCTGGAGCATCTCAGCGTGGCTCTCGGCAACGCGATGCCCGTGCGCCCACAGCCCCCGGAACCATTATGGGAAGCGKCTGTGAGGGCCCTGCAGAGCTGCCCTCCCTCAGGGCCACCTCCGCTCTGTATTTCTGAAGAGCTGAAGCCACCACATCAACCATCTGCATAGTCAACGTAGTCAGAACAACACTCTGTGTTGCACAGTTACCTGTTGGTTTTGTTGCATCTCTCTTTAAAGAAATCAGGCAATATCCCTCTCAGAGACTAATACAAATTGTGGGTCTGACCATGTTTTTAGGAGTTTGCTTATTTTTCTATAATGTTTAAACTTTGATTTTATTATATAAAAGAAAGCTACATAATAAAATGCGTCTTTTTTTCGTAACATAACGCATATTTTATAAAAATACTTCGATATTCCATTTGCTTTCATTCCTTAGTTGAAATTTTGTATAGTAGTGTATATTTCTGTGTTGTTTGTGATGTTTCTTTTCAAATCCCTAATCAATTGTATTTCTCAATGTACTGTCAAATATCATTACAAAATGTGTTTGCACATGTTAAACTAAAATTCCAGTACAGAATGCTTTGCACATAATTCCAACCATATAATTCCACTGCTGTTTCTTCCAACTAATTTTTATTTACAATCAATTTAGGATCACCAATGAAAAGCCTCATGTTATCTTTCAAATTTTTTTGTTTTTTTAAATTTTGCTATTTTTCAACGTCTATAAATGAGCTAAGGTCTATCACAATCCTTAGCAATAAGTTTTAAGATTTCCTGGAAGTTGGTAAGACAGTGACTTTATCTTCTTTTTTGGCACTACAAATTGCTTTATAGAATGTACATATTAGCCAACATATTTTCAAGGATATTTTCTGCGCAGTGAATTGAATGTACCAGGTAAAATTCATTTGATTGCTTTTGAGAATGCACATTATTTAAAATTCAAGATCCAAAAATATATTGTGTTCTGATCTCTTCTAATTTTAAGTAATCAAACTGACATGTTTTTATAAAAATATAGTATACAAACAAGAGAAAGGGATTTTACCAGTCTTTACATCTCTTTAAAATTTTAAAGTTTTTTTTAAAACTTTTAATCCTACAACCCAGAGGCCTGGATCAGGCTTTTGAGAGATATACTGGTCAGGATCAACACCTATATTTAATTGATCTTGTCATGTTCCTACAAAGTAATTAATTGTATTTGGATGTATTGTCTTAGTGGTGAACTCTGTGGTCACATAATTTATTTGACTCAATAGTAGCAGTAGAGGACTGTTAAAAAGTTTTAAAGTTCTCTCTCTCTGTGATATTCTTACAAAGAAATGTTCCTTCTCCAGTAAATATATGATGTCTTCTATGAATGAGCATTTGGATAAATAACATCTCATTGCATAATATAAAAGAAAGATTAATACAGGTAAGGTCTTTTTTTTTCCCCTTTTTTTTTTTTTTTTTTTCCCCTAACAGTAAGGAACTATAAGGGAAGGGAAGATATTTTTTGTCCATCAGGTGTGTGCTGTCCAGACTGAGTATAAGTAATTGCCATAAAAAGCAAACCCAAAGATAAACCATATTCTTTTGCTCAGTCATTGTAAGTGTCTAACTAATGATTGAATCTATTAAAATGACAAATATTTTTAAGGGAATATCCAAAGAGGAAAGCAGTTTAATTTATTAACTTTTCATTTTATTTTAACTCAGATAAAATTTGCGAGTACATTAAAAAGTGTATGATGTTCCACATAAGCAACTTGAGATGAACTTCACCATTTGGGTAACACAGATCTTATCCCGACAGAGGTGTTGTGCTGCAGGTTCTTGAAAGTTCTCTGCACAGTTTAATAATTAATACTTATGACAGGTCAGAATAATGAAAAAATTATGACTCTAAACAGAACAAAAACAGTGCCAGAGATAATAATAAAAAAAWAGGTAACTATAACTTCATTTAAAGAATATTCCAGTCCATTAAGAAGAATGATTTGATAAAGTCTTTGGCTCTAAAAAGTAAGAAATACATTTTTTTCAAATGTTAACAGATGAAACGGTATTTTTTTTCAATCCAAACTAGCCTGCACCAGAGTTCTCTCTAATGYTCATAAATAACTCACCAGCACAAAATTCAGTTTATTTTAGTTTTTCCTTTTAAATTAAATTTCCTTCTCTTGGTGAAATAGATAATACACTTTTAAAGATAAAGATGAATCCATTCAAGCATCTCAGAGTTACTATGATGTTTTGCCAAGATATGCCCATTCCAATAGTCCTACTGTATTTAGTGACTAAAGGTCCTGATCAACGTTTGTTTCCCATTTGTACACAAGTAAGTAATAGGCAAGTCCTGTCTCAGAGACCTTTATTTTTTGAGTATAACATGTGAGACTTATGGGCAATTACAAATACAGGTAACATAGAAATTTAACAAGAAACTTGGTGATCCGAGTCACTCAAAAATCTCTGTGTTTGAATACAGGTACCTACATCACAGAAGATACTCTGCAGTAACATTTATGAAAACATTGGGATAAATGTCAGTCTAGACAACTGATATGCTGTGAGAAAGATAGTTTACTCCATTAGGGAGCAAAAGTAAGGAAAAGTTTACTAAACTTTTTTAATGAAATATTTTTTTATTTATGGTTCTGTGTAAAATATTTTCCGCTCATTTATTCACTAAACTGTAACCAAACAAGTAAACTCCTAAATCCTCCAGTTTAATTGTCATGTCATATGTTTCATATTGTCCTGGAGGGAAAACATACTTAGCACTTTGGTAAGTGTGCAGAAGACATTCTGGGAGTAATTGCAGTTTAAAATTGTATCTTACAAAGTTTTTCAAAGAAGCATAGGATCCTGGAAAAGTTGAGCAGCAAAGAACTCATCTTAACAGCAATCTATCAGGCCTAATCTTTAACATTTCTAATGAGAGGCACCCTGCAAGCACTGTGTGCATTCTGCTCTTAACAGTATAAATAAGGTTTTCCTGAGCTCTAACATAAATCTTTCGCACTATAGCTGTTTATTTTCTGCTTTTGGTGGCAACATCATTGACAGAAAATGATCATTCTTTTTACAGTAGTTTATATATTGGAAGACAGTAATCAGGTTTGCATTCCTAGTCTAAAAAAAGAAATTTTCATTCAGTTTGCAAACACAGTAGCCTTATATTGCTGTCCTATCCACATCCTCTGTTATGTTCTTTTTTTCCCATAGAGATGGTGCTTTAAACTACATCCTGTCAAGACCTCACAAATGTTGAGTGGAGTGAAATATTTACTCCATATCTGCCATGACTTACTTTATCCTATTTTTTGCTGGTTTGGGGACATTAGCTAGTGTTCCAATTGCAGTCCATTGTAATCCTTCAACCCTTTTCTGCCCTATATCTGCCTAGTGAGGCATTATACATTTTACATTTTCTTTTCCTTCCTTAATAGTTTACATCTTTTTGCTATGTTCCATTTTATAGGTTTCTGATCATTTCTACAGTTTATCAAAATCACCATCACCTTCTAGAATATCTGTATGCACCTGGTTAGGATTATGAACAAATCTAAGTGCTTCAAGTACAAATGAAAATATTGCATAAGGATGCATAGAATAGGATGACACTCAAGTACATTCTTTAAATTTGACAGAAAAAAGATGATAAGTTGTCTTTGATAAGTGTTTCAACCAATTTTACAGTAATTTCAGTAAGAACATATTTCCATAGTTTTCTTATGACAGTGTCATGTGGAACTGTCATCTGCCATCAAAGAAAATGTGTGTGCTTCCTCATTAGCCACTTAGTTATTTACATTATCATGGAAGGAAATTAGACTGGCCTGTTGTGATTCATTTTCAGTAACTCTACTGCAGTTCTACTTTTAATCAACTTTGTATTTTCTAGGTACTCTGAGAGAAAATCACTGTTTAATTATTAATYCCAGTATCATTCTATGTAACAACTGGGCAGATAATATATAATATTCTTTCTCTTTTTAGTTTACTAGTTGTGTTTTTCATTAAATGTCCATTCAGCCTTTATCTATCCTAAAAAGTTCTCAGAGGTGACTTCTAATGGTTCAGAGATGATCTTACTTCATAAATAGTTTAGAGAGAAATGTCATTAAGCCGTGGTGATTTGAATAGATCTGGTTCATCTGAGAAWTTTTTTGTCTGTTAACCAATTCTGGCTTATAGCTCCAGCACTTAGTTGCTAATATTAATTCTGTTAAGCTTCTGGTCACAATTAACCTTTTCTGGTGAAGAATGAAGAAAAAAGATAGTGAAGATTTTGCTCTTCATTATGTCATCTGTTATTTGCTCTTCCTTCCTATTAACTACTGSACATTTTTTTCCTTTCATCTTTTTCTTTATTTTAATGAATTTATGGAAATTTTTCATATTTCTTTTTATGTAAGTTGCTTGCCCTGTCTTTTTGTTGTGCCTCAACCTTTATAAGTTTATCCTATACACTTTCCTCTTCATTGTTACAGTATCACAGAAATTTTCCTTTTATGAGAATTTTCCCTTTTAATGGGCTGACTTCTGAAACAGATGAGAAGGCTGGGTGTTGTTAAAGGCAACAGGAATCTTGTCATTTAATGGAGAAGGGATTTCATCCTAAAACAATTTTTAGTGTCAGAGAGTCCCAGGCTGCTGCTGCTGGAACGAAGAACAATGTGGTCTTGTGGCTGCAGCCCTCCCCTGTCTTTTCAGGGCTGCTTTGCATTGGCGAACTTGTGTTAATTCTTCAGGGTCATGCTGACATAGTTATTCCATTCCTAGGACCAAGCTACCATCTCTTCATGGAGTTACTTTATCTCACATAGATATATATAATTCAAATAATCCACAGAAAACTTAGGTAACTCTGGTCAGTTCATGCAGCATCCTCAAAATATCCGAAATAATCGCTTACGTCTTCAAAACCTTAAAGATTGTGATAAATACCCTCTATTAAATAGAATAGAGGGCATACCCTCTATTATTAATAACAATCATGTTTTATTGTACATCATTTTCAGGTGATACCTTTTTATTTTCTTACTGGTTAATACCACGATTAAGATCAGTAGTACTCATGCTACAAGTTTTTAGTAACATTTATCCGTAATATTTTCTGCCATAAGAATAGCCCACTCCACTACATTTTACCTTCTCTCTGTGCAATTGATCATGTGAAGATAGTTACCCTAAGGACAATGCAAGTGAATTATAGATGATTTTTATAATATTAGAGCTCTAAGGAAGGCTTCATTTTTTTTTCCAAAGAGTACAGAGTAAACCAGTGAAACATAAATATTAGAGGCCTGTAAGTCTTTGTCTATTGTATATGTATTTTCAAATAATTAGAAATTATTAAAGAAAATTAAAATATACCATATTTTCACTGAAGTTTTAAAATTTCTAGTAAATCTTTAATCTGCTTTAACCTGCTTTAATCTATCTGTCCAGACCAGCCCTTTAATCCATTTGATTATTTTAGTCCTTAATTTTCTCAGTTTTTTTGCGGAAAGAATTGGATGGGTGTACATCAGAAGGGTGAGGCCAGGCCATTCATATGCTACTTTAAGATGGTACATTGTACAGGTCCAGCACTCTAGAAGGTTCAATAAGAAGCATACACCTTTTGACCTCCATCATTATCTTTGGAACAAATATATTTGCAGTCTTGTATATAATATACCTGTAATTTTCCTCACACAATCAGCTAACTCCCAGGAAATCCTTTTGAGATGTTAATATTTAACTACAAATGACTGTTTGTTCAAACTGTTTATCCTGATGCTATTGGGAATGAAGTATGTGTATGAAGCCCTGCTCCCCAGTTATGGCAAATTGGGAAGACTCCAGTGGATTCCTGATAGCTAAATACATTTGTGATACTTGGGTAATATCCACAATATCCACAATATCACACTAACATGGTGCTCAACAGTTAATGTAAATACGAAAGAATAAAGTTTCCCCCTCTTCAGTTCTCATTAGCTTAGGGCTTTTGTGCAACCATCATCTATTTATTGCTTCAAGGTATTTTTATTCCTATCAACCTGCAAATAGCATCAGAATGCTATTTATATACCCATGATGGATTATTTCTATCATATATATGAGAAAGGCAGGCATGAAGTATGAGAACAGAGTTCAGCTATCAAGTCTTACATAAATTATGTAAAAGTAGCTTTTAGTGTCAAGCACTTTGAAAAGTTCAGTAAGTTGATGTAACTGAAGTAAATCAGCTAACTCTGTGCCAGCACAGGAAAATTTCATTTAAGAATGTATATTGAGCAGTTTTTAACATGCTTAAAAAGCGTATGGAAGTAACTCATTTTAATTATGCAAGCAAGACATTGCTCTGGACATAGAAGGAGAAAGCTTGCAGGACCATTGTAAGGCCTGAGGACCTAATTACTGCTCAGATCTGATTTCAGATCTCATCTAAGATTTTATGGTTTAACCCTCAGGGATCTGGCTGCGTGAGAGTCCAACCTCTTTCTTTTTACTAAACTGTTGCTGTTAGACTCCACAGAGATGATTCCGATGATTTTGAGGAACTATGATAAAGGAGAAGGCAAAGATCTAGGAAGAAAAACATCCCATCAACAGCCTATATTTATGGATATTCAGGTGGCATCTTACGTGCTTCATATTTCATAGCCTGTTGTGAAGGTGGAATGTAATAGGTTTGGAACTGTGGAGAGGAAGAGAGCTAGGAGCTCCCTTGTTTAGTTGTATCTGCTCTTGTAATGTATGGTGACCAGTATACCTTAAAAATAAGTTTTCCAAGATATTTAAAAATATTCAGGTGAGATTTTGTAAGATTATGGGAGGCTAGATATTTTCATTCCTGAAAAATGAAGAAAATTTTGTTGTTCATTGCCTATTGTTTATTGCCTATAGTATGTTTTGGCTTTTCATCAATTTGTCTTATTCTGTCTGTAAAAAATGGTAACATTTTATTGTTCTTATTTCTTGACTATATAAGCAGAGAAGCTGCTAAAGTAATAGCATATAACTAATCTGTTCATTCTTACAATTTTATAATGTTTGTAAGTGAATGGGTTTTCTTTTCCTTTAACACGCGCGCGCACACACACACACACACACACACACACACAGAGCCAAGTGGGATTAAAGCACTGTATGTGGCTCAACATCTTGTGCAAGATCAGGGAACTACAGAGGAAAGTATTTTCTTGTTTGAAGATTTGAAAGAACCATTCTTAGGGAAAGGGAGGAGGCTACACACACACACACACACAGAGCCAAGTGGGATTAAAGCACTGTATGTGGCTCAACATCTTGTGCAAGATCAGGGAACTACAGAGGAAAGTATTTTCTTGTTTGAAGATTTGAAAGAACCATTCTTAGGGAAAGGGAGGAGGCTTCTGATGTTAGTGATCTTGCGTCTTTCATGTTCTAAAAAGACTAAAGGAAAGCTCCTCTTTCATCGGCCGGAGGAAGAAAAATGGCTTTCCCAACTCTAAATATTTAAAGAAACCCTCATAAAATTTGAAAAAGGTTTGAGCTGTTTCTTTGTGGGCCTAAATTCTTAAGGGTATAGGAAGACATACATTGATATTTACTTCCTATAATATTTTACTTCTATAATAAATGTGTCATGAGGGTATTGGCATCATTTTGTAGACTTTGCAGTATTGTGCTTTTATACACTTTCAAAGAGTATATACGATATTCTACAGTATCTATTTTAAATAGAAAATTTTTAATGCTCTTTCCCAACATAAAAATCAAATATGAAAGACTACTCAGATAGTTTCGTGACACATTTTTTGGATACATTTGATGTTTGCCTGAGACAACCCATTTAAATCTTGTCCTATMGATGAGCTCAGACAGCATGTTGAATTAAAGAAGAACTGGKTTTGGATATTTACTGAAATGAGGTRGGAATTGTTGATTTTGTGAGTTAGAACATGTTTGAGCTCAAACCCAACAAAGTGAAATGCTGTCATTTATTGAAGTCTTCCTTTTATTGAAATTAATCACTAAAAATAATCAGTTCTAGTTCCATGTTTATGTTTTAGTTTTCATTTAAATTGTTATCTGCTGACTTTAAAGATTTCTTCCAAGAAAAAGGGATTCACAGGTATTATCATTTTCTAGATTTCAAGCGTTTTATTTTTCTATCTTGATTTGCATATCCTCTTCATGTCAGTGTTTTCAATTCTTAGAATATTTGCTGTTCGTAAAATACAACAGCTTCCTGGAGGAAATACTGAGGAATATTCTCTCATGTTCGTATATAGCATATCATTATTTATTTGCAGCACAAGAGTCCCAAAGGCTTCAGAAGGCATTAGACATGCACTGCCCAAAGCGTGGCACAGATACATGGGAGGACACGGTGAACGTGCTGGTTCACGGGCTCGCTGAGAGCCCTCCATCCTTGAGGCGGACTTGGCTTGCAGCCTTGTCTGTGGCACTCCTACACGCCTTTGGCAAGCAGTGAACTTTTAAGGCTGGCTACTTAGCTGGCACAGCTGAGAAAATGGAAGCAAAGCCGTATCTTTATTCCCTTGGCTTTACAATCAGCCAGGAGCAATCTAACCTGTACTGCAATTTACAGCAGCCTGGCTGCACAAGGAGCTATTCCAGCAGCTAAGAAGCACCAGAGCCTAAGGTCATTCCCTGCATCTCCCAAAAGAACCTGTATACTAGGGCTAGAAAATGAACAGTATTCAGATTTTCTATTGGTTTTTCATCTGGAACAATCCAAAGCTCTTGCAGAAGAATTGATGATTGCCCTCTCACCGTTGAGAAATCATTTCATTTCATTACTGTGAGTGAGAAGTCTTTCCTGAGTGAAAGGATGCTTTTCTCTAATCATTGATTTTTTATGATTAAGTATGTAAAGCTCAGACTTTCATAATTCTGCCTACAGATAGTTGACTATTAGTAAAAATGGGAAGCAATGTTGCTACTTGTTAGAAAACAATGGTACTMCAGATATTTTGTCTTCTATTTCCAAACCATTTTACTGCTTGCTCCCATGTGACAGTTTGGGAAATCTTTCTTCAAACAGCTTATGATTTCTCCCTGATAAAGGGTGTCACCTTTGGAGTGCTTGCATCAGGGKGCAGTCTCCATTTGGAATGTAGGAGTTTCTTCTGCTACTCTTTCCRGTCACATTGTTACAAAGGCCACTGGAATCTAAAGCAAAAATTCATGCACCTAATCAAGGTGTCACAAAACTTGTCTTTTATATGCTAATAAACGCTGAGAGGGAAAAAAAAGAAAAAACACCTTCTCAAAAATCTAAATCCCCATAATCCCTTGAAGAGGAAAGAGTACATTTTGAATCAAGGCAATGCAGATGGGTAGTAACATGTTTCAGGGGACCAGGAGAAAGTTTTCTCACTGGTTATATTAGAATGAAAGAGCCTGAGGCCAAGCCCAGAGCACAAGGCAGAAGGTGGAAACAGTGGAGGAGAGGACTCTTACTTATTCAGGGGATAAATATGGTTGCTAGAGGAGAACTATGCTGCATGAAAGAGCCTCAGCCAAAAGAGTGGAAAAGCCTGTGAGACCGAAGTTTAATGATCTTTCCTAGATAGAGCTGGCCAGCAGAAGTTAAGAATTGTCAATTTGGGAACTTTTATGACACCATCTACTGTGTGTTTTAAGGTGGTATATGTTAACATACCTGCAAATGTTAWACTCTGGAAAAGAGTATGGAACAAGGCACTGAAATGTAGCAAAAGGATATACTCTCAATGGTAGAGGGAAACTGAGCAGACTTCTTGATTATGCTTAATGTTTCAAGGTAAGTAACATGACCATGTTAATTTGGAGACAGAGGAATTATTTTCTGCAAAACTTTTCCTGTTAAAAGATCTTTGCTATAAGAGTAAACCTTCTTCACTACAGAAGACTGGAGCTGATGTACATTCTGTGCTTAGTACAGTTCCACAGAATGGAATCTATGAAACTATGGTAGTGGGAAAGATGATGGGAAGAGGAGAAGAGCTATAAACTGGCCTTTTTTTTTTACCTTAAGCAAAAAGCAGCTCTGTGAGCTTTTCTACCTTAAGCAAAAAGCAGCTGGAGATCATTTTCTGTTATGAGGCAGAGCTGAATTTTGTCAGTACAAGTTTGAAAAAAAAAAAAAAGTACGAAGATGTAAGACAAATGTCACCACAAGTCCAACTTTGTGGTGGGAAACAGCAAAACTATGTCAGTGTGGTATATCACTTCTCTTTTATGAAGCAAGAAAATTTATCACTTGGTACTAATGCGAAGATAGTTCAAAGATAATGTAAGTCTGAAGAGTGAATCTCTTATGTGAATAATTGAATTAATTCCCATTACTAAACAGTATGCTGCTTTCATGTAGTAGGCTCTTCATCCATCTGGTTTATAATAGTCACAGTTACTAATATCTGTATTTCAGCACTCAGAGACAAACTGTAACATTGGCCTCTTCCCAGGCTAGCTGATTGTTAGAGCTATGTCACTTCAGCAGTTTAAATTGTTTTAAATAGAACACATTTGCATAAATTTACAACTAATAAACTATTTTTTCTCATAGACTATAAAAGTTCATTTTCATTCCACCTGTTAACCTCCCCCAACAAAATTACTAACAGCGCAGATCAAGTGATTCAAAAATGAAGAAATAAAAAGACACCCTAGAGCTCTCAGTGAAGAATAGAGGCCCAGTTCTCTCGAATACCACAAGTATTTGAATGCCTTTTACTAAATGTCCGAGTATTTGATATGAGTTTCTGTCAGAGACTGTAGTAGTTCTGGTCAATGTCCAATGCAGTCAATTAAAAAAAATACTTTTCTCTAGGAAAATTATCTAATATTTCTAAATAAAATATTAAACTCCTCTAAAACTTTTATTGTAGCAGAAGAAGAAGTTTAGTATTCCCAAACTGCCTATGCTACAAAAAGATGTTTGTGATATCACTGGGGATAAATGTGGTAAATGATACAAAATCCATGAAGTATTTCCATGAAGTATAKCCATTTGCATCTGGCTACATAGATACATATAGAAGGTGACACAGAAGTGTTTTTGCAATAATGAACCAAAAGGATTTTTTTCAGTTGCATTCTTCTCCAGAGAAAATGGTGGAAGTGCTGGAAAGCATATTAGAGTAGCAAAGCATGCAGATTCCTGTTGTTGCCCATACAAAAACTATTATCCAAACAGAAAATCTCTATATTCATAGTTTAGACACACGTTTTATTTCTGTTCACTTCTTGACAGATCTGAGTAGGTTCTTGCATAAATATATAGAATGAATAAAATTCTGTGCTTACACTGCTTGCTGCTGTATATTGTGCTGTAAGAGAGCAGGAACTGTGCCATGCCAAATGACATTCATTAAAATGAAAACCCGAGCAAGCAGTCTCTGTCAGCTGGTGAAATGACAGCCCTGTGCTCTTGAAGAGTTGTGCTGAAATTGATGGTGTTAAGTCTTACCTATTGTGTAATTAAACTTGACTAAAATAGCTAATACTGACTAGCTGTCTTTTTATCATAACACCTCAGAAACATTTCTGGTTGGGAAACTTAAACTGCAGTATCCATGATTGTACAGCGTTTGTAAAACTAGAAATAAGAGCAGTTTTGTCGGCAACAGAATCTAAGCAATGTTTGGACTATGTCAAATACATAGAAATCTCGCAAAACAGACTGATGCCTCCAAAATTTCTGTCTTCCAGAGGCTCAGTAACTGCTGCATAGTCTGTGCTCTGCCTTTGTTGCTTCTGTATGTGAATTCTGGGGTTGCAAGGGTAGAGATGGAGCTGAAATACCTCCTGGTAGCTGGGTCACTGAGAAGGAAAATTGTACCGGTTTGTCTAAGCCTCTAAAGGTCAAATTTCAAATCTCCTCCAGTATTTGGAGATTGTCAGTGTTTMCTGCAGTGGTGTTCATTTACTTACTCATCTAGAATACTAAGACCAGAAAAATGTACRTCGGTTATTTTTACTATTACACATTCACTAGCTGCTTCAAGTAAGCTAAAAGAGAAAGAAAAAGCAAGAAAATGTCCTAGTTCCACTCCTCTTTGGAGCAACCTTTTTTCTGTAAGTGAGGTGGCATCTTATGTTCATAGACTGCAGTAAACATCTGTACTAACTACAATGCACACTGTYATTAACACCCACTCCTCTGATAATCATCCCAGAATTTGTGAYGTGTGAATAGTCTTAAAGCTGTATTTGTAATATTAGGCACGTTTGTCTACTTTTCTATGCTTTTGTATCCTTTCTTTGAACTTACGGTGTTGGGAATCTTTAATTAATTTCTGTACTACACAAGAACTCTTCAGAAGAATTTYTTTGAATAGCTCTCCTACACCAGTAGCTGGGCTGAATTTAAGAGTACCTAGTATCACTTCACAAAATAATGAACTGAGCAAGTTGTTTGTTAATAAAGCTTCACAGATGGACCAGATGATGCCTGTTCTGTGTGTGATAGAAATGTGTCTGCATTGTAGACACTCATAGGACTAGAACCCTGTATGGTAGTACTAGASTGTGGTGTATTAAGAAGCATGAGCATATCTTCCTGTATGCACCTCTATGTACAAGCAYCAGTATGCATAAAATGGGCATATTAACCTGGGTTTGGTAGGTTTGGGGCATTATGTGGGAAAAAGGATGATCTGTCTACCTTGAGATCTTGCACCGTACTCTGGAGTATATGATATCCACCAGTGTAGCTGAACCAAAAGCAGTTACATCTCCAAAATGAGATGCAAATGTATACCTTTTCTTGAATTTGACTTCTCCTGCCTTGTAACTCCCTAAGACTAAAAGTTGTTCTTCACTTCACAAGACATATGCTGTGTTTTCTGTGTGCAGAGAGTAAGACAGCAAGTTTCCCTCTTTACCACATCTTTTCCTTTGCTTCCCTCCTCTTAATTTACCCTTTGGAGACATAAATATCCACATGCATGTCTCTGTGTGAATGAGAAAAGAAAATAAAAAGCAGTTCTGGGCTCSCCAGTACAGGMGGAACGTGGAGCTGYTCGAGAGSATCCAGCATAGAGCAAGGAAGCTGATTAAGGCACTAGAGCATCTATCATATGAAGAAAGGTTAAACAAGCTGGACCTGCTCAGCCTAGAGAAGGCTGAGAGACGATCTAATCAATATGTATAAGTACCTGAGGAATGACTGTAGGGAGGAGGGGGCCAAACTGTTCTCAGTAGTGGCCAGTGGTAAGTCAAGGGGTAATGGTTTCAAGCTGAAACACAGACAGTTCCATCTCCATGTGAGGAAGAACTTCTTTCCTGTGAGGGTGACAGAGCACTGGAACAGGCTGCCCAGAGAGGCTGTGGAGTCTCCTTCTCTGGARATCTTCCAAACCCACCTGGATGCCACCCTGTGCCCTGTGCTCTGGGTGTCCCTGCTGGAGCAGGGGGGTTGGACTAGATGATCTCTRGAGGTCCCTTCCAACCTCAACCATTCTGTGATTCTGTAAGAAGGGATGGATTTCTGCTTTTGTTTTTTAGTTCCTTTCCTTCAGCCCCCTATTAATAATGACAGGTTTGCAGAGAATTTACACAGGCCTTTATCTGATATTTCAGTTTTCATAAATTGCACCCACTTGCTAAAATCAAAACAAACAATGATTAAGTTTCACGACATTCCTACTGCTGGGAAATCAGCTTTGCCTGACAAGCAGAAATGACMATCTTAAATAAATTTCAATTGTTTGTGAATTTTAGTCTCTGTTTTTGTTTGTTGTCATGTTTCTGTCATTTCCGTTAAATATTACTTAGCTTTGGCATTCTTCTGAATAATAATAATTATTATTATTATATATCTTTCTATAGTATTTAGTTGTGCAAGGTTTCCATTTTGATGGGAATTATGCCTGCACATTTCATCCTGACCACAGTTACAAAAGGTTTGTAGRTTTTAAACATAAAACCAAAAAAGTTATTTCAACTTGTGTAGTAATTGTCAGTATACTAACTTTCTGAATTTGATTTGGGGAGTTAAGAGTTCAATTATTAAATATATTTAGTAGATTTTACTTTAATTAAAATATGCATCTCATTAATAGTTAGGAAGGTTTTAAAGTCTTTTATGATCTTGAAATAAGAACATGTCTTTATTTTATGATCCAAAGCAGCATTCAAAGGATTGATGAAGGTGAGCAGTTATGAACACATCTTTATTTGAAAGAGAGGTTAAACTTTAGTAAAGATCAAAAGGTAAAGACACTTTGGACCAGGGACTTCACTGCTCATAATACTGCATAACCTACCAGTAAATTAAATGCTAAACTCTGATTTGGCATGTCATGGTTCAGTGAAGCTGGATGCTTTAGAGTGAAGCAGCTTTCCTGTTAGTCTGCAATGCAGCTGCCTTTTTCTCCTAAATTCTTAACGGAATAAAATATGTTTACATGATCAAGCTCACTTCTTTTCTTTGACAGAGATAATAACTTGCATAATTATTGCAGGCYTATGCAGAAAATAAGATTTAGTTGAAAACTGTAGATTATCATAAATGTTGTCACAATGTGGCAGAGTCATAATCATAGTGAGCTGAAATAATTTCTGTGCTTACACCCATAGTTCCGTTGTAGTGAATGGATATTTTTCGAGTAAATAAATCACATTTTGACACATAGGATATTGATCTATTTCTTCCTGAAATGAACAGAAAAACTCAAACTGATTTTGGCAGTGACTACTGAAGATAAGAATTACAGATAAAGATTGTTACAGTATGTTTGTATATGTATACTATATGTGCATACTTGTGTACTGCATGTCCAATAATTTGAACACTAGATGAAAACGATTTAGTTACTGATGGTTTTAATTGTATTCTCCCAACTCACAGGACTATATAATGACTAGGAAAAGACAGTGCAGCACATGCTTCCATTGCTTTAAAAGGGGTGACCAAGGAAATGAAAGATATCTCACCTCAACCCATACACATGAATGTGCCTTTTCAGGGCCCCTCCAGTGAAAAATATAAACTGAAAATATCATGAACATTGCTCAAGACAGTTTCTTGGAAGGGCATCTTTYGTAAAACAAAACTGGCAACTGTGTTGATATAGCATCTTTGGATTTCTCTAAGGGTTTTGCAGTAGTGTCACGTGGCATTTTTAATTCCCTATAATGCAAGATTTTTAATCAACAGGGCACACATTATGTGAAWTAAAAACAGGCTTATTGGCAGATATCAATGAGCAGGGCTGTTTCTACCAAAGTCCCCTGGGAGACATTCGTGGTCCAAGAGTATTCAATATATTCTTATAAACAATCTAGATGATGAAATAAAATCTTTCCTGATTAAATTTGCATATGACACAAAGATTGATGGCATAGTAAATAACTAGGAGGGCAGTTTACTGTTAGAATTTAATCTGAATCACTTGGTTAAATTGCCAGAATCCAACAAAATGCAAATACAGATTAACACACCTTGAAACAAAGAATCACAGGTTACTTGCCAGACATAAGCTACCATCTCAGAAAGCAGTAACTCATAAACCATTTGGAGGTCATCTTTAATAGCTGCTTCACCATCAAAGTAAAGCTGTGGAAAGCATTACTTGAGAAAATTCTCTCAGGCATGACTTAGTAAGTTTAACTTAACGAACATGAAATATAATCATGATGATTATATTTCTATATATGATTAGTTTGGGAATGACTTGCAAAGCACAGAAAGGGGACAAATATGAACTTGTGGCAAGATGAGGTAATTCTCTAAATAAAGTATTTATATAGTTTTAGAATAATTTTATAGAATAATTTTCTACAGAGAGTTTGTTTATTCATTTATCATTGTAATCCCTGACAGACTTTAATCTATGAATCACTGTGGAAATTCCATTGGAATCAATCTTTTAAAGTACTCTTGCATTCTTAAGTCTAACAAAATCATTTTTGCTCAGTAAAATTGCCTGCATGTATTATATACAAAATATATAGGATTTCTTTCATTCATTCTTTCATTTGTATGTATATAAGAAMACAGATATAAAAATATAAATAGATATGCATAAAAAGATAGACATGCACATATATATACACATAMCCTAACTTGATATTAATCCAGGTTGTTCAGAAATATTTCTACCCATTTTTGAGTCTGGATATATGCATTCCTGACATACCTTAATTTGGGAATTCTAATATAACTGTCAAACTACACCAGAAGATTTTTATTTTCTTCTGGTAGAATATACAGTCTAGAATGAATTTCAGCGAGAACTGCTATGCAATCCAAACCAGATGAAGAAACTCTTGAGAAACTTCAATTCTTTTTAATGCAGTGTGTAGAAAGTTATTACTAACAAGTGTTTGTATAAAGTCTGCTTTATGGATTTCAGTGTTTCCATGATTTATTTATTCAGAGTGAATTATCAGTAAAAACTATACAGTTTATTAAACATCATTAAAAATGACTTAACATTTTAGGGCCTTTGAGTGGTGCAAAAGCACATAATGGAATCCATGTCATCCTTCCCAGCTGCTAAGCCTGTAATGAAATGTAATGTAAGCACATGTAATGTGTTGGAAGAAGTAATATGGGAAAGAAAGAAGATGGCTTTCAGCAAAACTATACTATGGCTATTTCAATAAGTTAGGCAATCTCTCTAGGATCTGTGCAGGTAAGAGGTCATCACACGATGCTTCAGCCTGTATTATAGAAAGACTGTCAGTAGAAATATATGAACCAGGTCTCAGGACAAAAGTCAGAACTGATGACCATGTTCGGAAGTTAGCATATTAGCTTTTTAATGTATATGTAATATGCATTAGCTCAGTAGCAATTGCTATTATTGTGAGTTTTTACATGACACAGATATAATGATCTTTAAGTCTTCATTGTTGAGGCTTAAAAGGCAGGCTTC
>PTEX01000014.1:4685956-4794553 GCA_003342815.1 Eudromia elegans | reverse complement strand
AAGAGAAGAGAAGAGAAGAGAAGAGAAGAGAAGAGAAGAGAAGAGAAGAGAAGAGAAGAGAAGAGAAGAGAAGAGAAGAGAAGAGAAGAGAAGAGAAGAGGAAAAAGGAAGAGGGAAAGATTTTAAACTTTTCTGAGAAGTGAAAAAAATTRTAAGTAGAGCTGATAGCACCTATTGAATTTTAAGGGATGTACTGGCTACCTTTGTTCTGTACACATCCAAAATTTTCAATTAACCTATCCAGAGACCAGAAATTCTGCCATTGCTAGTGCTGCAAGAACTGACTCAGTAATAGATTTGGAATAAAAATAAGGACTCTTATAAATATACTTCAATGCTTCCTGATCTGGAGACTAAAAAGWAGAAAAATTCAATATTTTCTTCTTTTAAAATTATTCCAAATACTTAATATGGGAAAGAATCTGTGATTTACAGTGTGTCTTGCCACTATAGAGTTTTATGCCTCATTTTAGTGCAGTCTTATTGTTCCCTTGTTAGGATACCTGTTTGCCTTTGGGCAACAAATGCAAAGAATAGCTYTCATTTTCCACATGAAAACATTTTCTCTGACACATATTAGCAGATTTTCATCAAGCTTTTTTTTTTGGGGGGGGTAGCAACATTTGTTTCTTATTTTTGACAATTCTTTTGTTCTTCTTTGACTAATCCCTCTGAGGTATAACAATGAAAATATATGCCATAATAAGAACACTTTGTAGAGCATGTAATATGAGGTAGGGTGTACTATAGAGGATTGAAAGACATAGGTCAATCCATTTGTATTCTTTTTGAAATTAAAAAAGTCTAAATATTTAAAATCTTAAGATTTAAGCAAGTAGTTTCCTGAGTTTAGAGGCATTGCCAGATTTTTCTATACACTGATCCCTCACTTTACAGGAATTAATAGATACCAGTCCTTTGTTATCACTGAAAGGAGAAAATCAGATTCTTTCTCTGACTATTTATACTTCTGGAAAAATATGATGCCAACATCGTCAATCAACTGGCAATGATGGAAAGCAGATGGAAAAAAAGAGACAAAAAGTTATATTTCGTAGTCTAATATGCAATCAGATAACCATAATATAAAGCATTTCTAAGATCACTGTAATAAATCCCAATACTTCGAAGAATTATTGTTAATACAATGCTGTACATACCATTGCAGTCTTTTTGTGAAAGGAATAACAAAAAAATAAAAAATAAATAAAAGCAAAGGAATGAATACATAAGGCCAAGAAAATCAAGAGCAGGATTCATTTAATCTTTCACTACCCAGAATTTAAGCACACAATCTAAGGCACTTGACTAAATTCCTTCATCCATTAGGACAGAAGAATTTAGATACCTCTGGAGGACTCTTTATCCAACATCTCTTAAATGTTGGTCTTAAGATGAATGACTCACCCTCAGGAGCAATCTCGCTCTGCCTCTCCCCTCTGAATAGGAGGTTGGCCTGAATGACATGCTTGGATTAGACATCCAACTTTGAGGGCTAAATTAGCTGAATTGCATCCCACTTCTGTGTGTCTTCAGAGCATAATTTCTTATATCGAGATACAAGCTTTTACTTAGRCTCCTAAAAGCTAGTTTTCAAAAGTCTTTATTCAGGTGCAGATAGGCCTCTGGTGAGATTTTAAAAGTGCATAAATGAATAACAGCCTCACCTTTGCAATTACTTAGGCCCAGAATTGCAAGGCCTTTAAAACTCTTCTATGTATGTACCTAATACCCCCCAGATCCTACTGGGAGTTAAGTATTGCAATGAGAGTTGAGATATGCTTGGCTGATGCTCTACATATTTAGATTCCCCAATCCCTTTGAAAATTTTGCCATATGAGTATACAACAAGACTGTGGGTTGCAACATGATGTAAAATTTCTTGAGGTACTTTTAAATATTTTACCTCAGTTATCAAAAGCTAGATAGCTAGCTAGTTAGGGAAAAGGAGAGAAATTCACATTAGATAAATTACTCTGTTTCTTTAGTATGAGTTACATGAAAAAGAAATATATATAAAAAAAGTCTTTTTAAAGGTAAAATTGACCTATGTGGAAATCTCTTCTTTCCAGGCTTTTGGAATGTAACCTGCCTCATTTAGAGACAGAACAGGACTCTATACATCATTCTGATCACTATAGGACAGACATACCATTTAATTAAYCTTAATCAAAAAAAAAGAAAAAAGAAAAAACACTTTGAATATGTCTTTTCTTCAGCTTCGTGTTTGCATTATTCCAACAGATTATAATGCATAATATGTCTAGCTTGAAGAAGCACATATTATAATAYGCTTTATATTGGATATTGGCCTCTTCAAAATCCATAGTTTGTTCCCAGAAGTCTTGAGAAAAGCAATCTTACAGAAATTATAATAATATTGTATTTTAGTACAAAGAAGGTCAAGTTCTTCCACTTTTTTAATCCATGCTGAGGAGTACTTTAATCCACAAACAACTCTACCAAAGTCAATAAATGCTTTATGCAGCTATTTAAGCTAAGTAAGAATGGACAAATTAAACTCAGAATTAAAAAGGCTCATTGCAAAATGCCAGAAAGCAATGAATGAAAAAAAAAAAAGTGAATTACTGCMTCTTTTCACTTCACTGAATTACCGTCTACATGTGATACTTTGCTTTTCAGAGCCAGCAGTAATTTGAAGTATATMATRGAATCATAGAATGGCTAGGGTTGGAAGGGACCTGTAGAGGTCATCTAGTCCAACCCCCCTGCACACGCAGGGTCCCCTAGAGCATGTGGCACAGGGTGATGTCCAGGCGGGTTTTCAAGATCTCCAGAGAAGGAGACTCCACCACCTCTCTGGGCAGCCTGTTCCAGTGCTCTGTCACCCTCACCGTTAAGAAATTCTTCCTCAAGTTCCTGTGGAACTTTTGGTGCCTCAATTTTTGGCCATTTCCCCTAGTTCTGTCACTGGCCACCACTGTGAAGAGGCCAGCCCCCTCCTCCTCACTCCCTGTCTTGAGATATTTGTATACATTGATCAGATCCCCTCTCAGTCTTCTCTTCTCCAGGCTGAAGAGGCCCTGCTCTCTCAGTCTTTGCTCATAGGGCAGATGTTCCAGACCCCTAATCATCTTTGTGGCCCTGCGCTGGACTCTCTCTAGCAGYTTCATGTCCCTCCTGCACTGGGGAGCCCAGAACTGCACACAGTACTCGAGGTGCGGCCTCACCTCATGATTACCTCATGATTACCTTTCTTTTTAATTCTTCAACAGGTCACCTAAATTGTCAAGATAGTAGCTCAGAAATAAGAGAACTCAGTGTACCCAATAATTCAGTTATGAAGCAGGTATGCAGGGAAGCAAATAATATGGATTCGTAATCCTCTGCAAAACCAAAATGATACTTTTTTGGAATAACTTATTTTATATTCAGAGAAATGTTTCTGACACTCTTTCCAGGGGCTACTCCTGAAATGCTAAAGCTTACATGTCACGTTGTGCTCTGAAGTGTATCTAAAGACATCACCTAGTCTTTCCAACTTGGAAGAGCTAGTACTTTTTTTCTTTTTTAATGTTATTGTTAGGTTATTGGGGTTTTTTTTTAATGATTGTCCCATAGATACAATATCAAGGTAACTGATGAAAATTCCTGCTCAAAGTGAAGGTAACACTTAGTAAAATATTTCTTCAGGTGAGTAAAGCAGCTGTTGTACATAAAAAGTACATCTAATTACTTTGTTATTGGAGATGCTAGTAACACACTTGCAAAGGAGAAGTGGTAAAGCTTGCAGTGTTCTTTTGGAAATGCATAGACTAAGATCATTTCTGCCTTACCCAGACTTCTGATTTATGTCTACAGAGTTTCTAAGTTCTGKCACTGTCTGTGGGGATAAATAGGTGTCTTTGAATACTTTCAAAATGAAAATCTGCTAGCATCTACTTTAAAAGGGGAAATTTCCCCCCTGTACCTTGAAGGGCATGCTGATTTCTTTGATGATAAAAGGAATCTGGACACTATATGCGGGATTCAGTCCCTTTAACATGGGTCACCAGTGCCTGTTGAGATGCCATAGGGCCCAGGTGCTGTGCCGGAGGAACAAGGTCCATCACAAACCCTGTGTAATTTCTGGTAGCCTCATGGGCACTCAGTTACTGTAGAGACTTTTTTTAAGCAAGTGAATCAGTCCTTTAGGAATCGTAGGTCACTGTAAATCTAAATGTGAGCATGAATGAYATGCCTTATTTACATCTACAGGGATGGACTCTCAGTAAATACTCAGCTACTAAATGGATTAAAAATCCTACTATCAGAGAGCATTCAGTGAAGAAAAATCAGGTGGTAGACATATTTTATATCTTAAATTAGTAATTTTGTGGACATTGTGGATTTCTAAATATCTTTTTTGCTCTGATCTTAAGTCTGCTAGTGAATGTAAAAATCATGAAAGAACATTCCTCAGAGTGATAATATAGTGCCCAAACACATTGTAATAGGCTTACTTATATTATTTAAATATTATCTTATAATAAATATATGCTAGTTTTATCATGAGAAAACTTCTGCATCCATCACTTTGTACCTATGTGCATGCATACAGAAAATGCCAATTGATAGTTACCCACATATATTTACCTTTTGATCATTTCACAGAACAGTTTTCACCAGAATATATCGGTTAGTCTGATGTTTTAACACAAGAAGCCTATTTAAAGCTCTGATTTTTTTTTTCTTCCAGAACCTAACTTAATCTGATTATGTTAATTATAATAACCCTAGTCCTGAACACATATAATTCTAACAACAACAAAAAAATCCTCTAAAATCCTCTATAGTACTAAATGTTTCTTGGGGTTAGGTGGTGATGCTGCTGTGTCAGAGAGAAATGAGGCCACTTTAAAAATCTTCCTCAGATAGCTATTATGTGATGTTAGAGTCTCCATACCATACAGAATAATGGATATTTCACCTCACAGCTGATTCTGATCAAGAATTTTGTCTCTGTAATGAAAAAATAACCTCTGTAATAAGTCACATAGTCTGGACATAGTTCAATCAGTTCTCAATTTTATTTGATAGTGTCGAATTTGTCTCGGGCATTCAAAAATGCAGGCAAAGGTGAACTCTGTGGCTTTTAAGGAATGAGGTGGAAAGGGATATTGAATAGGAGAGGCTCTGAGAGACAGAGGGAGGCTGAGGGTTTAGAAGGGGTCTGTTGGGCTTTCAGAAGTACTTATCAACTTTCAGAGATTTTGAAAGGATAAAGTCTTTGCTTGCTCTCTCTTAGGTATTATTTATCATTATAATTTAAACATACATTGTGCTGTAGGTTTCAGATACTGAGGATTATCTTTATATTCTCCCTTTCTGAGATAATTAATGTAGTGGCTGAAAGGTTTATTCTCTTTTCTAAGTTTTATTAGTGGGGGAGTTAATATTTGCAGTAGAATAACTGTAATACTTATTGATATTAGACTGAGAAAGGTGGAGAAAGTACTGTCTCTTTTTCTGTCAAATTACCTAGATTCCAAGAGCATCATGTTTATAATGAAAACAGTTTCTGCCTCACTGACTTCTTCCTTATTGGCAAGGCAAATTGCAAGTCCAGGAGTATTATCAGAAAAATCGATACAAGCATCAAGAGAAGACAAAGCAGTATAAAATATTTCTTCTGATATCCCTGAAAAGAAAACAATGTAAAAGAACAAACCAAGAAAAAAAGTTCAGCTATTTCTTCCCACTTTAACTTATATTGGAAAGTGCTGAGCACTTCATTATGGAAACAACTGCTGTTTCTGAACATGAAGAGCAGTGCCTTGAGTTCATACTGATATACTACCTTATATTAGCAATTATTTTTAAATGATACCATTATGTCATTATTTGTCCCTTTGCCATTTATAAATATCTGTGGATTGATGGCACACTGGGAAACTCCAAGAAGATGCTGTTGTAGAGTAGGATACATACAGAGTTTAATGTCTTATGATAAAAAATAATTATGAAAATATCTTTGAAAACTCATGTGTTAGTGTTATATAAGTAGAGACTTTACTTTAGATTTTTAAGAAAAACAACATAAAAATTTGAAATAACAGTGTCTAATATTGACCTGTAGAATTCATCCAGTATTGTCAATATGTGTGAAGAATTCTGCTAAGTCTCAGAAATTTGTAGACCAAATAGTTAGGAAAAATTATTTTCTTTAATAGAAAGAGCTACGGAATACATAGTATGTATGGAGTRTGTGGACTTACATCCTATACAAAAGACTCTTAACCTCACCACATAATACAATATTTATTTGCCACAGGAGACTCAACATATCACGTGAGTTACAGAGCCTGCATATGTCAAAATGAAGTCTCACACCATTATGCCATCCCTTCCTGCAAATGATTCTACTTCAGCTGTGATTTATGCTGAATATTCAAATTAATCATAAACTGTGCTCTAAATAAAGAAAAAGAGAAGCAGAAAATGTGTCGATGCACTATGCAATGCTGCTCTCAGCAGAGAGGCAGCTAAGAGTGGGGCGCGGACATTTCGCAGCACTAGTGTTTACTAAGCATTTAAATTTGCCTCTTTTTTTTTCTTTTTTGAAAAAACAAGCAAACAAACAAAAAACTCTAACCTTTACCTTGTGCACCTTTTTTGCCCAAGCTGCTTCGCTCTGTGGTTGGCACTGGACTTTGCCCTGTGAGCTCCTGAACTTGGACCCTGCCCAGGGCTGGTGCTGCAGAGTTGACTTTGGGCTCTGCTGGGGGCAGTGGGGACATGGTGCATACACAMTGTGTCAGCCAGTTTTCTTAGGACGTGTAAAAGACCCAGCTGTGCTGTTAATTTGGTCAGGTCTCAGGCTTGCCACAGCACATCATTTTTACTTGATTTACACTCCACAGCCTCAATTAAACCTCTGTGTTAGAAAATGGTGAGGAAAAAGATCCTTCTCAAGCTCGTTAAATGCAAGAAATGCATAAGGGCTTAAAGAAAGAAAGCACAGATGTAATGGATTCTCTAAATAATTTGTCTTCCTGCTTGTTTATGAGAGAATATCAAGTTGTAGCTATCTGTGCAGTAGTAAGGATCTGTCAGACACTCTGACCAGGTCCTTTTAGATATTCAACATGTGGTGGGTGTAATGTTTAATATATTTTTTTTTTATTTGGAGATATTCATTATTACATGGGATATTTCCTTGGCAGATTGATACAGCAATATACTAAAATAACAATATATGTTTAAGATATATTTAGCAAAATATAGCAATTGCAAAATACAGTTGAATCACAAGTATGATTCACATATCGCCCTTGCTCATCTCCTCTGAGACTTCTTCCATTGCAGAGGTTTACTGGTCTGTCACAGGATCAGAGTGGAATACTCTGTTTTTCAATAGTTGTACTTTTTAATTATTTTATTTTATTTTATTTTATTTTATTTTATTTTATTTTATTTTATTTTATTTTATTTTATTTTATTTTATTTTATTTTATTTTATTTTATTTTTAATCATTGAAAGAAAATATAAAATCCAACTTTAAAAGCTGTCCAGTTTGCCACTGACTGAAAATACTGGACTAAAAATATTATTATATAGCTCACATCACTGTTCTACATCTAAATCCCCCAAAAGGAAAAAAATACTATTTTCAAAAACAATCAATGATTTTGTTCATTTGTTCAGTATTTGCCTGTTATTTCTAAATATCCAGTTTTTACTAATTTAAAGAATCTTGATTTAGAAAAAGTCAGACATACTCCCTGAGAGTGACTCTGTCACTGCTTTCAATTAATTTGTTAATTTTTAGTTGTTCACATATATAAATCAAAGTAGCATCTAGTGAAAATTAACATTTCATAACTAGAGAGAGATCTCAACTTGCTGGCTGTTAAGCGTAAATAATTCTATCAATGGATTCCATTCTTTTTTCCCTCTCTTGACAGGGAAGATCTCCTTGAGAACAAAAAAAAAACAAACAAACTACCAAGACAGAACTTGAAAGATCAAAAGTAGCAAATTCAGATGGTCATTAAAGAAAGTTTTTCGCACAGAGACATTGAGAAGGACCTGTGCTGTAATATAATGAAATCATAATCTATAGGCATCAGTATTCTGAAGGAGAATATTTTCCAAGGTATTTGTGTCTTCTTAAGTGTCCAGACTCTTCAAAGGAAGAAAACAACACTTTGAAAAGCAAATAAATAAATGCTTTTACATTTTCCTTAAGGTAATTTCAGGGGACAATAATTTCAGGGGCATAATACATTCAACCGTGGAGAAAAATACTTGCGTTATCGCTTTCAAATATTTAATTGGTAATTAGAAGAACAAGTGTCTAATAGTTAAATCAAAAGACTAGAAAACAGAGAACTGGGATTTATGTTTTGTTACTCGTCAGCTGGCTGTGAACCTTAATGAATTTTTAACATACCACGTAGTATCTCTATAGCTATCCAAACCAATAAAATTTGGTATGGACATTGATTAGTACCTCCTCCAAGGAGCATATAATTTGGTAAAGAATCATGTTCTGACTTCTCATGTTCTTACTAATTCGAAATCAAACTATCTCTGTCTTAATTTTATATTATTTTGCAATTTGAATGTTCATATTTGAATTATGTTTTTGTTATTTCCATAGGCAAGTAAACAAAATGCTACTTCTTTTGCTAAAGAGCAAGCAATCTTTCCTAGGACACATAAGAAAAAAATTATTTTGCTTCAGAATCAATATTCAAAGATATCTAAAATATATGTAAAAATAGACTCCTGGAAGCATCTAATATATTTAAATTTAGGAAAAATGTTTAGTTATGTGGGTTTGTATTGTTCACAGTATGTCAATAATGTAGATGATGAGAAAGTAAATACATTTTCTTGTTTATGTCTGAGAAACAGATGGACAGAACAGCAAATTATATGAACAGATACATTAAAAATGTCAGTAAAGCAGCTGATCTTGACATTTAAGTACTTCCACAGTATAGTTTTTTTAGGGTAAAAAAGTCTGAAAGATGGAAAAAAGTCCCAGACATTTTGAACTTACTACTGAAATAATGTGAAAAGATTGTCATGAAATTAGAAATGCAAATTAAGATTTAAATAGACATGTATATAACATTATTTTTTAAGGTTCTGAAATTATGAATAATCACTAGAAATTTCATCTTAATGTGACCTTTCATTTTCTTTTGCAGCTGGCATGTTTGTGCTTTTATTGAAGGTCAGTATTCTATATCAAGACAGGCAATGAGTTCTGCTGTATGCTTTATTCAGATTTAATTTAGATGGATTTTAAAGATAYGACTTTTGGGGTTTTTTGCTCAGTTGTTTCCTAACTAACTAGGAATTTAGGTTGAATCTGCAAAACAGTTTTGATGGAAATAATAATATTTCACACTTATTTCACAGAAATAGGGATGAAGTAACCTACTTTTATTTGTTGTGAAGTGTTGTGCGAATATTTCTCAAGAAAGGGGAAATTGGAGAAAAACTATGGCCTAACAGGAGCTATGGCATTACAGAGGCTTGCTTGAGATGAGAGACAGTTATCACCTCTAGGAAGATTGGTATGTTATAGAATCTAATCCTTGACGGTTCTCTCAGCTCCCTCAGCAACACAATCTGCCCTCCTATATAATAAGAGTAAACATAGAGTGGAGCAGAATGGAGACACCATGGCCAAATTCTGTTGTACTCCTTAGAGAGGTTGTAACCTGATGGTGCCGTGTAGCTGATGAGTGAATAGAGGGTGGAGTGGAGTGAAGACACTGCGTCCAAACTCTGTTGGACTCCTTGCAGAGGTGGCAACCTGGTTGTACCATACAGCTGATAGTAGGATAAGATGTCTAGTAGCAGATCAGTCCCTTCCAGTGGACTTTGCTCAAATTTCTCCTCATTCCAATCACATTATAATACCAATATATACTTCTATCCCAAAAGTCACCCACTTCCAAGGAACGACCACTCCTCACTGAGCATGCTCTCTAGATTTTTGATWTGAGAAACTTTACCAATCAATAATAAAAATAAGTATGACTAGAGTCACTCAAGCTCCACCTAAATGTAGAAAAAAATAAAAGCTCAGGAGGGAAGGAGAGAGAAGTTGGAGGGAAGACTCCATTGTAACTTCTGGAGCAGTCAAAGGGTCGAACCCCTTTCCTTCCTTCAGGTCAGGATGCTGCCTGAGGAGACTCCTCAAGGTTGTGAGCCCTCTCCCATCTGCTGGAGTGACTGATGATTGTGCATTTGTACACTAGACACTAGCTAACATCCCCATGCTGTAGTAGAGAATGTCCTGTACTGACATCTGAAATCTGCTCTGTAAATATTGCATTTGAATAAATCGTGGTATTCGTGAACTCAGCTATTTGTTTTGAAGGCAATTGGACCTATGGTCGACAGAATGTTTGTGAATCTGATACTGCCAGAGTTGGGCCTATAGTTCCCGCAGTCTTTGATGTCCCTATTAAGAGATGAGTCCAGCTGCCTGCAGTTGCTGTAACCTCTGAGTTAGAAGGGGATTCACACAAGGGGATTCATCTGTTTACTAAATTTGCCTCTCCCTTCAAACTGCTATAGGTGTCTCTTGCAGAGAATAGGAAGCCCAGGTCATTCTGATATTTAAAAACCTTTGAGCTCRTTTAATCAAATGTCAATATTCCCTTCTCTTTTTCCCTTTCCCTTTCCATTTCCCTTTCATTTCCTCAGCTACTGTAGTGAGATTCACATTTGTCCAGTTATAGTATATATATGACTGTGCTTAGCAAGAATTTTGAGGCCAAATACATTTCAGAAATGAGTTGTAAAGCTATCAAAAAGACTTTATTGCATTAAATGATATGTTTTTAACTAGGAGAACAGAATTTTAAAGAATATATCAACATTATCAGTATTAATTTATTCTCTAGGATGGCGAGACAAAAACATGAAGAATGGCCCCCTATTTCCAGCATGCACAAGCATTCATTGTCGCTCGAAAACAATCTTTATGAAAATAAACCTGGAAAAATTGTTGATCACAAAACAGGGTTTTTTTAATATTTCACATTCTCTTTTTGGCTATGTGGATATATTTTAATTTGTTTAACATGGTCTCAGTGAAAATATGAGAAAATAACCACAGTTGTATGGCCAGATAAGTATGAATCTGCAGGCAGCCTCACTTTGGGCTCATTTCGGAAGACATCTGTGATTCCGAGGGTAGACACTTGTATCTCAGGATCATTTAGAAACAATTATTCTTTCCCTCTTCTGCTTTGCCAGCAGTCTTTGAATGGAAAGTACATCATGCTTGAGGCTGTACCACTTTCTGAGTTCAGGTATCAATCCTGATGCCATATGTAGTGAAACCTCTTAAACCTCTTGCAAGTCAGGGGCATTGGCACAAGCACAAAGACAACTTACACTGTTTTAGCTCTTGATGTGACTCAAGCCAATCTCTCAGCTTTAGAAAAGGAATGAGACACTGGACTTTCCTTTTTTAAGCAGAGTGCCAAGAAAAAGTTTATAGTAGCTTCATATTATCAAATTAAATTTGCCAAGACCGTATAAATGACTGCCTACCAAATATTTTTGTACTAATTGCCCATTCACTTTCCCCATGTTGATTCTGATAGATAGTGTCTTTTAAAACTCACTCACTAGGAACTTTATTAATGCAACTGATTTTATGCAGAAGATGCTGAGATACTATACTAGAGCATACAGCTTTGGATAGAGAGATTAGGTAGTTATGACCTAGCCCAATGGATAATCCTACATCTTGACATATGAGAAAGGCCAGCAAAATTCTTCCAGCACAAAATATTCACATTTTCCCAGGATTTAGGGCTCTGTACTCTCAGTGATCCACAATATATTATAGTTAATATGAGTTATAACATTGATTCACTGCACATCAAGGCAACATGAGCTCCCTGAGGTTCTTTCTCCATATTTTGCAGAGTTCTGTAAAACCTGAGTTTCTGTTAAACAAAGTAAAGTCTCCAGTTCCTCTGCTTTCAAAAAGGCCTTTAATTCTATAAATCAGCATACTTTTGAGTGTTTACTCTTTTCCCAGATGGGCCGGAATAACAGCGCCAACAGGGGGGAAAAATTTATATATTCATCTTCATGTTGTACTGACTTCAAAGTCAAGTATCAGGCAGTTAAGAGCTAGCATTGTGAGCATGTATTTGCAGATAGAGAAAAAAATATAAAACAGGCAGTGTATTAACCTCCAATATAGTTCACATTTGAGAACAAGTTTGCCTTAGATTGTATCTTTCAGAGAACTGAATGAATAATGTTCTACTGAAAGGAAGAGGCTAATACTACTTCAGCAGTGCTATGCATTATACCAGCAGGTTCATCCCGATCCTCCGTATGCAGTGATTCCTTAATATCGTAATTGCAAAAATTGCAGATAGTGCTCTCAGATTTTCCAAAGGAGGAAGGAATTCAGCATGACAAAAATTGTCTGTGGAATTCAACTTTTAGCAAGAACTTAGCAAGAAATGTCCTATTAGTGTCATCTATTAACACCCTATATGTAGTTTGTGATTTACTTATAACTGTGATTTATTGTAAACTCTCAATTATAGTACTCTAAGTACATGGAGTGATGAATATTGAGTTATTGAAAACTGTTCAATAAGAAGGAAAGTGATAATGGTAATTTTAAAACATTGAACACATTTTAGAAGAGATTATTTTTAAGTTAGTAGAAAAATATCTTTTTTTCTATGTAACACAATATATATTATAGGATAGGAATAAAAAATAAAATATAGTATCTCGATATTGTTCACTTATTTGATTGTTTGGTGAGGATCTATATAAAGGAAAACTTTGTGTTTCAGTTTCCTGAAGATCATGGAGGGAAGAGCTTCTGATTCCATCTATTGGTGAACTGAAAGCAAGACAACTCAAGCAAGGAGCCTTCCTTAATATGCATTCTTCTTACTCTCTCTGGGGCATTTTCTTCCTTTTAATTAAAATTATTTTAAAATTAAGATGGATGGAAGAAGTGTTCAAATGTTATTATTTTTTTCCCAATTAAACATCTGTAATATGCCACAAGAGAAAAAAAGTTTAATAACCTATGCGTAACCTGGGGTGACTGGCAAGTGATTCTATGATTCAATGATTTTTTACCTGGGCCTCTTCAATCTGGAGAAGAGAAGACTGAGAGGGGACCTGATTAATGTGTATAAATACCTCAAGAGAGAGTGAGGAGGATGGGGCTGGCCTTTTCTCAGTGGTGGCCAGGGATAGAACTGGAGGAAATGGCCGCAAATTGACGCACCAAAAGTTCCACAGGTAATTGCGAAAGAACTTCTTAACAGTGAGGGTGACAGAGCCCTGGAACAGGCTGCCCAGAGAGGTGGTGGAGTCTCCTTCTCTGGAGATCTTCAAAACCCGCCTGGACATCACCCTGTGCCACATGCTCTAGGAGACCCTGCGTGTGCAGGGGGGTTGGACTAGATGACCTCTACAGGTCCCTTCCAACCTTAAGCATTCTATGATTCTATGATATGTCAGAGTGTGTGGAACCTGGACAGTATAAAACAAATGGGGAAGCGTGAAGGACAAACATATCTGACCTTGGTTTCCTCATTTTCACATCTGCAGGAGGGATCTCCATGAAGGAACAGATTTGCCACAGTTGAATTAGGGGCTCCCTTTAGATCCAGCACTGTGGCATCTGAAGCTGCAATGAGGCACTACAGAAAACACAAACATATGTGTACTGTCATGCAACATGTATACCTCTAATTGTATACCTATTACGTAATTGATGTTCATGGCAGAACTAATGTTCTTGAAGGAACAGATTCCTAGTTCCTTGTATCTGTTTCAGAGAGCTGTAAAATTGAATCATGACCACCAGTGGTGCGATGCAGAGCCACTTCATTTAAACAACACTAAATTTTACTCGGAAATGGGTGTACAGGATTACATTTCAAAGTATATTAATGTATGTTATAAACTAGATGTTATGAATAGAAAATTTAAGGAGTAAGTTTAAAGTTTTAACGAATGTTTTGTTGAGAAGATAGGCAGCACTGAAGAGCATTGTTCATACAAAGATATCATTGTTTGACTGTTGTTTATTTCCTAGATCAATGATGTCTTCCTTTTGTCCCTCTGTAGCTCGCTCTCTCTCCTCCCTTTCTGGTTTTATACACACATACTTTGCTTGTGGAAGCAATCAAGATGGTCTGTTGGGGAGGAGAAGTTTCCTGGGATAGGCAGAGATTGGAAAACAAGCAGGGAAATCATGAAGACAGAAAACAGGAGGTGAGTCTTTGATGTTTTCTCTGCTGAAAAAAAAAGATAGCTGCATATTTAGACTTGTTCCTCATTGTTGCCAACAATACCCAGCATAAGTGTTGACCATATGTAATTACAATGTGACTGCGGAATTAGCCAATTATTCAATACATAGTTCTGCACATGGGTCTATAGAATGGGATTGTTGTTTTGATTTATTTTATTTTTGCAGGTAGCAGGAAAAAAAGAGTTTAATAAAGAGTTAAAATAGAATTAGTGCTTCTTGAATGACAAGAAGAGATAATTATTTTAATCAGCCTTAACCTTTTGTTTAAAATCAAGATATAGCCACAACATTTACTTATTATAATGTCTTTTTGAGGCTGTTATTTAATATTCATTATTTGCTGTTAGATAATTCATCTTACATGTATTTCTAGGTCACGTGGAGTACTTTTAGTTGCTTTTGATGGTCTTATGGTGACTCTGTAGTTTAAGCTCAAAGCTTAATGACCAAAACAGCTTCTATTTAGAAAATTTAGCTTCTAAAAATGAGCACTGTGTGATTATGCCAACTTGTGTAGAGATACTGGGGAATTTCCTGCTGTTCATGGGCTTGTTAAAGTCACTTGTGCTCACTCATCCTGAATCTGCAGGAATATATGCATGCTTCCCTTTTACGAGAGACCAATCTGATTTCAGCTGGGGTTCATTTGCTCATCAAAGAAATGTGACTAGGAGGTTTAGTCATTTCAGGTTATTTTATGAAAGTTTCCATTCCTACTCCAGAAAGCTTGCAAAAGTTAATAATAGTTTGTAAAATTCAAGCCATTGAAAGAGATGTCAAAATTATCTGGGAAATGTGTTTGCTTATAAGTTAGTGAAAGACAGACTGTGGGGAAGGAAGGAAAAGGGAAACAACTTGCTTATTGGTACCTTTGTAAGCAGTTCCCCCTCCCCAGACACTTACGATGCTCACAGAAAGTATGCAGGTAAGAGAGACGTAGTAAAAAGCAATAGGAAAAAAAAGCATAACTGGATATTAGAGGTTTAGTTTGTTTCATGTACATCTTTTTGGCAGTGTGACAAGTTAGATATTGTAGCATAGCTAATACTTCTTTGTCTAAAAATAGTTTCAAAATGTTTGAAAACAGGAAAAAATGGAGGATATTCAATTAAAGTCAGAGCAAAGCTGAAACATTTAGTAGTTACCTACTATTAAGAAAAAAATCCATAGTCAAATATAGTTCTTCAAAATAGACTTTGAATTCTGATACTGATTACTGATTTCTAATGCTTTTGTTGATAGCTTTTCCCAAAATAGAAGGCAAATCTTTACAAAAGTATCATGCTTTTGCAGTCCTGGCAATGATTGAATTTTGAAAGCAAATAAATGAAATACTAACATATATATACACATGTACAGCCATATTTTTTGCCCAAGTGTATAAAGTGTATTTTTTGCCCAAGTGTATGTGCCATAAATCAGGATGAGAAAGCATCATAAATGAGCATGAGAAAGCAGGTTGTTTTGTTTTAAGATTGCACATTTTGATCAAGACTGATTGTTAGCAGCAAAACCATGGGACATTACTGAGGTGAATGTGCTTATATTTTTGCTATCCTCAAGAGTAAGGAATACATACTTTGATTTACAAACCAGCAGAAATACATTGAAGCACAGAACTGATCTAGAAAATAGATAAATTGTACATTAAAATGCTGCATTATTCTGTGTTTCTTTTTTCTTTTGTTAAAACGGCCAATGCTCAACAATCATAGCTCAAATAACATTTTTTTTTGACTAAATATTTTCAGGTTAAAGTATTTGGATAGACTGAAAAGACACCACAAATTTTCTATGAAATAAGAGATGGAAATACACTTGTTTGGGGTGGGGCATAAAACTCCCTTACAGTATACATATATTTTCTGGGGAAGTTAACATCTGAGAAAGGGTTAGTGTATCATTTGGTCATAGTCTGAAAATGCATCAAAAAGCATCCATGTGTTAGTATGCTACACAAAAATGTTTCTTACTGGAAATGAATATTTCTTTAAAGCAGTGGGCATTCGTTTATCAGTAGACAATAAAAAAGTGTTATGTAATGCCTTATCCAGGAGAGAGTTTTCTGCTGCCTGCCAGATGGACCATTCTGCATCTACTTAAAAGTATGGAAAGTACTATCTTTAGAAACCAAGATATATTTTATTATTTTTCTTGTATAACCTGACCACAGAATCAATGTTAGCAGTGTTAAAATAATAAATTAATTGATTTTTTTTTGATGCAAAGCTGAATACCTGTAATCAAATCAAACCAAGCACTGCGTAAAGCTTTGATAGATTTGAAAGGAGGAAATAAATTGAGTCAAGTTGTCACAAGCCACAAAGGTAGCTTGGGTAAAATTGAATAGGAATAAGAGAAGTCATTGAGGCAGGAGCAGAATCTAAAAGAGCTTTCAAGATCCTCAAAAACGGCAAAAGTGCTTCTGCCTTTTGATCATATCCTTTGTGTGGAACTCACATGGGTAAACTCTCATGCTTTTATGAGAGCAGTATTTTGGGAACAGATTGCAATATTTGAAGTGAGGCATAGTAAACAGTATCACATAAGAGGAATGAATGGGCAGGTTCACAGAACCTACATCATATCCAGCAAATATTTCCTTCTTCAGATTCTTTTTCTAGAGAGCAATATTTGTTGGTAAGCTTGATTTACCATTATAAGTTTATTTTGCTCTTTGAATCTTGCAAACCACCTAGGGAATTTAAGCTTTATATTACCTTGATAATACCTATCCATTTGGAGGCAACATCTGCTTGTTCATGGTTGGTTATGTAGGAAGGCAACAATTTCTTTTTTTCCTCTTTTCATCATTTTTATGAATAATCCTCATCTCTACTCCAAAGGACTGATACCCAGGAAACAATATCTATATAACATGGATAAGATAAACATATATATTATATAATATATATAATGTAATATAACATATATAACATCTATATAACAAAATGTTATTTTAGCCTTGCATTTATTTCCAATTGTTTGAGTGGAAAAAGCTATAGAAGTAAAAGCTGTAGAACTGAAAGCTATACACCCAAAGCCTTTGAAATGAATTGCAGAGGGCAGGGAAGGCTTTGCAACTATTGTGTGGAGAATGACCAACTACAATTCATCTAGAAAGTCATGCTTTTTGGAGAGACTGACCTTGAAAAAATATGGATATACTGTATACCTCCTGTTACTTCCAAAGGGAGACTGGGAGATAAAACATGATTTGCTAAAACATGAAGAAATATTTCTTGCTATTTTTTTAATTGAAATTAAAAAAAATGTCCACAGGATTAAAGTTTTAATGAAAAAATTACCTATCCCTGCTGGCTCTGTCTTTTTTTTCAGCATTATTTCATGTTTTGTCCATTTACAAATGAGTCAGCTATATATCTAAGATACATCTGAAATAGGCACTTTATTCAAGTTGTAAATTATGTACTATGAGTCTTGGATAGGCAAACAGTTGTAGTTTGGAGTACTGAACTCTGAAGGTGAACTTTCTTTCTGAATTTGTCCAATATACAGCACTTGGCAATGTTTTTGATTTTTTTTTTTTTTGTTTTTTAAATATATAAATATTTAAATATATATAAATACACATATATAAAAAGAGGGAGCACACTTTGTCCTTTAAAAGAGCAGAGTAAACCTATTTTGAAAAAAAAAATGCAAAAAATACACAGACTGTATGAAAAATTGACCGTGGAGAAATCAGGAGAAATCACTGATTTTTATGTAGGATCAGCAGATTGCTGTAACAAGAGTGACTGTGGTGCAAAAAGCCCTATAAGGAAGGGGACATGGAAGGTTGCTTGAAAATCTGCATAGAATTTAGATTAGCTACTTTAGTGTACTTATGTAAGTTTTAATATCTTCCTTAATAATAAAATTCATTTATATCCCAGACGTTGGGTTATTGGTCTCTTGGCCTCTTCAAGGAAGTAATTGAGCACCTGTATGGGGACAATGGGAATTGAGGAGTTCTGATTAGTTTTCTCTAGTTATAAATTATTTATCACCTCATTCCATTTCCCTCCTACACCAATTGGGACATTTTCACAGTCTTGTTGCATAATAAAAACGTGAACATCAGGATCCTATTTGCTATGGTTCACCCTCATGAGCCATTTAGCATTTTGTAATTCCATGGAAAAAGCCATCCGATCAGTGGAAATGAAGGGAGAGTTTTATAGATGTTTTCTGTACTGTGATTTCTTTTTTAAAAGATAATGACTGACTCATTTAAACCTGGATAAATTGGCTAACAAACCCTAACCTGCATTGTTATACAGGACACCTACTGCTGAAATGGCAAATAACCTTCCTGCTTCCAAAATGAATACATCATAAAATGCATGCAAAATGTTTATATCTATTCATTTTGAAAGTTAACAGCACATTTTAACATAGCTTAATATGTGTAAAGTGTACTTCTGCACATTGTGTTTTGGAAGATTGCTTATTTAGATGAGAATGTTATAAAATGATGGTGATCTGTAAACTTTTGTGATTTTTCACAGCCTTTTCCTTCCAGGTAACTTTGAACTGTGGAATAAACCACAATTTCTTTGCAGGTGAGACAAGATGGTGATAGAGACTTCAAAAGCACTTGATACTAAGTTTCASCCAATCACTAGATTAATCTTCTGTTTTCTTGAGTTGGCTTGGAGCAGAAGAAAGCCTCAGAACTCTATTTTGTCACACATAATTCAATAATACCAAATACAGTGTTGCATAGATTTACCTAATAGTCTGACAATTCTAATAATTCAAACTGAAGAGGGTTGAATTTGAATGTGACTGAGTTCAAAGAAGTGCCGGAGATTCATCATTACATTCAAGGTCTTCTTTCAAGAAGAGGTTGGCCTCACCATTACAGCTTCAGGTTCTTCAACAATTTTCCTAAAGGAATCAAAGGACAGGTATCAAACACTCTACAACCAGAATTTACAAGCTGTAAAATGGATTCAATGGAATGATTCCTATGATAGTGAGCCACCGGATTAAGTGGCCTAGAGAAGTCCTTCTAGCTTAAGTCTGCCTATGTTCCTTTATCATTATTATAGACTTGGATACACATATATGGTATTCAGGTATTCCCTTTGCTGTTACCTGAAGAAAGTCCTGACATCACATATTTCTTTAAGGCTTAAGTCTAGCTGTGGTGCTAACAGTAAGTTTCCAGTTTAGTGGTACTTTAAAAAGGTTCTAATTCTGCAAGCTGTGAAGTCATGTACAAAGTTTGCGATGACCTTAATAATTAGAACAGGCAATGCCACATATCTCACACAGTAATTATTGCTGCATTTTAAGGCAGTCAGAACTCCTCTTACATTAAAATTTCCTCTGAGGCAAGCATATAAATGATAGTATATGTTCCTCACCTCCTAAAGAGACCACGACTCCTTGAGGGCATATAGAAACCTTCTTTTTTTGGTCTTTATCATGATAATAATTGCAGGAGGTTTGATGTTAGCAATAGCACTGAACAGTGCACCTTGACATCCATCTGGCCTATTAAGACTAATTTATGTCCCTTTGTGTTCTTCTCTATATCATAAAACAAAGTAGAACAAAACTGCACAAAGTAGAACAAAACTGCTCTTTACAAAACTCTTTAACAGCCTCAGTAATAATATATACATCAATGAGGAAAAAAAAAAAAAACCCTAAACTAAAAACATGATGAGTAATGACCAGATTTTTTTTATAGAGTAGGAGTGGGAGAAATGTGTTCTGATGATGAGTGTCATATTCAATAATTTGATCACTAGAGACAGGGAAACAAATTGAATGATTCTACAGGTAATTTAATTTGCCAGAACCCATTAATCACATAGGGCCAATGCTGCCCTCAGACTAGTCAGTTCAGCTTCAACAAATATAATGGGAATTGCAAGCAAATGTCTGAAGGTAAAGTTAAGACCCTAATTTGAATATTTCCTGCAACTGAGGACTTCTTAGGTTGTCCTATTCTTTCCAGAGTTCCATAGGAAAATAAATACTTTTTGGTGGAACTGGTAAGGAACCATATTTTCACTTCTTTTATAGAAAGAAAAGGCACACAGTTTGCGGCATCAAAAAGAGCTCTTCACAAGGAAAACTCTAGGTCAGATTTTCATTTATTGCACTGTGATACAGCTCTAYTGAATGCTAGATAGATAAAACCTAATATATAATATTTTTGAAGGTTCTCTATTTTGTTTTATATATAACATCAAATCCAAGTTAATGACCTAATGACCATCCTTTGATGGAACTGTAATTTCTGAAAATAAAGATACTTTCTAAAGAACACACCAGCACCTGCTTAGTTTTAAGAAACTATTCTTAATACCATCAATGTATTAAAAAAAAAAAAAAGGGTGTGATTCCTTTTTTTAGATCAGAGAACTGAAACTCAACCAGTGACTCAATCACTAAAAGGAAGAAAGTGGACTGTGCTGAACAATGGATGTGATTGAATACTATTCAGCAGATGTACTACTTAAGGAATATTGCATTTTCTAAAAATGAATAGGTCTAAAAACTTTTTTAAAAAAATTACATATATATTGATCTTAAATTCTCCATATATATTGGTACATTGCCAGTCTAGTTTCTGACACTAAAGGTGAACATACTGTTCATAGGGAATTTACTGATAATTGAGAAATGTTATTGACAGATATATTCAATAGGGTTTTTTTGTTTGTTTTTGGATATAACTAATGTTTGGGACATGTGGACATTTTGAGAATAAAAGAGTGTATTTGTTTTCTGAGTAAGGTTCAAAACAAATTATGTTAATTCACTGACATTCAAACAAATGTCATTAGATATTATTATGAGTTTATTTCTTCTGTTTATCGTGGTTCTGAGCTCATTAGACAAGAAAAACAACCTGATTGGTGAGGGAGGGGTGTTTTAAARCAAACCAGGCAACATAGAAAAAAATGTTTATTTTCAAGTCTTATCCAAACTTGCCTTCTTCTAGTAGTAGAGAAATAGAAATGTGAAACTGTGTCTAGTTGTATGCAATCCTTTTTTTTAAAAAAAAAAGTGCTTTTGTGCTGAATAAAATATTTTCAGTACTTTATAAAAAAAAAAAGAAATAGGCACACCATAATTTCTGTTTTAGGGTGAAATATATGTATATGCATTTCTTTCACAAATAGAACTGAGTCACTGCAATGGATCGGACTATGTGGTATTAAGTTAGATTTATTGTTATTGCTTAGGCAAGTTTCCAGTCTTATGCAAAGGACCAGAAGGTCCTTCTTATAGATTTTCCATTAGATCAGAGTCAGTTATGATCTCTTTTCCTCTTTTTATTCAGTTCAAAGAAAATAATGGTTAGCAATCCTTTTTTAAAATATTACTAAATTTTTTCATCTCCTAATAAGAAAAAAACTTTCCTGTTTGTTGTACATTGCAGTGCTATTTTTTACTTCTAACATTTCAGTTCAACCATTAAACTGATAAATCCATGATTTTATCCAGTTCCTTTACAGAAGTTACATTCATCCATTTCTGCTTCCTCTTGAAAGTGGCATAGTGCATGTATCTGATCAGTGAGAAAAATGATGGAGAATTGATTAATCTCTCAATTAGTATCATCTATATTACATAAATATGCTTTTTTTTCCAGGTATGTTAATATGATATTCTAGCACACTCATGACTCCTATAAACTTCCAGTTACAAATCAAGGATACCAGAGAATGTAGTTCTAAAACTTTCCTTTTACTGACTGTTTATATTTTTTTTTTATGTATATTTTTGTAGCCTATCATATTTCAGATATCAAAGGTAAATTAAGTCTGTTCCAGTCTGTTGAATTGTGTAGACTAAAATTCCATCGATCAGTGTTACAAACTTTACTTTTCCAATAGATTACATGGCATGGAATGACTCCCAGTAGCAAATTTCATATGTAGGAGGAGACTTCATAGAATCAGATTGCACTATGAAAAAAAAGGGGGRGGGGGGRAAGTTGTATAGGAGGGTTCTACTGCTCATGAAAATCATATTAATATCAATTAGAAATCGGATCTCTTTCTATGCCCTCAGAGTATGCCCTCTTTGTGCTGACTGGGGCCACTGGAGAAATATTAAACACATTGCTAGTATCATATTTTAATTAACATTGATTAAAACAACATTTTATATAAACCAAAAACTTTATTCTACTCATGGAATACAATAAAAATGTTTTTCAAAGAAATTGTCTTATTAGAAAAGCTAAGAAACACAGCAATAGTTCATCATCAAAACAAGGCATCTATTAATAAATTGTTAGACATTATTATTCCCTTTATCTGTGTACTTTTTCTAGTGGTTTTTTTTTTTTCCAGAATTGCTTACCTTAGTATGATAAGACTGGGTTTTATGTTGTATCTTCACTAAGATAACTTTAACACAAATATGCTTTAGACCTCCCTGAAGTCTGYGCTGTGAGTTTATAATAAAGCAGTGTTGACCGAGGAAAATATTATTATTAGGGAATGTTGATGAGATATTTTTGTGTGTATTTTTTTCACTAAGTATCTTCATTTTTCAGTTATACAAGGTAGTTCACAAATTCAGATAAAGTCTTGCAAGAGGCTTGACAAAAATAAAAATACTGAAAACCCAGAGCAGAATAAAAACAATCTTTGTCTTTCATTTTTTTAGAGTGAAATATTTTAACTTTTGAAGTCAAAATTATGCATCATTTGCATTTTTTCAGATTTTAATAATAGATTTTTTTAAAAAGGAGGTGGAGAGTCAAAAAAATTCCAAGCGCTGATTCAGAATGATTTTTTTTTTATATGTATATAATATTACACTTTATATTATACGGGTCCCAAATTCCTAGGGAAAGTCCACATTTGTGTTTTAGCACATCAATATTGTGCTTTTAAACTGAGTATTCTGATCATCCCACTACTATGCTCCACCTAACATCATAGGAAAGATCTTGTGGCATTCACACTGGGTTTCTTTCTTTTGAAACCAATGCAGGAAACAAGCAGGAGGAGTATATAAGCATGAGACCAAGGCAGGAGTATATAAGCATGAGGATAATACAATGAGAGACCAAAATACATATATAATCCCTCTAAGCAACCTCCCATCTAAACAGTGTAGATGCAGTATCCTCTGGCACAACTCTCCTATTCCTCTTGTGCTGCACCCTTGTCTAATACACAGATGGGAGCTCTCATGTTTCAAGGAAGAAGTGAAAGGGGAGCAGACGCAAGTGGTATCTCACCAAAGAACACAGATTCTTCCCAGTGGCACCTCCCTCCTACTCAGGGAAAGGACTATGTGTCTCCCTGGAAATAATGATCTTCAAAAGGAAATCATGAAGGAAGAACAAGTCTGCATGTGGTTCCAAAATAAGCATGCCTCAAAATGAGGAAATAAAAAAGAACAGAGGTCAATAGAATCTCTTAGAAGGTAAATGGATGAGTAGAACCAAATAGATAATACATTAGATATGGCAGAGTCAATATGATTTTTGGCATATTTTTGTTGGAAGACATTCTTTTTTAAACTGAAAATAAGAAAAGGATCATATACACTCTAAACCTGTATCTATCATGAAAAAAGAAATAAAAATCTTGATGTGTTTTGCTTCTTAAAAAAATCAGAGAAGTGATTTGATTGCACTGTATAAGTAGCTTTACCGGAAGAAAATACTTGGTGTTAAGGGATTTTCTAATCTAGAGAAGAAAGGCAAAACCAAAATAATGTCATGGCTATATTCAGATCAGAAATATAGCACATAGATTTAGCACTTTGYCTAATTAATTACTGGAACAAATTATTAGAGGTGTGGAATTTTTTCCTTCTCTGTATCTTTATTTAAAGACTGATTATCTTGCCAAATATAAGTTAGAGGGCACAGTGCTGGGTCATTGGATGAAATTTAAGCACCTATGATATACAGAGAGTTATCCTTTCTGATTTTATATTTTTTTCTATCCTATAGTTCTAATTTTTTTGTTTGTTTGCTTTAACAAAAAAATTAAAACTCTAACTTGATACAACATTTAAGGGCACCAACTATTTTACCTCACTTCTGTATAAATAGTTTCTGTGTGATGCATAGAACACAGTGAATAGATTCTGTACGTTCTTTGTTCCCTTTAGTCAATGTTGAGTTTGCCAGGGTATATCTGGTTTTACATCTATAACTTAAAGTTAATGCTTTTTGTGAGAAACACAACTGAGTTGAATTAAGAGAAAGATAGCAGCAGAAATACAGTTCAATCCTTAAGATTTGATGGCTTGTGTGGACAAAAACTCTTGAGCTTTCCATATTGATAAAGTGGGAAGATTAAACATATGTTTCTTCTTGCTACCATACTTGTTTGCATATGCTGCCTCCTAGATGATCATATGGTCTTTCTACCTTTTGGCAAGATGACATACTCCAAAAAAATACTCTAACATGATTGAAGTTTGTAAAATGTAGTTTTCTCATACTATGCCTCCTTCGTAAGTTGTCTGCAACTGCAGAAAAAAATATGGCTAGGTAAATGCTTTGCAACTGATTATATACTGACTTGAAGTACATACTCAGCCACTCTCAAAACAGGCAAAAGATCCTCTAGTACATTATTATCATTCTAAAATMTTTAATAATTAGAAAGTTCTCAACTTTTGGTAAGGTTTAATAGTAAGCTTTGGTTTAGAAATAATCTCTCATTGAGTTTTCCGAGTTCAAATCAGCAAAATAGAGAGGAGATCGTTGAGCTGGCCCCAAGCCATGTGGTGGGAGCTGACATCATTATCCACCTGACTGGTGTGACATTGCCCTTGACATGAAAGGACTTGACAGTGAATTCTGCCATCCTCAGGAGGTGACATGTTCTCTAGTTATCCATTGTTTTAAACACGAATTAAATACCTCTTTTAATAAACTGCACAATGTTTTCAGCAACACACTGAAAACACAAAAACCTTGAGTATTATATTTGCCAGATACAATTAAAAGACTATGCTTTTGATTTTCAATTTGACTTACTTCTATGTAAATGAGGAAATTAAAATAGTCTTTCTGATAGAACCATATGTGTCTCTTTTATATTAATAAGTCTACCCTGAAAAATGACAATTGCACTGCACTACAAATATTAAAATTCTACACAGAGCATATGAAAAATTACTCTGCCCTCCTTTTTATATAGATTGGATTATTATCAGTACATCAAAAACACAGCATAATGAGTACAATGGATCACACCAAAGATTTATCTACGCCATAACTCTGTCTTTGGAGGTAACCATTTGATAGCCTGGAGTCTTGAGAGAGACTGTGAACAGTCAGTCACATTTATTTATTCYATTTATCCATTCCAGGATATTACAGATATCTCTACCCTCCATTCTCTGTTATCTCTATCACAGCACCAAAAGCCCAGGTCTACTTAGCTACTCCTTATATGGAATAACTTCTTCAGTTTTGGTTTCAGTTTTGGTCACCCTCTCCCCTCCAAATCCTCAATAGCTTTTTAGGTGTCTTTTTCTTTTTTCTTTTCTTTCTTTCTTTTTTTATTTTTGTTTTACTTTTTCCTTAGCTTTACACAAAAGTAAACTTAGCACAGAGACATGATGATATTTTTTGTTTTATTTTATATTCTATTCTGTTCCTAATAAACTGTAACATTTGGTTTCCTTCTTGACAGCTATTGAGCATTGAGACAAAATCTTTACAGCACTATCTATTATAACACCAAGATCTCACTTTGAGAAGTAATGGTCTGTTCTTCATATTAGGTATGAAGCTGGGATAGGTTATTTTGCCACGATTGAGAATTTGGTGTGAACTATTCACACCCTCTAGATGTAGATAATTCATTAAGGTAGTCAATGAAGAAAGGTGCTATTTCAGAGGTGATTCAGATCAGGAGTGTAAATGTGTTGTCTGTTTTCCTAGCAACATGATTGCTGAAGACTGGAGCTGGCCTAATAACAGACCTGCCTAAGGCAGTTTTATTTTCAAGGAGGGATAATTTACAAAACATAGTCCTACTGAGATGGAATCCTATTGATGAGTGAGCATTGGTGCCCTAACTGAGTAATTAACTGTTTTTGAACATGCAGATATTAGTCTAGATCTTGCTATTAATATGTACGAGTAGATATACAATCCTAAGGTGTATAAAGAACAGGATGCAGAACAAGTCAAGGAACTGTAGCTTTCCCACTGAAGCTTATATGGCTCACGGAAGAACAAGGACTCCAGATGATGTGTCATGGAGGTGGTGTTCTGTGGTGGGTACCCATTCCCACATCATGGCTGAATGGAACTCACACAGAACCACAGACCGATTTGTGACACTTGTTATATAGCTTTCAATCAAATTTCTTTGTAAGTGAGAAAATGAATATGTATAAACTGAAATTTGGAGTTTGATACTCTCAGGTTCTGGTATGAAAATATCCAGTTTTCTCAGCTAAGCAGGAAATAAAATATAAATCAACAGTATTTGGTTCATTGAAGGAATCTTTATCCTTAAAAGCTATCTAGGCTTTATGGTCAATAATAATATGAATCAATATGCTAAAGTAGCTGGACATGAGACAGCAGCATGGTCTTGTATAAAGTCTTGACATTCTTAAAGCCATATTGTTTTTATAAAGGATGTATTTAAAGGGTCACACCCATTTTTTTAATTCAGTTCAAACTACTGTTTCGATTTGTTTTAAATAAAATAAAATAATCTTAAAGGAAAGATGTTGATTTAAAAAGAACAAAGTGGCAATAAATAGGCCAGAACTCTATCATTAGAGTGTTMCAACATAACGTAAAATTTTATGTACTCTGTTTTAACTACCAGATTAATAGTTAAATGCATTAGGCCAGGACAGGCAAATGATAAATGGCCATATTGGTAACTGTACAGACTAATTTTGAAGAGGACAGTACACCAAATAATGCTTTTAGTGATAATATATTGTATAGATTTTGCTTAGGGTAAGAAAATCTTGTCTCTGCTTTGCACAGCAGTTGTCCCATTTCTATTTATATTATTGCAATAGTATTATGCCATGTAGACGATGGTCTCCAAGCTCTAGGAAAATAAATAGCAGAAATGGCTTCTAAAAATCCAGCTACTCTGATAAAATAGAGGGCCTACCTTTCCTAATAATTTGAAGTGTTAATATTCTGCCTTTCCTCATCCATTCCTCATACTTGCTTTATACATGCCTTTTTTATTTCAAAAGTGTTTTTATCATCAACAAATTTCTTTGTAACCCCRTGAAAGATAGACCAGTCTCCTTAAAAATACTTTTCCTAAGGTCAACTACATTTAGAACTGAATGTTCATTCCGTTTCACATTTTACAGTCTGTGTAATAATTCAGAGTAAATGATAATGTATTATGCTGTAAGTCCATAACCTCAGAAAATAAGAGCCCAGTTGGTGCTTGACTTACAAGAGCAAAACAAGCATACAGAGCACAGGTCTATGTTGTTTGGCAAGTAGTCAATAAAACTGTACCTTATGACTTTCTTTCCTAAAGGTTCTAATCAAAACAATTTATTTCAGGCATGTAAACTCTGCTTTTCAGGCTGCAGCTATTGTCAGTGTGTGGTATCAGCATCCGCAGTTGCTGCAACTGTGTTAAACTGAGTCCCAGAGCTCCCCCATCTGTCTCAGTAATAGACAGATTTCCTGCTAAATCAATGCAATGTGTCAGCCATAGCCACAAAGATGTGGCTTTTTTCCAAATTGTACTAGCCTTTGCAATAACTATCTCAATAATCTTTTTTCATTCTAAGTATTATGTTCCAGAAAATTATACGTAGGAAAATAATTGAAAGTATCATTCTGTATGAGTAAGCCATGATAAGAAAGGAATGTAAATTAAAAGCCCAGCTATACATAATGAAACTATGCAGAAAAAAGGTAGTATAATATTTAGCAAATTAGAAATCTTTACAGTGAATACAAGCCACAGGAATGCAGCCACAGGAAACTGTACTTTCCCCTGTTAAACTATTCCTGGTACATCTCTGCAATGCATTTACTCAGGGCTGTGCTAGAATGCATAAACAGTACAGAGTGTATAAGCAATGTATAGGCAGTACAGCTAGCCATTTTTCTTGAAGCTTGTGGCCATTTTAGTTTACTATAGCAAGTGAACACTTTTCACACTGGAGATGAGGCTTAGATAACACTTACTCTGAATCTGCAGGTCACTACAGCTGAACTTTGATGCAGCTGCATTAGTAAAACAGGCAACCAGATGCCAAGCAAGGCAACCTTTTAAAATAAAATTAAAAAATAATTAAAATAATATAAATGCTTATTTTGCTGCATCTGCTTAAGGGAAATCAAGAGTCTCCTCTCTTGGATGCTTGATGTGGAAACACAGTGGGCACCCACCCGCCCTGTCACACTGTCAGACTGCAGAGGATGATATCACTCTCTAATGAGCTCAGTTCTGATTTCTCCTAGATGAAAATAGCAAACAGTAAATATCTTTCAGGCTAGATAACTTTTCCTCAAGATTAAAGGAAAAGGACAAAGTAAGTAAAACACATAGTGCATACAGAAAAACGGCTAGTGCCACAGCTGGTTTTCTAACACCAGCTGTCCCCATGCTATATCTCAGCTCATGGGGACCCTTCCAGGAGGACTCATGCAGTTTAAAGGTGCAGTCCAGAAAGAAGATAGCCKCACTGCTCTTTCGTATTGACTGACCTTTTCCAGCTAATCTCCTGCCAAGGAATAAATAAGAACCTTAATATTGTTGGACATGCCAGTTTTATAACTGCAGAAACAATACTGGGCTGCCAAGGGGAATACAGGCACTTAGAGAAAAGATTTTTAAATAGTTAAACAGTTAAGTTGTTGTCTTGGAAAAAAAGGTCCTGATGAAATCCTTCAAGGTTCACAGAATCACAGAAGGGTTGAGGTTGGAAGGGACCTCTAGAGATCATCTAGTCCAATCCCCCTGCTCCAGTAGGGACACCCAGAGCATGGGGCACCGGGTGGCATCCAGGTGGATTTGGAAGACCTCCAGAAAAGAAGACTCCACAGCCTCTCTGGGCTCCATCACCTTCACAGAAAAGAAGTTCTTCCTCACAYGGAGATGGAACTTCCCGTGTTTCAATTTATAACCATTACCCCTTGTCCTATCACTGGCCACTACCAAGATTTGCCCCTCTCCTTCCTACAATCATTCCTCAGGTATTTATACATATTGATTAGATCTGCTCTCAGCCTTCTGAGCTGAGACATCCTAGCTCATTTAACCTCTCTTCATATGATAGGTGTTCCAGTCCATTAATTATCTTTGTTGCTCTTCGCTGGACCCTCTCTAGAAGCATCATTTCCCTTCTGTACTAGGGGACCCAGAACTGCACACAGTACTCCAGATGTGGAGTACTCACCAGGGATGAGTAGAGGGATAGGATTACCTCACATGACCTGTTGGCAATGCTCCTCCTGATGCAGGCCATGATCCCAAGGTTTGGGTGTTTTGCACACTGTTAGGAGCATGGTTGACAATCAGGCAGTGGTGTGTTTGTGCCATGAGTTTGTTGCAAGGATCTGTGCTGGAAACAGTACTTAAGTGTTTTAGGTTTTAGTTTTAATATGAATAAAGAATAGAGAAACTAACCCAATATCTGCTCTTCTGAGGCAACTGTTACCATCACAAGGTCACTGGGTTTTTACAAATCTTGACTTTTTCCAACTAGACATATGCTAAGCTTTGCCAGCAATGCAGGGATGGATACACTTGTCAGTCCTTCCTTCTGTTGGACTCCAGCGAGGACTCTTGTCATCCACCTGCTCTTACTCTGTCCGGAAGGGACAAATGCTTCCTACGACAGACAAGCCCTTTCAGAACATAAGCATGGATTAGTAGTCCCATTTCATCTCTTACAACTGCAGTTTTATCCTCACTGAATTTTTTTTTTCCTTGGAAGAGGCACTTTTCAGCAAGGTGAGCAGGAAAGCAAATGTAAAACTCCACTGCTGTCCACATGAATTGCCTATTTAACTCTTTAACATTTTAACTGCAACGGATCAGCTTAACACATACGTTTTCTGATGAATAAACCTTCCAAAGACTACATTTATTTTATTTCTAACTTGTTGGAACCATTTCACTATGCTCAAGCTTAAGAGTAAACATTGAAATCTGTGTGAAAAAGGCTGCTTGCGCTGCAGAATAACTGCAACTTCTCTAGTTGACACACATTTCTGAAAAAAAAAAAAAAAAGCTAAAAGCTACCTACATTTTATGTCAGTTTATATTGCTCTCTCTGTATTCACAAATATAAATATGTCTCTCTATCTGCTATCTGTAATGTTGGTGACCAGTCAGTTCAGTTCAAGTTTGGTGGCAAGATATACATTATTTTAACTGCATTAGGAAGGAAACAAGACATTTAAAATGTTTGTATGTATTCTAATGCTTTATGACAAGAAAATCATGCAATAAATATAATTGTTACTGTAATTCTGATACATATCTAAGGCAGACATAATGATAGAATAACAACAAAATCTGTGCCAAAAAATACCTCTGTGAGTCATCTAATCCAGATCCCTGCTCGAAACAGTCCAGTCCAGTTAGATCAGGTGAATGCTCTCATGGAGTTGACTAATTTGAGTGATATGGAGTGTATAAAGTACCTCGGGGTATGCTAATAATACTAAGTCTAAATGAACATGTGCTTACATAAAGCCAAAAGAGTGATATTCCTTCCTATTATCAGAAGGAATTTGAGAATTCATGCCAAGTATAGGAACTGATGATACTTGACAAAATTTACAGAAAGCAATAAAGTGATTCTTTTTTGTGTTTACTTTTCCTAAACAGCTAAACTCTGACAGGGTATTGAGGAAGAAAGGAAGATGGATACAGTGTCACCTCTTTCCTAGGCCTCCACAAATCATATGTTGATTTCACTAGAGTGCATTCAGTATGGCACTTATACAAAGAATCTGCTCTGGTGGTTTATAAAAGTGTAACTAGTGTGCTACAGTCAGAGCAAGGACGAAACARTCATCAGAGCTGAGGACATGACACCAAACATGTTTCAAAGGGTTGATTTTCATAGAAGTGGTAGTCAGCTGTGATCTGAACACCAATTAGTAATAACRAGCTCATTAGGTGTGCTCATGGGGAGTCCATTTGCCAGTTTAGTTTCATCTGTAGGGAATTCAGTTTGTGTACCTTGAGACTGCTCTGCAGTGCAAACCAAGGTGGATTAAATGGGGACAGATTTCTTTTAGAAATTCGCTCCTCTTCTGCCTAAAATACTGATGTAGGTGCACTGAAAATTTAGAATCAAAAATACACATTCCTAAAAGGAGGAAACACACCTTCTTAAATGGAGAGTGAAGAACCAAGATGCCTTTCAAGTGCAAAGGGACAACCCAAAGAAAAATTGCTTAGCTATGGTCGTGCTTCAGCACTTGTATTTCTGCTTCTCTAGAGGCCCAAAATATTACCTGAGTTAGAGTCCTAGCTGCTGCTGTGCACATCTCAGTGGGGCCTTCAACCCCAGTGTTCATCTACTTATCTTCATTCACCTCTTGATACAGTGTGTTCTGGACACACCACCATGGTGAGTCTCATGTAATAACGAGATGCCATGGCCACCTGTTTCAAAATGACCAAGGTGGTTTTAGGCAACAGACAAGTGGTTAAAAAGGGTTATAGAGGATGTTTCATACTGAAGATCCCTTCTTACCTGTCCTTTAGAATGAATGCTGTTTGCCAAATCTTTCAGCTACAAACAGACATTAGATCCAACCTTTCTCCAGTGATTTGGGCTATTCATCACCTCCCTGTGGGTAATATGAAATCAGGTTGTACTGTCCATATAGTGAAAATATAACTGCCTTGTTCTCCGGAAAACTCTGTCTCTGAAGGAAAAACTGGATTATGATCCCTGAACCAGAGTATGTGGGCATAGTTTGATGTGAAATACATCAAACAACTGCTCTAGGTGAGCATCTAAATCATCATGTTGTTACATTTCTATTATTCTTTTGCAAGGTGGTACAGAATTAACAAGAGAGGTGGAAACTGTCACCTCTTGATGAACATCTAATAAAATTCAGTGGTTCTCCCTTAGAGATGAGGAGATATTTCCTTTATCACACAGGAAGCACACAGCACTTTTTGTTGCCTCAGGACTGGGTACTCTAGCWACTATCCAATTAACTAACAGAGGTCAAATTAAGACATCCTTCTCTGCTGAATTTAAAAAGTAAGTTGAACTTGCTCGGTTAAAAAAACAAGGAAGAAAAGATAACTATAATAGCTAAAAGACAGGCACTGAAACARTTGAAACACTCCTTTTTCAGTGTTTCTTACTCACTAGTTTTATTGATTCTCTGTTACCTTCCTTGCTGCTTTAGATTCTATTTTAAGGTATTTGATTTCTTTTATCCTTATTTAGGGAAGCTGGACAAGGCTGTGGATTGCAGACTAGGAAGAAAAGTTACCACTTTGGATGGCATGTTGATGTTYATTATTGCAATCCTTATGCCCTTTTGCTGTATCAAGCTTACTTTTCATTYCTAAATATGAGAGTTCTTGAAGTAAAAAAAAAAATAGTTTTTTTAAAACAACAAGAAAACCTTTCCCCTAATCTCCATGGGTTGTTATTATGTCTGTTGCCAGAAAAATACCCCAAAGTATCCTCCTTTCTGCATTTCCTACCAGAAATGCTGTTGAAAGAGAATGTTACACAGCAGAGAGGAATTCTCTGCCTCATGCTGCAAGACTTTCACATTTTCAGTTCTACAGTTCACAAAAAATAATGGAGTCCAGTATAATCTGGTTATGGAATTAAAACAGCTTTACTAAATCAGACTTTTCATAGCAAAAAGCAGACTTCTAAACCATGCAATATTAAACTGCAGATCTCTCCCAATATAGCCTATTACCTGATACACGTAGAAGCAAGAAAGTCCTTACTGCCAAGCCTGTAGTCTTTCCAGAAACAGAGACATCGACCTCATGATGGCAAGATTTTATAGTCTTTGAACTTACTCTTGCCCTCTCTGATACAYTCTCCGTAAATATACTGAACTAGTCACTGCTACTCATCTTCTGCAAATCTTTCTGGTAAAGAAGATGGGTTTTTTCCCCCTGAAGAAACTGCATATGTGTTTGTATGTGTATCCCTATACATACACAATATTTTGGACATGATGCCCTTCATTATGGTTTGAAGGCGTGAGGAAATTTTCCCATTTGCATTATGTTACCAGCTAGTCATTGGAGGTTTTTATTTATTTATTTATTTATTTATTTATTTATTTATTTATTTATTTATTTATTTATTTATTTATTTATTTCTTAATTAGCCGTAGTGCTGATGTATGTAATGAAAATGTAGGTAGGCAAGAAGGAAAATGGTGAGATTTTTCCTCTTCACAAAAGTTTAAAATGTTCATGTGCTCCTCCAATTTCAGTTGCACCATCTTGTAAGTGAGAAGGACCTGCTTTGTCCACCTTACATTTGTAGGTCCACAGATGGGAATGAGCCTCCAAAAGGACTGTACAGTGAGCTCCCACAGTTATGCTGAATGCTGTGGGATGTCTCTAAGCAGTCTCTCAAATCCACTACACGTATACTCATTTTTCCATGCTTCAAAAAAAACCTGTCAAAGCTACTTGATATGTGTATGTGTGTGTGTGTGTGTGTATATTGTTTATACTCACAGAGAACAAGAAATTATTTATATAAAAATAGGTATCAAAAMCAACATTTGCTAACAAAAAAAAATAATAATCCATAAAGACATGTATAATGCTTTCATCTGTCCTAGGAATTTCAGGTCATTCTGTTGGCATCTAATAGAAGTTTCTGTAATTATATGCTATTAACTGACAGTGTCTGTGGTTAACTGATACTAAACAAAGATGAGGTGGAAGACTTTATTTACTTTGACTTCAGAGGAAGAAAGGTAGAATAGGACAGGAAAAAAGAGAGATGTAGGGAGGTAAAATTAGTCGCTAGTATCAAAGGATCTTTATCTTTACCTTGCAACGGAGATATTATCCTTTCAGAAGCTTGAACCTTTGGGAAAGATTGGGCCAAGAAGTAAAACAACACACAGCCTCACTACCAGTAGATTTTTAATACAGCGAGGCAACTTAGTACAGAGAGGGAATCTTACTCCTTGTAATGCCAGATGGCAAAAAGGGTGATCTGGTGTCTTATGTAGCAAGAACTAAATGACTGGCAATATAACAGTCTAACAATTATTTCTTCTTTTTGTGACATAACACTTCTCTTTGACCCAGTCTGGTATTTTCTTCCTGTAAGGAGAAAAGCGCTGGTTACAATCAGTAAGTAGCTGGAGTGAAAAGCTGTGTCTCGAGGATTGTAAAAAGTTGGCTCAGTACTTTGTTGACTTTTTTTGCTTGTGTTTTCTCACATCTCCAAAGAACATTGTCCTAGCAATTATCTTCCCCAGTCCTCAGATGGCTTTGACACACCTCATTAACACTGCACGCATTTTTCCCTCTCTCACCCAGTCCTCCCTTTCCCCTTTCCCTAAAGGGATTTTCTGCTTAGCACAGCCATGCACAACTCTTGCCAGCTCACCATGGCTCCTTCACAGCAGATGAATGCTGCGAGAACTTTTGCTGAGTGTCTATATGCATGCAACTTAGAAAATACATGTTTTATTTCTGTGCCATGTAGTTGTTTATCTACCTGAGTCCTAAAATTTTACTGCAATAGTGTTTGGATAAAGATTGATTTAGATCATTGAGTAGCACTGATGGGACATATGGTCTTCAAGAGCCCCCCACAATTTCCTGATGTGTTGTGTTTAATAGAGGGTAGTAACTAGCCATGACTATCCATGTAATTTCTACCAGGTTATTGTTAATGAGACTGCAGTAACTACTGCTATTATCTTGTGAACACCTTTTTAAGCCATTCAAACAAAAATAATTATAATATTATGAAAAATACATAATGATTTTCACAATTCTTTATTGTTAAATAATTGCTGTTAGTAAAATTGTAATTTCAAGAAAATTGATGCACTGAATGTCCAATTTCATACTAACAATTGTTTAGATGACTTTGTAAAAGTAGATGAAGTTTTCAAAGCTTATTTCGTACACATCCTTCTTAATTTTCATTCTTGAAGTTTATCAGTTCTGATTTTGACTTTGATCACTCTGTCCACTTTTTGATTTTAGGTTGACTTTCTTTTTCATCAGAGCAAAAAGATGCCTACAGCTTGGAACCAAACTGACTAGATACATTACTAAACAAAGAATAAAATAAAGGGTCTTTTTTCTTTTTTTTTCCTTTCCTGTCACCCTAATTTCTCACTATCTCATCTTATTTCTTTGGTTTTGATGATAAACATTTTATTTCAGAGTGTTTCCCTATAGGAGACAAATATTGGGCTTTTCACAGGTGTTTTGATGTTGTCCACTGTAACTGAATTTCCTTTAAGAGTCTGCCCTCCTTTGCAGTAAGAATGTCTAGTACGGCAAATGCACAGAACTAACAGTATTGTTGTGATTCTCAAAATATATGATACGGGGGAGTATCAAAACTATTTGCTGTGAGTGCTATAGCAGTTCTGTTCTATCTACAGTATTACCCTTGCGGGCTGCTCTGGCCTGCCTACGCTTGCTATGTCCCTACGGAAGTTCTTTCACTTGCAGGATTGAAGACTGCAGGTTCTGTCTGCTGGTTTTTATGTAKTCTGCTGAAAGAATAATAAGAAATTCGACTTCTGAATTCTGTTTTGACTAATGTATTTCTATGATACTGCTTAATTCACGGGTTGGGTRTTTTTTGGTKTTTTTTTTTAACCTAGTTCAACACTGACTATCTTCTGAGAGAAAAGAAAAATCATTGACATTTAGAAATTGTTCCCTGCTACACAATAACGTTCTTTCTCATCAAAGAAAGTAAACAAGACACAGGTTGTCAAACAGATCTTTCAAAATGCCACTCAGAATTTTCATTTCAATTTTACTTAATCTGATCTCAAAATTTAGTATTAGCCACACTGAAATCAGTGTTGAACTCTCTTTCTATCAGGTCGACCACAGAGTAGTTAGTGGGTGGCTTAAGACTTTTTTTAAATACCTGTCTCACCACCTGCTGTTCTCCTGCTACAGAGGCATGAGGAAACTGGCCACAGTGAAATAAATGCTGCTATTCAAAGCAAGGGATTTAAATCCTCTGTTGTAATGTGTTCCTTGGAGTACACAATCTGCTCAAGAATATAAGCAGCAATCATTTAATGCTTTTATCTGTTCTTTTTCTATAGATAAAACCTTGAAGCTCTGCATGAAATACAAACTCATGAAGAGAAATCTAGYAAATCTGCAGACTTTCCGTAACAGTAGTTCTGTCAAAAATAAAATCCAAGAGCTTCATTTAGTTAGCTTTTCAAAGGTTTATTGTAAAATGACTTCGTATGAGTCTATGAGGATTGACGAGGTGCATCTCTGACAGTTATTGGCTATTATATTTAGTCAATGGAGGCAATTGTTTAAAACAGAAATCAAACAAAATCAGATTGTAAGTAAGATATTTTCTTTAAATTATGAGAGCAACATCATTGCAACAATTTTGTTTGAAATCTTTCTCACTTCTTTGAGACCTTGATGAAGAGACACTAAATCCAGGACTTATCCGCTTTTTTGCAACTATATCAGCTAGTTTAATAAAAGCTCTTACACCTCTGCACAAACTCCACTTCCTTCTCTTAAGATTCAGATCATAATGCATATAACAGCTCATCAAAAAATGACAGCTTTCTTTCATTGAATGAAATCCTATGGTCTGGGTAATGATTATCAGACTTCATAATCTTAAGAGTCCCTTTGAGTGTGTGGGTTTTTTTTAATTACGTGTTTAAAAAAATATAACAGATAGTCACAATGGTAATAAAACTGACTGGAGGAATCAATTTGAGCCACTACATTTCCAGCCTGTTGTAAAAGCAATGCTGTGTATTTTTATTTTTATTTTTTCTTAAAGTTGTCTTCATTGTCAGAATTGCTGTATGTCATGGGCAGCTAAAGGACAGTTTCTACATTCCTTTGAGAAAGGATACCTAAAATCTAAGAAACTGAGCCCAAATTTCCACAGAATACATCAAATGTTACTTGTAACTTTAAAAAAATTCTACTTATTAAATGAAAATCCCAATATTTTTGATGTCTTTGAAATCAGGGATTAAATAAATTTCTATAAGGTGATCTGGTGGCCTGTAAATGGCAGGCATTTGCCTAAAAGGAATTAGTAGTTAAAGTTAGCTCAGAATGTGCTTGCATTCTGCTGTAACCTTCAGACATCTCACTTTCCAAATTGAGAAGAAAAGCCCAAATTCAAAAATTTCAGTTCAAGTTCTCAAATATATCGCACAGCTGTAGATGAAAAGTATTAAAAATCTATGAGATAAACTCCTTTTCTCCCAGAAATTGTGATACTGAGGTTGATGGCCATGCCATATGAGTTACCTGAAGCCGGCAGCCCCAATAGTTTTAGGATCTGCTGCTCCAAAGCTGTTGCAGAAGCCAGGGTTTACAGAGCCCTAAAACAGCTGCAGTAGCATGTCAGCTGCAATAATCTTAATGTGGCAGTGATGACATTACAGCATAGACTGCCAGGTTGTTCAACAGAGCTTAAAGAGAGTGTGGGAGAACGTGCCATAGCAGCTGCATCCAGCATCATGAACAGAGCTGCTCACCGGCAAAGCAAAAGCAGCTGTGGGTAAATTACAAAACTGAAAAAAATGTTCCCAAATGATTCAATGCATAGCTAGAGGATGTAGGCTTAGAAAGAGAGAGTCTTACTGCATTGGAATTGCTAGCATAGTTTTCAGAGTTTAAATTGGACACTGTGAACTCTGAGCTGGAGATAAACACCGCTGTCTGTTTGAGTCCTAATTCAAACACCACCTCTAATTCTGTGCTCAACCACTGCTAGCAATTTGTGGATCCCAGAACTGTTGGYATCATTTATTATCCTAGTCTTGACAGAAGAAGTCAGATAATTTGGTTTCTTCTACAGTTTTGACAGGCCTGTAGGGAGAATCTGGGCTTTGTAGACACGTTAAAATTAATGTTAGATCAGAATGAATCACAGAGTTAATACTGAGGTTAGAGTGGGGTTTGCATTTAGAATTATGACTTGGTCAGCAGACAACGTCTTCATCCTGCTAAACCTCTAAAGCCACGATGGGAGGTTATGATAGACTCGGAGCTGTTCAGTACTAAATCCTGGCTGTGTGTTCATTAGTGATTCACTACTAGGAATAGAGACAAGACTGGGTTGAAGACCAGACACCCCCACACGCAAACAACCACGTGCAAATCTTRTTGACAAGATCACAAAACTGACCTSAGAAGGGTAGTGACAGGCAAGCACRGTCCTGTACTGGTCCCTGGGTGAGCCACTGAGGTTAAAGTTACGACTGTGCTGACAATTACATTTAGGCCTGGGAGCAAAAATGTCGGAATAAATTTATTCAAATCACAGAGAACAGTTTAATTAGCAGAGATGCTAGGAATGGGGTTACTATTGAAGCAGATTAGGTTTAGGTACAGGCATCCAGTCATTTGGAGAAGGTGGTTTTAATTCATTTACAATTTCTGAGGAGTATAAGGGCTCACTAGATAACCATTCCAAATCAAAGAAAGAAACATTTATGAATGACCACATTACAGCAGAGCGTAGAGTTAAAATTATGCCTAGAACCATTTGTGATTGAAGAGATCAGAGTAATGGCTCCACAGGGCTCCAGTTATATTAGTTAATATATCCTGCAAAAGTATGTTGCCTTAGTCTATTTTAGATTACTTTCTGGTAAGTATATGATAATATGTTTCTATTAAAAATGTATATGGAATATAGCATTAGCTACATTGCTCTATGTGATAACCAACACGATACAGTGGTAGATCAGAGTATATATATATATATTTATGTATTTTCCCTGGAACAAGCTTGCTGTTCCTCAGGGCATATCATAGTTTAGGCCTAAATAAGTCTTAAATTCATAAATTTTGATTCTTTTATATTGATTTAAAGTTGTATTTAACAAGTCTTAGTAAATATTTTACATATTTTTTATAGGATGTTCACAAGCAGATTGCAGTTCTTTTCAGAATGCAATACATGCTTTTTCTTGGGTACTTTTTCTTTGTTTGCTTTGTTTGAAACTTCATGAACTGCCTGTGTATAGTTTAYTCTAACTGGGTAATGAAATTGCAATGATAATTGAACTTGAATCATACAACACAAACAGCATATTCTTGGATTCCTAACTGGATGCTTGTGTATCAAAATCAGAAAATTAAAAAAAAAAAGGAGATACTTTTACTGTATTACTGATTTTCTACTCTGAATAGGATTTCATAAGGTCAGAAAATATTTAACCTTTTGACTTGCTCGTATCTCTCATATAAGATTATTGTCTGGGAAAAAAACATTGAAAGATTTATGATGAAATTAGAATATAATCTGCTCCTATTATATGGATTCAATCTCACTCTGCAAGGAGTATACTTGTAATTGTATAGATAGAAGTAGATCTTTTTTTTGACTGAGATTGCACCATTCATGTATTCAAATATGAGATTTTAGGAACTTTAGTCTACTGCCACATGCACTGATGCATTCCACTAAAGGCATTGCTTGTGTTGAGAAAAAGCAACTGCAGGCACAGAAGAAGACCTAATTCTGAGGATTGATCAGATCTTTCTCTTTGCTCCCTAGCTCTTCAGAAAGTATATGAGAATGTGCATTTATTTTCTCTCTGACATTGTTACAATGTGAATAAGTAGCAAAGACAAGAAAAAGATAAATTCAATACAAGGAAAGCACAATGATATTGTTACTGAAAACAGTTCTATTTCTTTATTTAAAAAAACCAAATAAGTATTCTATATTCATCTAGAACTCTGCAAATTAATGATACAATTCCAAAAACTTCTGTTAGTTTTGCCAAAAATTACTGAGACTAGCAATTTTTAATAGACCATGAGGGAGCTCTTTTGCCTATAGAGCATACTCTTGCATTTGAGAGTAAAGATCAATTGCTTTAGAAGGATAGCTAGTATGTGATAGATATGATAGAAAGTAGCTGTTTTGTTCAGAGAAACTAAAGCTAACAATGATCCATATTTGATACACAATCCTAAGGAAAATCAATTCCTTATTATCTCTCTTTCCTACCATGTTCAACAAATCACAGATAATTTCACTATAAGTTGCCTCTTGATTACCTACTCACAGGACTAAAACAATTTAGATGTTTCTTATAGTTCTCTCTTGTTAAATGGAGTACAATTTTATTTAGGATATTAGCAATATTTTAGAGGTGGAGCTTTTTAAATAATAGCAACCCTATGTTCAAGGGTTTTAAAGATTCAATTTTCATTGAAGTAAGGAAATTCAAAAAAAACCCCAAATTACACTTGATTCTCCAACTAGGAAGAAAAGGATTCACTGTATTAAATCCAAAGTCAAAGGAGAAGTTAGTCATAATTCTKTGGGGAAAATAATGAAAACCTAGAAAAACTGGGTAACCATTACCACCAATATCTAGAGGAGACACAGAGGAGCAGTTTAATTTAGTAATATCAATCACAGTTTAGCTGCATGGCTGCTCTGAAGTAAATGATACATGCAGGATATGGCTATAAGTCTATATTTGACCTAAAATCTTTAGGTAAGGTCTCTAATTACATTGCTTATAAAGTGAAAAAAGAAAGAAATCTTTAGCATAACTCTGCTTTTATTTACCATATTTAAGAGGCTATAAAGTTTAGTTGTAAAAATACATATGCATAAGAAGTTTAAATATGATGAGGCAGTATTAGATCCTAGTTTATGGTAATGTTGACATCAAAGTCTTTGAGAGAGTATATGGTCCCTAACAATTACCAAAAACCTGTATTTTTTCACTTTTTGTTACTTTTAATATTTTAACAATAATTCCCAATATTAAGTTGTTCTGTTATTGTATTCCTATACGAATGTAAGTACAAGATCTGTGTTGCTAACTCTGTTTTGCTATGCATATTTAAATACATGCCTATAAATGAATCAAGACATCTACTTATTCATGAGTAATATGCATGCTGGTAACTCAAATTTCCAGTACAGTCAGTGATAAATCAGATATAAGTAGTGACGTGTTATCTTGACATCTAGCCAAAGTCAAGAATTTCATACCACAAACTCCTTTATGGATTCCTAGATACATCTGTGAGCATTTYTGTGAGGAATTCAGTTTTACTTTCAGTAGCTCTATTCTTTAAACTAAATATATGCTAAAGAGATTTGCAGGAGACAGCTGCACAAGCAGGTAAAATTTCTACTTAACAGAGAAAGCGCAGTTAYGTATTTTGCGGCACATCCTGCTTTAATAACCTTCTGATAGAAATATAGCTTCAAGACTTTAAAGGAAATGTGAATTTCAGGAATTACAGTTTTCCAGTGATTTAAGTGGGTCAAGAAATTTTTTTTYATCTAGGTGTCTTTTGTCTTTTCACATTAAAGGCTTGATTTTTCCATTTCCCATGCTCAGTACGAGAAATAAATGGTTAGCACKGCTTTGAGCCTGAGCTGCAGGAAGATTCCCTTGCCAAAGAGCAACTCCTCACAGACATAAAGCTAGAATCAACTTACAGTGTATATGTCACTTTTGATGTCGCAATGGATCCCAGCAGKACATTATGTCACTCATATAATTTACTGTAGACAGTCAGATGCTCTGTGTACCACTAGACTTTGCAGCAGGCATTCAGGACACAAGTAGCTGCTTGCTGGCTTGCTGGCAGCTCCACGTCTGCTGCAGGACTAAGGGGAGAAGGACATGAGAGACTCAACCTCAGTTCATCTTAGTATCCACAGATMTTTTCAGACAAATAGACATAAAAAAAGCTTGGATATTTTGTATCTAGATAACATAGGAAGAAAGCAGTAGTTAAATGAGAGCTATATATCTTCTGTTCTCAGAAAAAAGAAAAAAAAGGAGGAGTCTATCATCAAGTGATGACATGTAATACCATTTAAAATTTGATGATTTGGAATGACAAGCCTCTTTTCAAGAGGATAAAAAAATGTTGAAAAGTCTATTAGGKGTATTTGTAGTCTTAGTATAATGTCCAGGATGTAAGCTATATACATTTTGAATTTTTTTTTCCTCCAGGTAGTTCTTCAAACTAAGTCTTAAATGCTAAAAAAAAATTCAAATAGTACAAATAGCTCTTTGAAGATTACTTTTGTACATGCCTCAGAAAAACACAGAATGGAAGATAAATAAAAATAACTCCCTGCAACACAGTATAAAATCTGACATTTCAAAACAGCAGGTTCTTTTATCCCCAGGGAGATAAACAGAACTGTTGAAAACTACATTAGGGATATTTTATGGTATAGGAATAACATCTGGAAGGAAGTTAGTCTATCTGCCACCAGCTTCTGAATTAGGAATGTAGCTACTCACAGCAAAAAAAAAATTCATGCTTATTTGGCAACACATTAGGAATATTCTTCCTTCAATATTTTAAGTATCAATGGGAGTTTTCTTCAAAAGGTTAAAAACTTTTAAAATCAGCTTGATTTTGAAGCTATCAACTAGCAAACAAAATTGTATGTATGATTTCAGTTTAGTCTAGTTTCTCATTGCCTCTATCTCTTTTTAATCTGTCAGTTTAGACCTTATAGCTTTTGAATATGTAGGTGAATGACAAGCACATTCCCACCTAAGTTCTACAGATTTTATGAAAATTGCTATGTGCTTCTTTGAGGTAAAGGTTTCAGCTTGACTGTGCCAGTATAATAGGTATCTGAATATGTGCCAAAGGCAGATATATTATAACTTGGCCAATAATATAAAAGAAGCTTCTTAGATATAGGTTAGTGCAAATGGAAAGAATGAATCAATTAAACAAGGCTCCACAATTTGTGTTCCTCATGAAAAGTCCTGTTTGTATGTTAATTCACTTAGAATTACATTTCCATTTTTTTCTCCATACCAATTTATATGCATGAATATGTGCATTATGAGATTTTCAAATCAATACACAAGCAAGCAAGCGAAGTGGAGATTACATCTCAGTTTCAGAACTGGTTTATGAGTAGAATAAAAAATTTAAGCCAACTCTAAACTAGCTGGCTCAAGTACTGCAAGTTTCACTGCAGACAAATAATTTGCTTTGCTTCCCTCTGTATGCTCTAGAGCAGCCCTAGCCACTGGAACAGCATAAAATTTGTATATCAACAAGTAGGCTTAACACACCTCTCTGTGAACCATCCATTTAGATCCTTTTGCAACTGCAACAGGCATTTTATCATTCCTTAACATAAAGTTTTATCTAAATCTCAGCTAAGACAAAAGCCACAAGCACTGTTATAAATTTTCTGCTCCCCCCAGGTTACAAATGAATTACATGAGATAAGATTAAGTGAATACTAACCCTAACAACTATCTTGTGTGAGAAAAAGGTTGATTACTTATGATCACATAAATACTCAAGCAGAGGAAAGACTCCACTATATAATATGCCTTCCTTGTACAATTGCTAAATACCACACACAAGTGTAGTTTAACACTTGTATGTAAGGAAGTCCAGTTATTTAATTACTCTCTCCATGTCTTTTTTGTCTTTTGACTGTTTTTTTCTTTTCTTTCTGTGTGTGTTTGCTATCTATTTTATCCATAAAGCATATGTTCTTGTAACAGGTTTATTGCTGAGGCAAGGACAGAGCTGAGTGGCTGAGTGGGCTGCAGCATAATTGCAGATGGGATGCACACTGTGAAAAAGCTGATGTTTTAAATGTCAAGTCAATTTTAAGGGGAAAATGGCCCAGAAAAAAATATAGATCTATGATTTAAGGACACTATTTTTAAACAGCTGATTGCTGGTAACTGAAAAAATGTTMAAGCTTTGAGCAATTATGAAGTACTGCTATGATTTTGAAATTTAAATTGGTACTTTGCAAAGGGGAGTCAACTTTTCTTTTCTTTTAATGTTGCCAGATGGCTGGGTTGGGCAATTATGAAAAAATATTTCAGCAAATAATAATTTTAGCTGAATGACTCCTTTAAAAATTATTTATTTTCTTCATACTTACTTGCTAATTGAAATTACTTGAGCCTACATTATAAGATGATTACAGTTGCAAAGTAAGCTTTAAACAGTTTGAAAACAGAGAAGTTGAGAACACAACTTCAATTTATCCTCCTGTGTGCCAGCCCTATAACACTGAATTTTGTTGTGTGTTTTACCCTGCAGGATCACACCTCATACAGTATTATTTCTTTGTGTCTTTTTACTGCCAGCTCTATTTATTTATTCATTTTTAACCAGGCATTATTTACTTTTCAGTGTCCGAACCTGCACTTTGTACCAAAAAAAAAAAAAAAAAAGGTGCTTTTTTTTAAGATTAGTATTATCAAAACATTTGATCTCCATGAATACTTTCGTACAGTGCCCCTGAGAGATCAGGTGACACCAGTTCTCCTGTTTTAATACATGGAAGCAAAGATGAAAACCATAATTGCAGGGGGGAAAGCATTTTAATACAGCTGCCCGCATGCAAAGCGCAGGTCCAATTAGCTCAAATTGCCACTGAAGGAGTGCAGCAACTGTGCAGACACGGCTCCAGGTTTCTCCTGCCACGCAAGCCGCATGGCACGCATTGCCAGGTAGGACTTTTTAAAGCCCAGAATCAGAGGAAAAGAGCACACGTCTCCACAGTGGTTCACCTTAATGACAAGACCTTTCACATAATTTAGCTTTCAGTGCATGTCTTCTATACGCGACGAGGAGCAGAGGTTTTGTGCGCAGCCTTCCTGCAGCGCCCCMCGGGAAAGCCTTCCAAGCCCGGGAGACTCTGTTTGCAGACATGGCTTCAGTTTCTGGCGCTCCCTTGTGTTCAGCTGCTTGACTTTGCAAGTCGAAGTGCAATTCGTGTTGTAGCTATTGCATGGCAAACATGCCACATGCACCACAGCGTGCACGGTGCCACAACTTCCCCCAGTCACTCAAGGCAAGACTGGTGGCTTCTAGGCCTCACGTCTCTTGACTGCAGACCTGTTAGAGCAGCTGACACAGAYGTGGGTTTAATCCATGCAAGTTTCTGCCAAGCCGGGCATGGACATTATAACCCAGAACACTATGAGCAGGTTGCTCTCCCACCATCAGCTTCTCCCTCAGCCATGAGGTGCCACAGGGCCTCTCCCAGTGCCCCAGTGAGCAGCAAGGTGGCCAGGAGTGTTTTGAACTAATTTTGCTGTTAATGAGCTGCAGACTCCCCTGATTTTGCCCCGCTGCAGTCATTGCAGCAGGATGTGGATCCATGCCTGTTAGATAAACAGGGACCRCTGAAGTGGCACTGCCACCAGCCTAATGAGGCATCTACCACAGGTGGAAAGGAGACTGTGCTCTTTGTCCTCAGAGTTGCTCCCTGAGTAATGATATGTGTCTGAGTAACTCAGAGGAAATTCAGCTTGTGCCCATGTATTAATCCGGAAGAAGTATCGGGAAATGAAAATGGATGCAATTAGAATCAGCCACAATTTAAYGACTCCTAACAGTTAAGTAGCAATTTCCTTTGAAAGTAGCCCCAAACAGATGACATGTTTCTGTCCAGTAATGAAATCCTAGCTTGGGGATGCAAAATGAGACATCTGATCTGCTGTAACCCATAAACCAGTTTATGCAGAAATAAATAGACAGAATAGTTGTTCTATTGCAAGATCAGAGGTTGCAACTATGGGATGCCTAGGAAAAATGTAATTTTGGATCTGGTTGGAAGTTCAGAGTAACTGCAGCATCTATTGGGATCTCTTTCCCAGTTAGGACGGACTGCTGCTTTCCTCTCCAATCCTGTCTGAATAACAGAGAAATGTATAAGCACTGCTTTTCACCAGGTAAAATATAAACACATAGGTTTTTTCATTYGAGCATCAAAATATTGCAAATGTGCTCCACGAATTTTGATTGTGGGCTGTATCTCACTATGTTCTGCATCACAGGGAGAATTTGTCTATAGGTACCCTTATGACCTACTTCCTTTAAGGTTATATATGCCTCTTGCATATATTTGTATTTCAGAAGTAATGCTGCCTTTGAGAGGTGATGCATTTCCAAATACTCCGTGGCTTGAAACAATTTGAAATTGTGCAAAGCAATGCTGAAAGAGTGTMACTTTACAACAAATAGCATTTAAGATTGATTTTTCTACTTTCTTTGAAAGATCTGAAGTTCATTTTGATTGTTTCTTCTTTAAACGGGGCCACTGAAGAAAGTAGCAAACAATTCATGTTCTGTCTTTTGCTTAGGACAATATGTGGCATAACTGGCTACACTTAATTGACATAAAATAGCATCAAATTATGAACTGGCATTATATTGGATTATTGATGACCATCAGCAAATACCAGACTTATGTTTCACAAATTTCTGTGCAAAATGTGTGAATGGTTTCTATTTCTGAGAAGAACTCATTAATAAAATAGAAAAAGTAATTCACACAGAAAGCTGAAGTTTATTTACATAAGAATATAAATACATTTTGTGCAAACTCCTCTTCAGACTCTTCTCTTTTGCCTAGTTTGAGTTTAATTTGAAAAATTTGCTGCCGCTATCATGGAAAAAAATGGTACATGCTTCCTGGGTGGCTTTTGGTTCTTGACTGACTGATTTTACTTTRCATAGCTAGGGAAGAAAGCCATAGYGCTGCTTGCAGCCAAATATTCCTCAGGCCAAAAGGCCTTTCCTTCATGCTCCCCATCAGCAGCTGAAGACAAGAAACWGTTGYCAGGCATGCTACTCATAAATTCCCAGCCAAATTTGTTTCTGAAAAAGCTGTACTAAGTAAAGTTGGGGCCTCTTTCATCATGACTAGTGTATAAGTCTGTCCTGGAGAGATGGATTTAGGGTTTCAGTTTTCYCATTCCGTCAGGATGATAATAGCAGCAGTTTAGAGTCATTCTAAYATCCTCTTTGTGCCACTTTCCGCTGAGTCCTTAAAACTGCTTTTGRGATTATTTTTCTTTTGTCCACTGGTAGTTAATTCCCTTTAATCCCAAATCTTCCAACCTTTGAAACTTTTCATCTGCACAGCATTAGCCTCTCTCCTTCTAAATTACTTTCCTTCACACCTTCATATTCTGTCACTCTGTATGTTCCACAAAAATAAGTTATCCTCCAGAAACATACTTTTCCACATTTCAAACCATTTATATACATGTAAATGCTGAGAGCACCACCTCTCCTCCATTTCACTGAAGATGACATGGATGTAATGGGTGCAATTCTTTTGCTCTGAGAGTCTACAGACATTTAAATTGCTTTGGGAATCCTGCTGATGTCCATTTATGAGTGCAAAATGGTGTATATCTCCTGTAGGGTCTTTGTCAGATATGTCCCAAGTAAATGTCATTTAGGGCATCACCGGTAGCATTAGATATGTTTGTTTACATATCTGAATCAAACACTCCACTTCAGCAAATTGCTTTTCTGTGTGACTTCTTAGGTAAAAGGTGAAACACTGCTTCAGGACACTTCTGAATAYGGAGGGTTGTCACGGTTCCCGGCGRCAAAGCCCAGGCTCCGTCGCCAGCGGCCRCAGAATGGKGTTGCAGCCGCCTCCGTTAGCCGGCCGTGACAAAAGCCGGCCCCCGCTGGTGATGGATCCCAGCGGGGAGATGTGGGGCRCCACWCGCCAGCAGCTCCAGCGGTGATCAGCTCTCCGTAGCCTAGGCTYCTAGATACGAACCGGAGTTGTGGTCCTTAGGCCCCCGACACCCCCCTCACACACACAAGCACACACCACACGTATCACATTCAATAAGGAGAACACACTCGGGGATCCAACGACTGGGGGGCTATTTATTGAGGGGCTAAACAGGGAATATATACACTTTGGGCGTACGTGTGGGGGGGAATGATTGGATGACGGTTGGCCACCCCTCATCCTCTCATTGGACCCCGCATGATCCCTGCTCCGGCTAACCCTCTGATTGGGGGTCCCAGCTCAGGGCGGGAGAATCCTGGAAYTGCAGACTGTCTTGACATAACTGCAGGCCGTGCTGATTCTGCAAGGCCACCAAGATGCTGCAAACAAAGAGGCTAAGACACAGAACAAAGAGGCAAAGACTCTGAAAACAAAGAGGTAAAGACACTGAGGACAAAGTAGCAAGGAGCTTAAACTGTTGCATCTACAAGGACACTTCAAACAAAGAAGTAAAGAGCTCAAACTGTGGAGCAAGCAGGAAAACAGGATCTCTAAGCATGGGAATGAATAGAGGACCAAGCAATCTGAGGGGCGGTGGAGGGACTCACTGGTCTCTGCCACCCCATCAACTATAAACATATATACATTAAGGGGAAATACAGAGGTTAACCAAACCCTGCTCTTATTTGAGCATCAACAAGGGGATAAGGAGCYGTGCTCCCCAACAGAGGGTAACCAAGTCTAAGAATAAAACCCTTGTAAAACTGCCCTCATAAGGCTGATAAAAGGAGCACCAAAATAATCTCTTGAAGCTTATCAGAATGAAAAAAAAAAAAAGAAGCCATTTATATCATAAATCTACAGTGAAGAAATAAAAAGTCCAAACCACAAATCTGAAAAAGCATCCAGAACTAAGAAATGTGGTTGTAATATATAGTAATCAGCATATTAAGCAGTGTTTTACAAATGGTTATTATTTTCATTAGTCCCACAGGTAGATAGTAATCTCTTTTCAAAAGTTCTCTGATTTGTTGGAAAGTGCTATAATTCCTTTGTGGAGGTGGTGTTCTCTAATGCCTTGTTTGATTACATTGGCTGCTTTACTGCCCTTATTTGTGGAGCAAGGTCACTATGCTAGCAATAGTAATAATAAYCATAAAAAATCTTCAATGTATTCCATTCACACTTGTCTTCAAAGAACTATTTAWTCCTGTACTGTTGCTGAGTTCTTTTTATAATGGGGAAAATGTCAATAATCTTCAGTAAGAATGGTGGGATGCCACCTCAGAATTTCTAGCTTTGCTAATGCTGCTTTGTAAAGGTCTACACTTGGATAGCAGGAGTAAATACTTAGTGTACTGCTGACCTAAGTATATTCACTATACAGCAGTACCAATAACTCCTGCTGTTTTTCTTCTGCAGAAAAAATTTGAAAAGCTCCAGTCGATGTTTTAACTGGRCAGTGTTAATGCCTAAAAAACATGGGCAATACTCAAAGACAAAGGAGAAAATACTCCTCTGTAAACAATTTGCAAAAATAAATGTACTCCCTGAAATGGTAGCTTAGCTAACAAAATAAGATAMGGGCATTCTTAAGCAGCTCTTTTTGTTTAATAAACAATAATGGAATTTTACGTTGTCAMTATATTATAGTGAAAAAAAAGTCTGTTTTGTAGATGGGAAACTGAGGCCTAGAAATGGAAATCATAACCTCTAGCTCCTTTCTGCAGGAGCGGAAGAGAGACAGATAGTGCCCCACTGCTTTTATCTGAGACAGCCTGAGGTGGATCTGTGGATATGATAGGGCTGTGGCCACAGACCACTGGCATCAGAGATAACACTATGAAAAGAGCATCTGATCAAATGGCATTGGCTAGTACTGAACCCTTAGCATGTGAGTAATGCCTCCAATGAAATCCTTTGTATGTGAGTTCCATCAGTTTTCCATCAATTACCAAAAAAAAAAAAAAAAAAAAAACTCATAAGCTTCAGAAATGAGAGTTGTACTTAATTACTCTTGAGGAAGACTGCAGTTGGAAATATCTATATTTCTGAAAATATCTGATGTTAAAACAGAGAAAACTTGATCCCACATACTAAGTTTTAATTTTTTTCACATTTATTTTGCCCCTTTCTCTTTTTTCTCCCACTTCTATTTTCCCATGCTTTTCTCACTTTTTCATGCCTCCTACTTTCTCTTCTCATTTACAGCCTGTATATTTAACATCAGGAGAGAAATACTCAAAGTAAACTCCAGCCCTATTTAACATCAAGGATAAGATTTTAGCTGTGATAAATAATAATAAACCTCATCTTAAACAATATACACTAGCTCCTGTAGTTCCTGTAGCTCCTGGAACTGTATTATCAGATATCAGCTGTGATCTAGCCTAGAATTCCTCATAGTATTTAATGGAGCTTTTCTCTTCCATATGTAATCAACTGATAAATTAAATTATTGTGTTCAGACTTATGGCCTCTGAATAATAAAGTGGCATTATTATTTTGTATCACTCCATAATGTAATTTAGTGAAATCAATTTTATTAGGCTTTTCATGTTTCAGTTAATATAGATATCAAATATATAGTTTAGAAAGTAATAAGAATTAAAAAAGGGAAACTAACTTTGTGGATTACAGTATAATAATTAGACGTTTTCCTTCCTTTTTCTTTCATGATATACACTTACATTGGAAAATGTGAAACTAGTTTTTTACTACTAAAAATAAACATGACAGAATGTAATTTATATTTCTATAAAGATCAGATGCTGTTGTATAGATTACTGAAACAGATGACAGATTATTTTCAATGGCATTACCTGAATTTGTTGTCAATGTTGTAGCCTGAACAGTATGTTTTCAGTATGTATTGGCATATTGTACTGGCAATTCTGAGAAAAACAGTCCACCTAAACTGCAGTTGGAGAATGCTATGCCAAATTATCATAAATCTGGATGAAGATTTGTGTATCATGATCTGTGTTTTAGCATTTGTATAACAAAAAAAATTATAATTAATACACATTCAATTCCGTGAAAACAGCTATAAATCTACTGTTAAAAAACAAAAAATCTATACATTGCTCAGTCTCAGATGACTTGAAACAGATAGACTGACCTAAAAAATAAAATTCACCATGAATCCTTCAAAGGTGCATTTTCTGCCTCTGTAATTATTCAGGATTTTTTTTTTTTTTTTGTAATGAAGATATGTTTCAACCATTTTTCCTTTGTTCTTTTATGATTTGCAATTTTGATTGTGTTATCTTTGTGACATAAATTGGTTCAATGATGAGATCTAGGTGTAGAAAATGTAAGCATACACCTCTGAGGAATAATAACTGAAACACACAGTTGGCACAAACAGATTTGGTGCTGACACCCAAATGAGTGGTGTGTGGGCAGCAAATTAAACACCAGCTTGCAAAGCAAAATGGTAGTATAACAGAGCAGGGAGGTGATCATCTATCTCCATATGGCTCTGCTGAGACTGTGCATACAAACCTGAGAGCAATATTTTTCTGGGTGTTTCTATAGCAGGGTGATACTGACTAATTGAAACTCCATTCTAAAACAGGTTTGGCAATACAATTTCAGGTTTTTTGGAAAATTTTCMTGAGATATTATATCTGTCTGCAGTATTCTAGAATATTACCCTTATGCTTGTTCCACTACGGCTATTTTTATGACTTTATGCATTATTTCAGTATTCCACTGAAGAACATATAATGAAAGGAAAACTTGCCAAAGAGCTCAAGCATTGTATTCTTTTAAAATATGAATGAATACTTTCAGAAAATAATTACAGTAAGAACTATCTTTTTTTAGCAGAATTCGTAGTASTTAACTTTTTCACAATATTCAAGACCCTTGTCTTTTGCCCAACACTAAAGCAAAAAGGAAACATTTTTATTTATATATTTATTTACTTTATTCTAAATTCTGTATTTTCCAAAACCATCAAATTTGAGGAAAGTGGTCTGTGATTCACCTGTAATAATCCTCAATTCCAATGTATTCTGAGTCCTAGATTTGGGATTCATACATGAATGAGTAGACTTTARGCTATTTAGATATATACCCAGCAAGTTCTCTTATTAAATTGAGGTCATGAAAGTGGAAGAGTGCACTGAATCCTGTGCTCTGCTCTGTACTCTGTTCTGCTTGCATTCTCTTCTCATCTAGCCTAGTTTTTACTCTAACTTCATAGTATTTGAAAGATGRCTGCTCTCTTTTTGAGAAATCCCTACCTTTTCCTAGGCCAGGATGAGCTACTGTCTCTACTTTATAAGTCCGTAACATCCTAGAAGATAAAATGTTTGGTTTGAACTCAATCAAGCCAACTTTATGCCCTGTGAGCTAATTTAAGGGCCTAAAAATGGTTCACTCTGCTTGACCCAACAACTGTTGGGCTAGTTCTGCTACTCCTTTCCAGTAGAAMAGATTCAAGTTGTTTTTTGTTTTGTTTTTGTTTTCTTTTCTTTTTGTTTTCTTTTTTATATGATTTTCATTATTATCATTGCATCTCTCAAGCAAAGATGGYTCTTCTCCCATTCATTGTTGGGATATTAAGGAGGCTCACCTATAAAATAGAAGAAAGGTAAGGTTGAGTCACAGACTTTAAATATAAAAGTTAAAATAAAAATGACTTAATTTTTAACAAAATGTGTAATTTTCTTACATTGAACCTAAAGCGTAACCTTCAGACCAGACTACAAAGTTATATTTCAGAGGTGTAAATACTTATGGTTTCAGTTGCTCAGTGCTGAAGTACAGAAAATGTTACAAAAGAGTACARTCTGTCTACTGTATAGGTATACTCCAAAGGAAAATTCATTAATGTGTCTTGAAGCAAAAGCATTGGTTACAAGATTATTGAAATACCAAGATGATCAGAAAATCAAATTCACTCTTGCTTTAAGGACATGAAAATAGCTAGATTTTTCTCTTTAAATTGTTGTGTATCTTCAGTGAGAGTATTCAAATTTACTCATTTTGTCAAGCAACTTAAAAAAAAAAGTAATTTCAGGCYTAGATAATGCAATTATTCATAAAACTGTAAGAAGCATAACCTATATCACAGAATTGCTTTTATATATTGAGTTAAGCATCTGCGCGTTTGCAAGATTAACATTTTAGTTTACTTCATTACAGGACTGATTTGAATTAACATAAGCAGATTAGTATCAACAGTATAATTGCATATGGCTGGTATTGTGTGAAGTTAGTGATCACCTCAGTCACAGGCAAATTAGGTCCTTTACTAAATTAGTATCCAAGACAAAATAATTGAAAGCAAGTAAGTTTTGAATACATACCTTCAATCCAGCTGTAAGAAATCTTGGAACTCTGATCTGTTCTAACAGATTTCTTTTTTATTTTAGACCATATTACTGAAGCAGGTGACTGTGTTATCTCTGAAGGACGTAGACAAACTTGTTTTCTGGACTTTGCCATAAGGAAGTAGCTGCACCAAAACGTATTCACAGAATAATTCTGTAATCTAAAATTTGCATTTTTTTAATATGAAGAAACCATGCTTTTAATACAAAAACTATGCCTTACTTTCTAGTTCAATTGCACATATATTTTGGTGAATTGAGTATTTTAAATATGTCTTGTTTTACTTACATAAAATATGGTGACAGAAACAGGTGATTAACAGTCTCTGATGCTGACACCAATTAAATTTAGTGCTGTTGCTCTATCTAGCTAGTTTAAAGGTTCCTCCTAGGGCTTCAGCTGGTACTGATCTTCTGAGGACAATCTTGCACTTATAACCACTGCAACTTGTACCTTTTCATTATGATTGATGAAACTTGGTTTACCTTATTAGAAAAACAGTAGCTCAAGTCCTATCGTCTGTGCTTCTGTAACTGTTTCTATGACCTTCAGTGTTGAAGGGCCCATTTTTTTTTGTCTTCTATAGAGCTTTCCACATTAGAAGATACTATTTATTTTTTCTCCTGTAGTACCAGCTCTTTACCTCTCATAATAATCCTGTTCTTCTACACAATGGAAGATGTGCTGGGAGATGGAAACCACTCCTTACGGTTTCTCAAGGCCTAGGCTATATTTGCCATAAGCTGGAATGAAAATGCCTTGCATATAGTCACATTACATCACAGTTCATTTTCTTGCATGCTGCAAGCACTTTTTATATTGTCCCAAAGAGGTGTGTGATTAAAAAGTCTCACAAAGGAAATAACAGACCAAAAAAAAGCAGGAAGAGCTACCTCTAATCCTACACAGTGCCTGCAGAGTGGCCGCCTTCTCTCTATTTCAGCTGATCTGCTGTTTCTCCCTTAACAAGATGGTAGTAAAGATTTCATGTCTTTTGAAAAAAAAATGCTGATGTGGCTTATTTTCATCTCCATAAAGTAGCTCAATTTTTAATCAATATGCCTTTGAGGTTTTCTACTTGTAGGTGTAGACAGGTTCATTTTCTCATGAGAGATTTTTCTACAWYATGTTTTCTGTTAAATTACAGAAATAGCCACCTCTTTCATGGAAACATGGAAATGTTTCTTTTCTACAGGAGAGGCCGTCTCCTCTACTTGCCTAATTAAATGACTCATTATTTCAAGAACTGTTAAGCATTTCTCCTCTTCTTTTGATAGCTACTTGGCATTCATAACTGACTAATGTATCTTTCATCAAATATGGCATTTTATATGAATTGGTATGTTAAAAACATTCAAATGTCTTAACAGGCTAATTATATGCAGGTCATAACTGGCTTCTTACTGAGTCCAGACAGAATATTGAATACACATTTCTGTGTAAACATAGATTTGCTTGTAACTTACCTCCAACATTTTTATTTTCATCATACTGTAAGAAACACAGGCATAATGTTGTTTCAGTACAATAAATGGGACGGCAATTTTGTTATGAAAGAAAAAGAATTCACACATGCTAAAAAAAGAAATGAGTGGTATCAGTCAATATATTTGATAAAAGATGTTCTTTCAATTTATTCTGGTTCATGACTTTTAGATTTTGTAGTTTATAGGCTACAGTAGAATGATGTATCCACTCTTCACATCTCACTGCTTTTGATTTCCCAGACAAAACATACATTAGRTGGAGTTTCCTATATAGTTGCAGAATTGGTCTAGAGCATAGTTCTTACCTGAATATAGAGTGAAACAAAACTTCCTGGTCTGGCTACCATAAAATACAATGATGTCCACGAGCTAAGCATTCACATACCATTTCTTCTTCATAAGGCAAATAACTTTTCTAAAAACAGGGTTATAGATACAGGACTGAATTTCCCTTGTGCAACTTTAAAGGACCCAGTTCTAACCAAGTGATAACTAAGGTGTGTGAAGCAGATCTAATGTACTGATGAAGGGATTGCACCTTGGAGGACACTGAACCTGAAGTCATATAAGTAGTTTTGTGTAAATAAATTTAGTTTATCAATAACTTTCGGGATCCAAGAAATAATTCTCTGAGGAAGTAAGGCATGGAAGTCTGCATTTTTGCAGATTTATATAAATTAAAAGGGAATACTAAGCTAGAAAATGTCATTACATTTAGTACAGAGCAAATAATAAAAAATAAACAAATGGTAACAGGTTTACTATATTCAGTACCCTTTGACTAGACTAGAGCATTATCTAGTTACAAACTTCACAGCATTGAAAAGAGAATGAGAGCTTGGCATTTGATGTAGAAACACTTAAGCGTCCTAYAACTACATTACTATAGATTTATTACTAAGATCTTTTCTAGTTATGCCAAAGGTTTTTCAGTAGTGGTGGCAGTTGTCTTGCCATACAGAAATGAGCACATACAGGGTCAAGTTTGTAGTACAAAAATCCTCAAAGGATTAATTTCAATTGTATAATGTGGCTTTGTAGGACAAGGAGAGGTCTTTATCTTAAATATTTGTACAATTAGGTTCACACAGCCAGTGTGGAAAGTAAACCTCTCAAAACCTGAATCTGTAAGTACAAAGAAAGACTGTGTTGAGGGTAGGTTAGAAGCATAGAAAAAGGCATCAACTGTCGATTAATTCAGTGGTCACCTTTGTGAATCTTGCTTACCACCAAAGCACAATTATCTTTTGGTGTGGAGCCACTAAATTTTCTTTGGTCATAAGATGGACCTGACCCTGTAGTGTACATCTGTTTTGTATCTGAATCCTATGCACAGTCAAACAAAATGTCCAGTGAGGCATGTATATGGTGAAATAGATTATTAAGTGGCTCAAAATGCAGTAAAGAGATASAAAAGCAGTCTATCTTGTTTTCATAGCTGGAAGAAAATATATTGCTATGCTAATTTTCAGCTAACATCACAGACTAAATTAGTGGTTTCTCAATTGTCAGTGGACAATTTCCACCATTAAGGGTTAATTCTGCTTGGTGTTGTTATTGTAAAGTCAGCATGAACATCAAGGATTGGGTGCTGAATGGCAATGATTTGTCAGCCAGATCTGCTCAGTGACATCAGACTATAGTAAGACTTTCAAGTTGTCTTTCTAAGAAACCTTTTGGTGATTCTGGTTAGGATTCTACAGCCAAACTATTTTCTTCTTTTATCTTACTTCATAAACTTGACAACTTRCTGTGAGGAGCAAAAGTTTGTTGGGAGCAAAACTCATCATATGTGTGCAGAATATATTGTTAATCAAGTTAAAGTTGTAATTATCTAATTAAAGTACAGCAAATATTTGTAATTGCTTTTAGCCCAATTACAAGAATGCCAACACTCAGAGTCCAAATTTTCTAACTATACAGAAAGACTTCTTTAATAATGCTATTAAAATTGTTACATACAAACTTCCAAGTGTATAATCCTAGTTTCCCATGTTAGGTTYATCTTTCCATGTCCCTCTGGGTCAAGGCATCTAGTCTTCCTAAAGAAGAATRGGATGGGAATGAGATTTAAGCTCAGTTATCAGAGTTGTGAGTTCCGTGCCAAGCAGTGTGATACTGGTCTGATGTTTCCTTCTTAACCTTGAATATGCTTGGAATTATTCTTAYTGTGTTTCTATCATAGTTTCCTTATCCACTCTTTTTTTCTTTGGTTCCTCTTTCTGCATTCTGCTTGGTTTGTTTGTTTGTTTTTCTGTTTGCTGTGTTATTTCCAAACCATTTTCATATGACTCACAAGGTTGCACTGCTTCGGTGACAGTTAACCACTGTGACAGTTGTACACAGTCTGAGGCTTCTGGTATCATCCTGTGCCTATTCTCGTCTCTGCTACGTTTTTATCTAGGGTCATAAATAGTTCACTCTTCATAGAATATCTGCTTGTTATTACAGTCTGTTGTTTAAAAGTAAATGTTATGCCACACAATTACAGAGCGCTAAAACAAATTTGTGCAATTGTTATCTGACTGCTAAACAGTTTTTATCCCAGAAGAAATAAAGTAAAATCAGCTTAGGCCAAAACAAGCCCAAACAAGTGCTGAACATTGATATTAGTAGGTCAATGTGAAGCTTTTATTAGCAAGTCAAAATAGTATTTACTAGATTAAACTCAGCACAGAATTTTTAATAAGATGGAAAATAAAATGGAAACATAATAATATTTTATTACAATAAAGTATTATATGTATTTTTCATAGAAAATTTTAATTTGTGACTTCTCTTAATTCAACATTTTATGGTTTTTATTGGTAAGCAAATTGAAATTTGCATCTTTAAATTATTGTGCTTTTAGTTAAAGGAGGTATTTTTTAAATAGAAGAAACAATCTCAGACCACTTCTGTCCCCTACAAAGTGAGTTTGATGATCTCTTTTTGCTAACCCATGAGATTATTCTGCCTCTTCCTTCCTAGTTTCCCTGCCAACTCTGACCGTTTGCCTCTGTCAAAACTTAGATTTTATATAGGCAATATTTCACATTAGAAGCTCTTAAGGTTTACTCTGTATCATCTTTCTGGTTTCTGATACTGTATTTAATTATAACTATTACATAATAACATTATTATAATTTTATTATTTGTATTGCTACAGAAAGTATTCCTCTTATCTAAATATATGATTACATATAAAATATATGTAGAATATATAATAATAGTAATAACACAGTAAAGGATCCAAAAATTGGCCAGAGGCTTAAATCATTTTTCAGGACAGAATGTTAGTAGCCATAAAGCTTTCTGTGCTTCAAATTTCTGTGATAATCTGAAAATTTGACTCAAATGCCATCTTTTAACAAAGGCATATATTTAAAGCTTGCAGGTAATATCAACTCCATCACAAAAGAGTAGTTCCAGCAGATAATTGTATGTTCTAAAGTTCTGTCCTTCATTTGGTAAATCTGACCAGTTGTAGTTCCTAAACTGTAGCATTTTTATTTGTTGCACATGAGCTTCCCAAAAACTTATGTATTCAGATTGTACCTTTTCACTATACTTCCTGGTTTTCCATGTTCTCTCTGAATTCTGGAACACAATGTACTACTCCAGAAATTATTTCTCTAGTATTAATACTAACATCTGTGTTGCTAATTCCCTGTTTCTATTTATTATTTTCCTGTTAGAATTTTAAAGCTTTTCAGAATTGTAATAGGAGCTCTCATCCATGATCTGACTTGTCCTCAGTCACAGATCTCCTTGATGCAGCTTTTCAGCTCATGTGATTTTCAATCCTTAACCCCAGCAGCATTTTAACTTGTTTCCAATGAGTTCAGCATATTGAATGGGGCTGACTGTTCTGTTAGCCTTTATTGACTGACTTTAGGCTAGTTTAGACTAGAATAGATCTCTGTGAGACCAAAATAAACACGTTTTCATGCTTACACCTAAATAACAATTATTTTCGCAGTTTTAAGTTAACATATTAATTTAACTGCATATTAACTTATTTACAATATTTAGTGTAGATACTGCATAGTGCCAACTAGTATTAAAGAAATTAATATGCAAAAAYATAGGCAAATTAATGTGTACATTTTATAAACATTGATGGTAGGATGACACTGAGGTAATATAAAGCCCCTGAATATACACAACTTTAACATTATTATAATGATGAACTCAGTTTGACATCCTTTCTGTTCAATGATGCTTCTTAAGTATTCAGTCTGTCACCCACACAGAGGTTTATACATTTTTAAAGCAAATGATATAACCAACTTAAAAAATAATGTAGCAGGTGTTAAAGTTCACCTTGGGTTAGATCCATTTCAAAAGTCTTAAGTGGCTTTAATGATAATACTCTCCTTGCCAAATACTATGCATTTTGTCACATGACTATTTAATGACTATTTAATAAAAGACTCTACCTGAATATGTGTACAGGAATAAAACACAAAGTTGTCTTGTGATTTTTTATTAATGAAATTTAATTATGTCATTATGATTGTATTTTGGTGTTTAGCAACAGGTTCCTAATACACATTTGGCGTGATAGGTGTGTCCTAGAAGAGCCTTTATTTAAATTACTAGTAACTTATTTCATTTAGTTTCTACATTCCTGGTGATACATAAAAGACTGAGAGAGRAAAATGCATAATACCTTTTTTTCTTTTTTTTTACATTCACATTCACCTATTGGAATTATAATGCATCTGAAAAATGTGTTGTTTTGCCATTAACTAGGTAACAATGAGATAAACAATTTTTTTGTCAGTCAATAGGTTTAGCTACTCCTTAAGATGGACAGGATGCTTTCCTAGTTCTGAAGGTTTTGAAACATACTCACAGACAAAAAAGATCTCATTAACTGTAGAACTGAAGAATATTAGCATATTGATATTCTCCATGTAATATATGCTGGCATAAATGACTGTAAAAGTGGAAGAAGAACAAGGAATTAGGCACTGAGCATCTTTTTTCTCTTATCATGTCATCTCTTCTTCAGCCACATTTCTTTTCTTTCATGATTTCCTTACTAAGAAATCAAATAACCAAGTAGAGTCTCTCGTACAACCATACAACCAAAAAAAAAAAAATTGAAATAAAAAATGGCAAGGAGGGGTTTTTTCTTTTTTTTTTCTTTTTTTTAACAATCTCTTATTGTATTCACAAGCTTATGCAGAGCTATCTTGTTTATGAAGTATTTATGGACATGTTTTATTTATAGAATGCAGTGGCAGTTATATACTACATATCATGCAGAGGACTGAATAAATGGCAAGGAATTTTTGCATTTTGTAAAAAAATATAGCCCTTGAGAMAAACTCATTATGCTCTTCTAAAATTGATAAAGACTATGATAAACTCCAGCACCTGTTCATTTTCTTAAAGAAATATCAATTTATCTCTTAGTGTTCTTCAGTTCCAACAAGTGAGAAATGGGCATGTGGAGGACATGAGAATTCTAACTGCAGTGAACAGATGCTTCATGCTTTAGTGTATTAAATTATGTACGATGCATGAATGTTTCCATTCATTAATGTGCAAATTGCAACAGAAATTTTGCACATATTTTGTGTTCTTTATCCAAAGGTAAATGATCAAGATGTGCTTGTTTCTCCATATAGATGTATACATACACATGCACACACAAACATACACACTAGATTGCATTTGTCATCATCAAATAGGTATTTATGGAGTTTTCAAGAGATTGCACTCTCTATGCAGTAGGTATTTTTAAGATTACCATCCCTAATATCTAGCTGAAGTTGTTTTTCTCTGTTGTTGTCTGTTGATTCAGAATCTGACACAATCTTTTGTAGAGCATAAACATAGTGTTTTATCCTCTCCTACATCTTCACCTCTCAAACCTCGAAACTCTAAGGATCTATTCTTTGGGGGAAATGAAGAAACAAAATCAAAAGCTGATCTTTCCTTGTAGACACCATCCACAAAAAAAAAAGCCTGCTTTCATTTTCTCCTATGGTCTTCAAGACATTTAGATACTCAGCTTTAAAGAGCAATGGTCATAGCCTTTTTTTTAGTAACTAATCACTGACGTCTACAGTTGTCACTATCCAAGTAACTAAAAATTGACAGGGCGTGCTGAGTTATTGTGAAGATTTCATGCACACTGCCAGGTAATAGCATGTTTTAGCTTTTAGGTAGACATTTTGTAAAGAAAATTAAATCAGACTGAAAGTCCAATTGCATTCATCCATTTTTTAATGAAATTTAACTGGAACTTTGCAAATTCATGAAATAGGACAAGCTTCAATAGAATTATAGATGGACCATTAAAGATACTTAACAAACATTGTTTTATTTATCATTTTTTTTCTCTTTATGGYGGAGTTGAGTGCATGCCTACATTCAGGTTCTAGGAAATAATATTGATGCAATGGCTGTTCTTCGGTATCCAACAAAAGTTGAATGTTCAAAATGTTCTTAAGTAGACAAGACATAATAATTGTCATATGCATTCATCTATTTTATGTTGACAATAWTTTTTATGACATTTTAATTTACTTTAATATTAAAGCTAATGCTCTGCAACAAAATGATAATTAAGAACGTTTCCTATTAGCATCAGTAGTTCTCAAAACACAGTTTTGAGTAATAGCAGTATGTTTTGGGGCTGAATTCTAATCTGATTATTCTTATGAAAATACCCTAGTTGATACATAGTATTTGGTCTAAAATACCCAAATTTTGCRATCTAAAAAAACAGATATTCCTTCCTTACATAAATTCAGGATACTATTTTTCTGCAGAAATAAGGAAATATTTTAGAAAGTTAGGATAACTCCTTAATTTGGAAACCTTTTCATATATTGGATATTCAACACTGAGATACTAGGCACGGTTATATCCTATACATTTTTGTGTTTATACTCCAGCACAGTCATAGGGACTGGAAGAGTTTAGTAGCAACTGGGAAGAGGATTTTTTTATGTCAGTTGTTTTTCAATAGTTGTTTAAATAACATATTAGGTATATTTATTTAAATACTTTTWAAAAAAATGTTCAGATGAGTTTAGGAATCTGTCTTTTCCAAGAATTCAGCCTTTCTAGCTAAGATTTTGTTTGACTTGTACATGAGTATGGAAAGCAATAAAAAGAAGTAACAATTTTATCTATGAATTCAGAAAATCATGYTGCTGCTTACTCCTTAGTTATAGAACTGAACATTTTGACAGGAGAAAGTAAATGGGTAGGTATAAGGCTTTGCAGGCAAAATCACCCATGGCTCATTCTAGAGTAGCATAGTTCATAAGAACTATTCTTATGAACTAAAACTGCTAGGAAAAAAAAATCTGGCATAGAAAAGCATTTTTTAAAGGACAACCTTTTTCCATAGGACAACAATTTGCTATATTATGATTCAGCTGATCAGTTTGGTTTTCAACATGAGGTACTTATATTTGGAAAACATTCAAACTAAGCATTCATGCATGGTAAAAGTCAAGATGACAGGCAGGACAGCAGTCTGGTGTACTGCACAGTATGCACTATCCAGATCTCACACTTACTTCATGTAAACAGTGGTCCAAGATGTCCTGAAAAGGTCATGTAAATATAAGTAGAGAAAAGAAAGCGGTTAAAAAATACAGTTTCCAAACCCTGAGATTAGAAATATYGCAGCTTACTGATGAAGTGTAATTGATTAGGCAAAATGATTGCAACCAGCTAACTGAGATGAAACTCCCTGTGAAAACAGAACACCTACTCTTCATGTAATATATTTCAATTATTTTATAGAAGCGCTATAGAAAAAAAAAAAGTGTAAGTTTATTCAGTAGTAATGTACCTTTTTGAAAAAAGGAGTATGCAGTTATGTTTGATAGTATGACTCACAAAAAAAAAAGTATTGAAGTATTTTATGTTTTGTCTGTATTCTTTACCTTCTTTATAGCACATTTGTCCAACRAATGATTCAGTTAATGATCCATACAATATAATATATGCAGTGTTGATATGTGGTTATTTCAGTATGCAACCTTTTACTACCTGGTAGTAGTATACTACCTATAGTATCAGCCTTTTACTAGGTCTAAATATAGTTATTTTGTCACTATGTCTTGCCCCTTCTGCTCTGTGTAGGCAAGCAACTCAAGAAGAAAAAGAAGAGCAACAGCCTCCTAGATAAACCTGAGGGCAATAGCAGCCTCTGGTCTAACAAAACTTCCTTGCTGTAAAGAAGAACTCATAACAAATCCCCAAAGTATGTGTGTGCTGTTTCACAGGCTGCAAGCAAAGGCATGGCTTATGATGATAAAACTACCAAAAAAAAAAAAAAAAANAAAAAAAAAAAAAAAAAAAAAAAAAAAAAAAAGTAATTCTACCCAAAATTACTTGTAGGTATTATAGAATTGTAAATTAAACAAATTAGGATAAATTACTAATCATCTTCTATGTGTTTCAGATTATTTTCTCTTGAAAAAGTATTTTTTGGATCTAGTTCATACATCCTATATCTCTAAGAGTCAAAGAACACTTGAGGTTAGAAGGGAACTTCATTTTGGCTTTACTAGTATGTAACATTCACTTTTTCTCTAGAGTATGCAAATGCTGTTAGCATTTTAATTCTGAAAGTGTTGAAATTTACCTCTGTGTAAAAGGCCTAGGGAAAAAAGAAAAAAAAAAGCACTCAAATTAAGTCTTATGTGTCATTTAAAATGTTCTCATGCTGTTTCTCTGCACAGGGAAGATATTTACCTCTTTCACTATATGTTCCAGTTAGCATATGCAATTATAATTGCTATTAGTATTAGCAGGGATTATAATTCTCATTAAAAGAAAATCTACTTAACATTCAACATAAGATAATGGTTTTAAATATTATTTTCCTTAGGAGTTCTATATTCTTGCAATGACATCTTTCCTTTTTATTCCTGTATTCATTAGAACTATGTTCTTGACAATATTTCCCTTACCTCTTTTTTCAATATTTCAACTTCTTCAAATTCTAGACATGAGAGCCTGTGAAGAGTATCACATAGTGGAGGTGCTAGAGTGCAATTTGACAGGTGACATTACGTAAAAAAACACATGCAAGAACATCAGGCATTGGAAGGATACATCCTCTTAAAATGCATTCTTATTCATATCACAGTAACATTTTAGTCTGCAGCCATGGAAGCTTTTTGGTGGTTACATGACCTGAAATTTATTCTCTTAAAATTCTCTGTATGATGTTTCATCAAAATTAAAACTTACAAGGAAGTAATATGTAGAAACAAAAGTTGAAAAACAAAAATTTTGAATTCATGCATGTGATGAAAATGAAGAGATTTAAATTTCAGGTATACTTAGAGATGCTGAGTGAAGTGCAATGAAACCCGAGAAAATTAAAAGCTACTTTAGGGTTATATTTAGGGAGGCAGTAGGTAAAGATGTAATAAAAGTAAAAATAATAAAAATTCTGTCTTCTATTTTCATTCAGTGTTTTAACATCAAAAGTCTTTAACCTAAAATCATTAAGTTTTTTTTTTTATTCAGACTTTTTTCTGAGTTTTCATGTCTCACCTTCAGTTTTTAATCATTCCTGACTTCAGTCTCTTTGCTAGACGTAGTGTGTGGGAGAGAATAAAATATACAATTATAGAAAAAAGTCTTTATTACTATGATAATAAAGAAGGTGAAATTTACATATGAAAGAAAAAAAAATAAAGCAAATTTTATGTTAATTTCCGCTTCTTTTCTTTTTGAATGCCTAGGGAGAGCTGATTTTCGGAGGAGTATCACCATTTACATTGGTTGTCCTTTACATTCAGCTATGTAAACAGTGAAGTAGCTCAAACAAAGAAGACATAAAACAACTGTATTACTTAGATTGGAAAATGACAATTTATTAACTAGAGCCTGGACTTTCAAGGAAACCCTTGCTTAACTGAGAGAATTAAAACCACACGATGCATGTAGCAATGTAGCATTAACATAGAAGTGGAACAAATCCTTGAAGACAATGGGAAAAAAGTTTCTAGAAAATATTGATTACAAAATATGCCATATATGATTATGTAAATGCAAGAGAACAGAAAGGGAGAAAGGGAAAGAGCAATCTTCTTTTTATATGGTGAAATCTTCCATTTATTTCAGCTGCTGAAAGCAAAAGTCAAGCCATAGTCAAGAAGCTGGAACCCAAGTACACCAATCAAGAAATTAATGGCTTAACTCAAGATCGTGATTTAACTCAAGAACTATGTGGTCTGTCACTGGATTTTGCTAACCACTGCAATGACAGTCTATGAATAGCAACCTTCTAACTCTCAGCAAGATATCTAATTTTACTGTTAAAAAAAAAAAAAAAGTTGACATTTTAACATTAAATTCCTTCTCAGTTCTGAGAATTTACTCACAATGTCCATGTGTGCTGGAATTTGGCACTTGAGAAGACGTTATGGCATCACAGCATGGAAGATGATGAAGGAGCACATAAAATCATTATATAGCATGAGTAGTATTCATTCCCTACTGTGTAGAGTAATATGCAGGAGATCCCAGTCTGACTTCACTTGCATTCAGGAATAGCTGAATTCAGGAATAGCTGGACATAGGTGTGGACATTTTAACTGTGAGCAGTATTTACATATGCCAAAGAATTCTACCCTTAGCATAATCATCTGGAAATTTTCATTCTAAGACACTCAATATGACTTTCTTTTATGGTTATATACAGGAGGAAGCCACGTGTGCTTAGCTTTGCTAGCCAAAGGTTAATTAGAGAATTGGTCAGGCAAGTAAATTACCCAGCTGGTGTCCATACCAGTTCTCAAAGTTTGCATGTTGAAACATATGTGACTCCATACCCATTTATAAACCACTGAAAAATCATTCATAATAAAAAATATACTAGTATGTGCAGCACTCTACTAAAAGAATATAATGGAGTTATCAAAATAATATCATTAACTCAAACAGTTAACATCACATATCACATCATTATTATATTTCTATATATGTGAGAGAAAGAAASGAATTTGCCTAGAAAGCATGTGACAAAGTTACAGTTGATCTATAGTTTGAATATCTACATACATGAAYGTAGAAAACAAAGTGCTAGCAAATATTTACATATTTTGTTAATATTCACAATATTGTTATTGTGAATGACTGACGAATGATTTTTGGGTGATCTTATAGCACTGCATCAAATAATTATTCCTAGAGATATGAAGTTATTAGAGGAATTTGAAAGAAAAGCAAAGAAAAGAGAGTGCAAAAGAGAGAACTTATTTGAATTTGCCTTTGAGTTATTAAGTCCTGAATAAGACCAAGTTGGAGGATAGACTGTAATCTGACAATGTGAAGAAAAAAAATCTATCCTGAAATAAAAGACTTCAAGATTCAAAGATAAGCAAGAAGGGCTTTATTCATAGTATTTGACGACACAGCAGCAGTATAAGATAATGAAATCCAATGGATTCCACCTATAATCTTTCAAAAGTTTGCAAATCCTCAAAGAGTATGTGAAGCAGGGATTATGAAAATAGGTTATGCTCTGAGTGCACTCAGGAAGTGTAAGCTGAAGGGCTGCGAATGTGCTTATAAGTTGTTACAGATTTCCACATCAATTCTTACAGAAGGTTGTAATGCGGAGTGCTTAGCATCAATCTTGTTGTTTCTACAGTGTAAGCCTGTAACATTTTCTTTAATAATTTTAATGTGACTCTTAAGAAGGTTAAATCCAATTAAAAGGCAAATATTTAATTGGCCTGTCTTTATGCCTATATTCCATATTTAGCAATTGGAATAGAATTTGGAATATACTTTATAAAACTACAAGACTCAATAAAATGGGAGAAAATAAGGAAAAGCATATTGCTGGCAATTTGCTCTGGAAGAAAATTTTAGGAAGAGTTAGGAAGAAAAAAATCACATGCAAAATTAATTGGAAAGATTTCACTTGGCACCTCTATCAAAAAAAAAAAAAAAAAAAAGTCTCTATATTATAGAAAACTACCAGAAAAATGTGTGGCACTTGTATTGTGTTTTCTTAAAAATAAAAAAGGCAAAAGTCATTTTAGTATTTTGACAGAGGTGTAAAATGTAAGACACAGATGGTAATTATTCTGCTCTACTTGGCACTGGTAAGGTTTCAGCTGGACAGCTTTTTTTTTCTTGGCTACTGCACTAAAAAAAAAATGATGCAGACAAAAGTGGAACTGAGAGCACAATAATAAAAATGTTTAGAAGCTTTGATRCAAATAAAAAAAAAGTCCAAAATATCAGCTCAATTTAAGGCAGAGAAGAGGAGATTAAAGAAAACCAGAGATTAGTCTTTAAATATTCTAGAGAGAGTATCCTGACTGATGTTCTTCATGAAGCCTACAGGAAGTAGATAGAGAGAGAATAGTGTGCTTAAATAGCAACAAGGTGTTTTTCATATATTCTCCCCAAAGGCAGATATAGGTCAATATAGGTCAATAAAAATGTCCGTTTCCTGGATGGACACATCCAGGCTATATCTATACTTYTTCTACTTTACCAGTACAGGTGAAATAATGAACTCCAATAACTAAACAGTAATACTGACTCTACAATGGCCTTAATCTGCTAAGATATTGTAGGCTAGCTTTTTTTTTCTTTTTCTTTTTTAAATCAAGATTAAACCAGAGATTCCTGAACTTAATTCCAGTTCTAGTCCATCGTGACACCCTTAAATTAATTTGGCTTGAACTGCTCCCTTAGCTGCCAAATCATAACGAAAATAGGATGGTTTTGCAAATGGGTCTCATATCCAGTCATTCTTTCATTCATTGCACTAATATAACTGACATCAAGAATGATTTTGTTTAGGTTTTTAAATCGCTATGGAGTGCAAACTTTTTCCAGCCAGAAGTGTGTCAAAGGTTTTAAATGTGTTAAAGTGGTTTTCTCTTATTCTAAAAACCTGGAGTTACAGTTGAAATGCATGATCATGGGAAAAATGCATTTCTGAATTTTCAGGAATGTATTTCTGAACACACGGGGGAAAATTGTGTATTTTTGATAGCCACTGAAATATCAGTATGAAAAGTAAATCCATGTTCACAATCCACATTATTACAGAAAGATGAAAATGCATGTGACTTCATGGGTCAACCTTTAAGAAGGCTAATTCTTTTAATTGGAGTGCTCCAGATATTTTTCATTTGGCATTTTCTCACTGACAACATTTTTTTTGTGAATGCTACAAAGTTCACAGGAAAGACTAGGGACCACTTTTTGAGTGCAGCAAGACCAGCACAGCCAGACTTGTCATCACTGAACATGCACCATCTGTGAAAATCCTGGTGCACTGGCCCCAGTCTCTATCATTTTCTTGTACAAAACCATTATCCACATTGAATATGTATCTCCGCACATGTTCCAGTAGAAGTGCAACAAAAGAAAAAGCTTTTGATAGCTAATTCCCTAATTCTTATTTAATATACTAAAGAAAAGGGATAATAAAAACATCGATAGCCTCTACATCATCTTGCAACCATCTAGCTGCAAATTAAAGTAGGAATTAATTTAACAGAAACTGAAATCTGAGAATTTTTTTACCATCTCTGGAAGGCTTTGTGTGATGGTATTATCTGGAAGAGTTAGTAAATCAGCTTTCTTGATTTCCACTTTTCAATCTATCATTGGCATTTTTTCTCTTTTGCTGGAAGGTAGTTACTAGTCTCCTGTGGCTTTGTGATCCTTTCCATTGTTCAAAATTTGGTGGTTCATACAAAAAGATTATTTGAGCACTTTTGTATTCACAGGAGCAGCTGAAGTATTTTCTTTCCTGTTGTCATTTCAGTGCACTCAATTTACGCTTGAGGAAGTTCTCCCTTTTGTCTTTGAAATGAAGTTGCTTTCTTTCAAGGTGGTGTCAAGGACGAAATGGTTTCATTTTTCTGTTAGCAAACACTTTGGAAGACAGCTTTGAAATTATTTTTCATCAGCTTACGCAGTATAGGTAAAATCAATTTCTAAATAATTTGGTGTCTGGGGCCTTGTTTACTTTTAGGGTTAGGGTTCTCATATAGTTCATTCTTCTGCTTTTAACTGTAATGGAAGCTGTAAGGTTATTTTCTGTTTGTTTGTTTGTTTGTTTGTTTTTTTAATTACTATTCACGAGTAAATGTTCATTGCTAAAACACAACAGTTCTCCAACATTATTTTCTTTAGGCACTGAGCCTTGCTCAATCACAAGGTACAGAAGACCAGGTCTTCATAGGCAAACCACTAGATGTGACTGTGTGTTGATAGCACTGTTGAAATTATATTATAACTATTGGAATAGCAGGGATTATTACTATTGCCATGATATTTTTGGTGTCGACCATGTAAAAGGATAAATAGCTAATGATGTAGATAGATAACTTCTATGACTGCTTTGCTTCTCAACGGCTGTAGACATTCCTTGAAACTGGAATTAAACAGTGGCCTCTGACACTTTCTGACAAAACAATTTCTGACAAAACAATAGTGACTAAACARGAAGAAAGTGCTTTTCTTATCATTACTAGAATTGAATCATATCATATTTGGCAACCATTGGACTGCTCCTTTGCTTTATTTGTCCCAATAGCTTTCTGTTTTCTAAAAGAATAGTAATTAAGCAGCTTTTGGGACAGTGTGTCTTCTGAATCAGGCTGTCACATAAAGGGTTATTTTTAAGAGTTGCAGGAGATGACAGAGATACAACTACCAATTTGAAATAATTTTCATTCACGTCTGTAGAGTTTTGAGAATTGATCTATGATTTTTTTTTAAATCATTCAACAAAAGTTGAAAACTAAAGCTCTATATAAACTTTTTATGTGCCCTCCAGTTCTGTAATTCTATTTTTAAAATTTCTCTAAGTCAGTTTTACTAGAAGACATGATACCAAAAAAGGGGACTGACTGCAAGTCAAAATTGTTTTGCAGGACATGATATGCGTAATATAGTAATGTCTGAGAATAAGCTGTAGATTACTCAACATGAGTTCAAATAATCTATCATGAAGTCCAGGTTTAGACATATAACCTGCATACCATGGGTTAGTGGAAATCAGTGTCAAAAYAATAAATGGATACTGAAAGGCTGCAGGGTGTTTTAGTAAGGTATTTAGTGTCATTACCTTGGAGGAACAGCACCAGAGAATCACTGGTTGACATCTACTGACATTCTATTTAACAGACATTTGAAATCAAGAATATCTATAAAGTGAAATATTGTGTTAGCTGACCTGGAAATTTACAGATGTTTAAAAACACAGCTGAAACGTACACAATTGTCAGTCATGTGCAATGTGCCAGGAGTTGCGAAAGATAAGATTTATATTCTGGATGAGACATGACAGCAGTAAGCTGTGGTGTTTCTGGGTAAAGTTGCCAACTGTCTTATGAAATAGCCACCAAATATACTCATAAGAAGGTATTTCACCTTCCAAAAGGCAGAATAAGAAGAAAGGAAAGGGAAAAAAAAAAAAAAAAGGGCAACGGAGTCTGTTTTAATTCCTCAAATCTCAAAAATCAGTGAGAGRTAAGATAGTTGAGTGACCAAATATTAAGGGTACTGTCATACCCTCCTATCCTCTTGATAATTGTATAGCAATATATCAGAAGAGATTATTGAGTCCACGTGTACAGGRCACAGAACTGTGCACTGTTAGTGTACTGTCTTTGTTCTGACTGCTGCAGAATAAGCTAAATACCTGTTAATTTGTTTTACAAATGCACCGTGGTCTCAATACCTCAACTTCATATCCTATAGTACTTCCTATGTCTCTGATAATAGCAATATATTGTGGTATATTTTTATTTCCAGACATAAAAGCAGAAGACTTTGCATTGGATAAATGACTATTATTCCACAATAATGCAGAAATCCATCAAATAGTAATTACTCTATACTGCAGTATAAGACAGAGCTACCAATACAACTGCAAAGTTTCTTTCCTAGAAGAAATTCTTTCRAGGGACTAAGGATTCCTTTTCCACTTCTAATACATAAAGTAGCAAAGACTCTTGCTTATTAAAAAGAATTTTTTATTTGTAGAAGATAAGTTCTAATTTCTCAGTTCATAATACAGAATGTGAAAAAACACCTGACTAATTTTAAGATCAAATTCTTTAGCTATGAAACACTGATTGCAAACATCAACCTGTATGAAATCATGGATACTCATATCTGTGGGTAAATATACATAAAAATAACCTATGCGAATACATATATTTGTATGTAAATTATGCATGTATATTCATACCTATTATATTATACCTAAACATCAGTTTCACCTTGTTTCACCTTTACAATATAAGAATGAAGCCACTAAAGTAACTGGTGTAACTTGTTTAGTCTCAGAGTCTTTAGTCTCTCTCTTGAAGAGATCTTGAGATGGAATTGTAATACCATCTTACAGTAAACATGCTAGAAAAGCAGCTCATTTTAAAATACCATATCAATAAAAGAGTCATAGAAAACTCAAACATGGGCAGAATAAAAGAAACTCAAATTTCTAGTTTCATTATCTCTGTGTATTATTCTTCATGAAGATTTTATACTCAAATTCTTATTTATGGCCAGAGAAACATATCATATATTAAGCTAGAGATTTATTGTTTGTATAATTGAAATCTTATCATTTTAATGCAGACCAAAGATTACAGAAAAAGAAAGAATACTTCCATACAGAAAAAGTTTTAATACTAATAACAACACTGTTAGAATTTTTATATACACATTTCTTTGTTTCTACCCCTTTTTCCTGTGTTGTGCTCTCTATTTCCAAGCTTGTCTGAGTCTGGGTGATGGTGATTGTTTCATTCTGGTTTTTGGGAGGAGGATTTATGGCTTTTCACCAAGATCTGGATTCCTTCATCAGGAGGAATATGATGGTCAGTTTGATGTGCTAGGGGCTTTTKGGGTCATTTTTATAAGCTTGTTAAAATGAATTTACACTTTTGTTCTTTCTTCACTGGTCTGCAGCTCCACATTACATACATACAAACTTGATGTAAACAGTGCATTTCACGTGTCAGATACTATTACTTTGTTACCCAGGGACTGTGAGGTCCAGTCTCCTCTGCTCCGTTTCCAGACCTGTTTTATTTCATGACATATGTTGTGTCTTCACTTCTCAAGGCCTCTGGAATCAAATTAGGACTGTATTTTTTGGTATTACATGATTATATTAGTTGTGAAAAATCTGATTCTACATAGAACAACTGCTATTTACCCCTACCTATATAAAACTGTGGTTGTTTTCCAGAAAGATAAAGGTGAAACAAATCAGGAACAGACCTTGTCATTTGGCAAAATTGCTCTTACAGCTAAACCTAGTAAAACAAAGCTGCAGGCAGATCAAGAAAAGTTCATACAGAGCAAACCTGACAAGYCTCAGTCCTGAGGCCTTCCAAATTCAGTACATTTGTGGTCTCTTACTAACAATGACAATATGGAATCATATTCTGTAATGTGGAATAATGTTCTATTCTCTGCTTGTTTATTTCTGTTTCTCTCCATTTGCCTCATCTGCTCTATCTGATCCTTTTTCTCATGAATCATACATTGAGTAGGGATAGCAATTTGCAGCAGGAATGTCATAGTGTATAAATATTTGTTTTTATCAACAAAGCCTATGGGTGTAACAATGTCAATCCAACAGTCATTATGTTTGGTAGCACACTTTTAAAGCTATGTGCCATATGTTCCCTTCCGTTAGAGAGACAGTGAAAATCCACTAATCCAATGCAAATAAGGCTAGGTATAATCATAGGAAGTCTGCAAAAAGAAATAAGTGACACCAGGTGAGAAGTGATTGCCTTAAATGTGTTGCAGCCTTACCAGTATTCATCCCATGCTTACAGCACCCGCTGGCTTGTCTGAAGAGAAAAATATGAAGGGTTGAAGATGAAAAACAGCATAAAATATCTCCTTGGAGGCCAGAGTGTAATACGACAGCTTTGCTGCCACTGTGGGGAAGGCAGGTGAGGGCTGGAAGGCAGGTGAGGGTTGGAAGGCAGAATTGTGTCACACAGCTAACCAAGCCGCACTGCAAAGCCTCCTGCTTGCTTCGGTGAGCTTCATACCTAGAGCATCACTCCAGCTAGGGGGCCTTTAGCTGCAGGTTTTTGCCTTTCTTAAGAAGTGCTGTGGACTTGAGGACTTCTCAGAAGATTCCCTGCAGGAATTTTTAGCCTGTAATAATAGTAAATTTGAATTTTATGTGAAGTAGTACAAATGGTCTATGTGCTTTTAGTGAAGCTTTCTCAGAACTGTCCAGCAAGATAACATTTCCCTGTAACTACTATTAATATTTTGCAACCCTAATATTTGGAAATTTTTGCTAATGCACAATCTAAATCTTCCCTCTTTAGTTCAGTTAGATTTTTGTACATCGTTTATGTGTGAAGAGGTCTCCTAACCACATTGGTGCTGGCTGTATCTCGGTTTAAAATTTTGTAAAGCTGCAACCATATCTTTTCTTAATCTTTTCTTATCTAGACTCAGCAAATGAAATTCTTTGTTTCTTCCCACTCTGAGCCTCTTTTCACAGCGCTACACTACTGTAGGCTATTGTTTTAGTGATATCATATTGGTAATAGCTTAAATTAAAGAGTTCCATATAACACATCATTCATGCTTAGTAGAATAAAATAATAGTTTTCTTCTATCTTATATAAGGTTGTTACTCTCCAGAATATTTATTTCCCTTTTGTGAAAAATACATTTCAGTGAAAAAGCTGCTCAATTTGTGTATAAATCAAATTATGGCTGAAGTGTTTTATAGACTGACTAACAGCACATTGTTAACAAGAAACACATTCAGGACCAGTGCTGTAAATACAGCAGGCAAACCACGATACTAGAACATYAAAAAATGTTCGCTTATCCCTGCAAACATCTGAACAAGCTACGATCTCCTTCAGCCCCACTCCCTGCAGAGCTCTGTGCACACTGGCCGTGTCTCGCAGGCTGCGTGGGTGCCCGTGTGGAGATGTGGGTGCTCCAGCTGTTGTGTGCCCACGTGGCTCCCTGCGAGACGTTCCTGCAGGTGCTGGTGAGGAAGCACCAGCTGAGGCCGTGCAGTGCAGGACCCACCGTGCTGCGCTCCACTTCATGCTGCCCTTCCCCGAGCCAGGGCCGGCATCTCCTGACACCTGGCCAGGAGGCTGCTCCGTCCACCAGGGCAGGGGCTCCGACAGCGCAGAGCGGATTGCTCTAGGAGCATTGCTCTTTTCACTGCTTTCATTACATTTTGTCTTAACTTTTGACCAGTTTCCTGGTTTGTGTGGCCACTGCGCATTCTAATCGTGCCCTCCTGCCTCATACCCTCTCCTCAGTGTCTGAGGAGGGAGAACCAGCTTTGTGTCATTCCCATATTTCGCAGAGAGCCTCCGCAGCCCCCTCTCTGAAACACCCAATTGATTTAAACAGGAAATGCTGTTTCAAAGAGCAATTTTTCAACCAAATGTGAACCCTCCTCCAGTCATTCTTCTAGCTCTTATTTCCATAGTTTCAGGTCATTAACAGATAATTTCCTATCTAGTTTCCATATTTGCATCTATGCAGTTTTCCACAGAACTATTTTATCTAATACACTAATTTGCCTCAATGCATTATTGGCAACAGTGTATAAAACATTTTTCAATGAAATAACTGACTGATCAGGAAAAAGCATATTTTGTTTGGGCTCTGACTTTATCAGGGTATCAATTAGAACAGCATTTTCACTGGTAGAAAATCTCATTACTGGATTCTCTAATACTTTTCCATAAATCACTCTGTGGAGTAGCTGCCTATARGAAAGCAGAGATTGAGTCTCATTAAAGCTCTTGCTAAGAAATATGGGTAGAACTTAATTATTTTCCTTCAGGTTCACTTAATAATAAAATCCATCCAGAGCATATTCTTCTTAAAAATTTCAGGCTCTGAGAAATCAACCTACTTTATCTTTTAATTTTAACTAGTTGTTTTGGGATAGGATAAAAAGTTTTTGGCTCAGATAAATAAAAGAGGTTAAAAAATTACAAAATAAAATTGATTGAAATCTTTTTTCAAAATTACATAAACATAGAAAATACTATATAAAAAAGGAGTGAATACAAAAGAATGTTAGTGTGAATGCTGTATTATCGTTCTGATAATCATTTGCTGTTCTGATGAGCAACTTGTATAAGAATATAACTAAAGGGCATCTCTTCATAATGCTTTATAAACCAGGACATTTATGAGCAACATACATAAAAATATAAGAACAATTTATGATAATATTTTGACTTGTTGATGTTTAATCCGGTAGARAACAACCAAGAAGGCACAGCCAACCAACTTAGCCTGGAAAAATGGTAGTTCAACATACAGGCAGCTGCTTCTATCTATATCAAACTAGTTACTTATTTACATAGTCCCACATCCATATCAAGAGCTGACATTTCACATACTTCAAGGGAAGATGCATGCAATCAAGTTATTTCAATTACTCGCTTTCATTTAATTAATAATTCCATACCCTTAGAATGCACAAACTTAGTTTAACAGAAATTACTCTTTCCTTTGGTAGTGTTTTATTTTAGATATATTTATAGTTTCGTTTTGTAAATATCCATATATGTATATATTTTACAGCTGTATCTTTGTATTATTTTTATTCTTAAATGCCAGGGACAGTACTGGAAAGAAATAACAGAGAAGAAAAGTAAATGAAGTTACCACTATAATTGGTGTAGGTACAAAAGATGAATAATCATTTATTGTATCCATGCATCAGTCAAGTAATAAATTATTCTAATAAAATTTCCCATTCTGTCCATTTATTATCTAAAATGATTAGAAACAGTATGATGTTAAAATACTCTGCAGTTGTCAACTTACCCTTTGTTATTTTAACTGAAATTCTTATTTATTATSATCTTTTATGCACCACTGCGTCTGTTAACTATTTCACTTCTAATAGCCTTATATTGAAATAATAATTATACCCAGGGATGTGACTTCCTGCCATTCTGATATATAAGCAATTTTATACTCCCTGTAAGATAAGCTGGTTGTGCTAAAAGGACAAGAAGAGTCAATACAATAGCTATTAAATGAATTTAAGAGAAAGAAAGGTCATCCACCCAGGTACTTCACTCTCCTTCCAGTGCAGAATTTACACTCAAAATCTATGACACTATGCTTGCCATAATCTAGTCTAGTTTTAATTCTCTCAAAGTAGCTAAGAGAATTTCCATTCAGGTGGAACACAACAGAGAAAAAGGTGAGATGATGCAAATGTCTGGCAGAAAGCAAGCAGCCTATGTATCTCCTCAGGCGCCTCTAGTGAGATTACTCCCTCCTTTTATTCTTCTAGTATTTCCTATCAACTTATGAAATATATTTTTTTTTACTCTGAAGATTTCCCTTTTGTAATTAAGATACATCACCTCTTCTGCTTAGAAGAATGCTGAAACATTCAAAATAAGAGAATTTGAGTGGTGTTTCCATACTTAGTATTGAAGTAATCTTAAGACCTGCAAACAGTAAGCTTTGGTCTGAAATGTCTCTTTTTCTGTTACAAAAGAAGACTAAATTTTTCTCTTCTTTTTTTTCCCTAGACTTGATAAATTAGGAGTTTTGAGAGTGTCCATGGCCTAAGAAAGCTTTCCTTTTTAGGAAAGAAGAAACTTATGGTCTCTCAGCRGAGTAAGACAGTTGTTTGAAGTTTCTCATTGCTTGATATAGTCAGAGTAACCTTGTCTGGACTTTCATTAAGTATATTATTTAAATTTGTAGGCAGATTAACTTGTCCCTATTAAACAAATAGTTCTTATAAATACGACGACAACAACAACAAAAAAAACAGGCAGTCACCATAGTTCTTTCACTTCAGTGGGAAAGAAAAAAAAAAAGACATGGATCATTTGCTRCATTTTATCATGTTGAAATACATACTAAATCATTAATTGTACATCCTTGTTTCTTTATGGTGCATTACACAATAGTCTAGTAGACTGCAAATTACACTACATGTTTGCAATACATACCAAATGTTTCGAAACTGAGGCTTAGATTGAGAACAATAAACTGAGATATAAGTCAGTGCAAATAGTTAAGCACTGAGAACAAACTCAACATTTAATTTCCCATCTGCTTTCGAAACTACTGTTCTCTATAAATTGATGGAATAAATCTACCTGAAATAATATTTTTAATGTGTGCAGTAAAGACAGAGGAGGATAGACTAGAATTAAATGTTAATGGCGTATCTTGAAAAATAGCCTTTAAGTATGATATTAAGCAGGCTTTGACCTGACCTTTCAGCAACTCTCCCATTCATGTTAGATGCCTTGGTTTCATTTGCAGTTTATTACTCTTTTGAAGGCAGCAGTTACATTTAAGACTTCTAGTCTGACTTTAGCTCATAACCTATTTCACTGATGAATCATATCTTAGTTCACTGCAGTAGCGTTGGTAGAATAAGCAGTAATTGCCAATCAAGTGCTGTCAGTCATTAGTAGGTTTTATTTTTTGTAAAATCTCAAGTAGAAACAGAATAATTAACGTCTGAACACATTAGCCATTTACTAGTAAACAATTTTAAGAGGATCTGTGTTGGACTGATAATCCTCACATGAATAAATGTAACAACAATAAAAAGGGATTTTGTAAATGGATTTTATATTAGATATTTTAGAATATATCAGATGTTAATTAATTTTCTGTCGCAGCATATGTGAGTAGGGTGTGAGTGGCCTGCCAGAGATTCTGCCTGTCTCCTGGTGTTAGAGGTACTGTTCTGTCACATGATACTAAAACTGCTTTCAAAAACCTGAACCATAYTCAGTAAGTGCTAACACTTGCAGAAGAGGCAGGAAATTTCCATATGTAGACATGAGCAGAAGTACCTGGTTAAAGCTGCTCTTCAGCTCTCTCCTCACACTGCTTTCCATATACTCTTTAGTGTATAATCTGATAATCAGTTTCCTCCTTAACGTTTATGCTAAATCCTAAGATTTAGGTATCTGCTCATAGGTGCTCACTGAGGTTTTTTTCTCCTATTCATTGAACTGACCATCCATCCATCCCCTATGTGATTGCATATTATCCTCTTACACAAAGTATTTATAAATGAATGTCCTGAAACCTGATAATGTATTAAATATGGAGATTTCGTGTTGGATTTATAGGCTTGACAAATTAAGTTTGGGAAATGAATACACTGTAAGGAGAAAAGAACAAAAGTGGCTTTAGGTTCCAAGGATCCTCTTCCATTCTTGCCGTGGTGCCTGGATTGCGCGAGGAAATGGAAGTGAGAGGGGCTGCAGTTCTGCACAACAGCAGTGCTGCCTCTCGCTATGAACAGCTCTCCTCCTCAGCTGTGTCTGGTTTTACGGCACACCAGAATAACCTCTACATTGAGAGTGCTCCCCTCTTCTCAACCAGGATGAAACTGTCTCCATCTTTGGTTTGAATACTTGCATTATATTTTTCTTACCCTCAGGAGTTTCCAAGAAAAAGTTAATAATAAAAATTGACACTTTTAAACAGTAACATTAGAGAGATTAGCATTTGCTTCTACGAAAAACACATATGAGCATTTATAGACTGCCTACGTGGAATATTCCAACGAGAAAACTTCAGGCAGATCAGATGCAAATACACCACTTATCTCCACTGTCACCAAACAGTAGAAGAAGAAAGGAAATGTTTCAGTCCAGAAGTTTAAGTATCATTTAATGCTCTCTATTTCAAAAGCAATGAGCTCCATCCAGCACTTATCCAGTGCAAAGGGCTTTGTAACAATATAACAAGCTAATGTGCCTAGCAAAAAGTTAATTTACAAAGCAGGATACAGCAGTGTATTTAACTGCAGTTACCAGCTAGCTGGTAGCACTCTTAAGTGCTACCATCAGTACTCTTGCTGTGTATGAATCAAAAGGAAGGAAGGAAGTTAGGAAGTTAGGAAGGAAGGAAGGAAGGAAGGAAGGAAGGAAGGAAGGAAGGAAGGAAGGAAGGAAGGAAGNGGACCTGTCTTGTGGAAATAATCTCGGCCACTCAGCCATAACAATTAATGGACAGCTGATACAAAGATGACTTCTTGATCATAAAGCACATTTCTAGATTTAATGGCAATCTGTGGAGCACTTTTACCTAAAAAATGAGTAAAGCTAAATCATGYGTTTTGTATTGGGAAATACTTAAGACAGGATGAGTAGAAATTCTCAGATAAGTAGTGTATCTGAGATCATTTCATGACTTGGGAATTATACTACTCATTGACACTAGGAATTATTTAAAGTTTATTGTATATAGAAGTACATTTTGTCRATACTTATAACAGTGCAGTTTCACCCGAGATGTATAGAAGTGATCTGAAAAATATCTGATAAAGATGTTGAATGGCAAAATTACATGTTTTGTTTATTAAGATACCTTTTCCTGCATTTTTCCAAGAGGTTGCTATTATTCTTTTCCCTGTAGTGTTTTCTTTTTTTGTAGTGTATGCAACTGCAAAAAAAAAAAAATCTTGAAATAACATACCTAAAATGTCTGAGTGATTCAGACRTGGGCTAGAATTGGGTTTATTTTAAGAGAGATATCTTGGGACTATATTAGTAGTTACTATTAGCTATCTGTCAGGAAAAAAAATAGGTTAGATTACTGAGACCCAGTCATATTTTTCAAACTGAACCTAAATTAGATAAAAGCACTATTYATTCCATCAGTTTAAGCATTTCCCTCAATTATAGAATATAGGAGAAAATATGAGACARTAAGAAGTGTAAAGGTAGATGGATGTGACAAGAAAAAGATAGGGAAAAAAATGATAGCTGAAAATACACAGTTTATGCAAATCTATGAAGATTTGTGAGTACATGAAGCAGGAAGGTAGACATTGGTTTGCAATCTGGTTGTGTGGTAAGACAGGAGCTAGCAATTTTCCTGTGAATATTCGTGGTGTAGGAATGTAGCGAGGATGAAATTGCAAGGATGCTGAACAAGGGACATCAATAGCATTTAACAACAGAGGAGCTTACAATACTGTAACTGCAAACTGAGACTGATCTTCCATGGTAGGTATAACCGTGACATTCAAAATGTCTTCTTGATAGTGTATAAAGATTTTCCTCAGGAAAGAAAATAAATCATAAAATTGAAGAAATGTATTTGTTATTGCTTTAAACAGGAACCCCTCTTCCCGTTTTCCTCCTTCCCTTCCTCTCTTTGTATCAGCCTCAGCTGTCAGAAATGTGTCAAAAAATACTTCAGCTGCCCTAGTTCCACTATGTCATGTCATTCTTTATTTGAAAAATTGTTCCAACAGAAAAATTTACATGCCTGATCAAAAAGAATTAATTTGAATCACCAAATAGTTTGACTAAATTCATTCAAACAGCTGATGAATTCCAGTAATGTATTGTTCTTCACTTATCTATATTTCAATAACAAAGTTGTTTGGCTTCTAATTTTGGCTGATACTTTTAGATCCATTTCAATTAGTCAGTTAAATATCATCTAAAATAATTTAAAAAGCTTCCAGCTAAGCTGAGCAAATTCCTATTTAATCAAGAGTGCTGGAAATGCTTTATCCTTAGTTCTTCAATGGGGACCTTACAGGCATATATTCTGTTGAATATATATAAATGCAAAGATCTAAACACATAGATGGTTAACACTTTAAAACATAATTTTCTTTAACCTTTTAATGAATTTTAATATTACCAGCTGTCATGTCCCAAACTCTGAGGAAACAGCCTTGCTGATTCTACATATTCTAAGCCTGAATGAYATATATGTGATATGCAGCATGTGTAGTTATTTCTGTAATAAAATAGAATAACAGGAAACAAATTTTATAGTCATTAAACAAAAAATAAAAATAGGACTAGATTTACTACAAAGATCCTGGGCAGAAATGATAATTCCTGCTCTTCAAGAAGGGTACAGCCATCCTTCTTCTTAAAGTTTCTCAAAGAGCTGGTGAGAGGGATTAGAAGTGTAGGCAGAGATGGCCAACCTGAAGCATAGGACACATAAAAGCACAAAAAGATTGGGTCATACACCCATCATTTTGTAGAATTTTTCTCTCTGCGTGCAAATATTCTACAGAAACATATATCASACTTAAGAAAAAGGGAGGGTAAAGAAGGAAGGATCACAAGTGGGAAGCTACAGGAGCAGAGTTTATAGGGGGAGAAAAAGAATATTTGTGTTTCAGAAGGAGGGTGAAGGGTGGGAAAATGTGATCTCTGCAGAGTCTCCATGAGTTCTGCAACCCCAGGGATAACTGTGATACAGTATAGTAGTAGATTTAGGGACGTTAGTAGTGATAATAATGATGGTCTCATTAAGAGTGTTAATGATGATCCAAAGACAAAAGAAAGGAAGTGAGCAGGAGGGGATATCTTTTAATTTAATAAATATATATATAGTTGGAAAAAATGAGCAGCCTCTGGTATACAGAATTAAAATATTATCTCCATGCAACTTTTCTTTCAAATAATCTGTGGAGGTTTTTTCATTACTTGATTTTGACCTAGGATAGATGATACAGAACATATCTCGATCTTATTATTAGTAACTGGTGCCATATCATTTTAATTGTGCACACTTGAACGGGTAGGTTTAAATAGAGCCATTTGAAATACTCCTGTGACACACATGTATAAAATACAATTGCAGCAGCCCTCCTAATCAATATACCTTATGATAATAAGCACTTCTCAGCTATATAAGTCTGCACTTAACAAGCAGTGTGATGGAGTACAAAAGAGAAAGAGATATACCTGAATCCTCAATATTTCATCTTTGACTAAGAACTTATATTTGGACTGTCTCTTATAAACATGTATTATAGCAATCTGCACTGGGAGTGACTGCAGCCCCATGCTGACAGTTGCTGACATATACTATAAGTGATAAAACCTTATGACACCATTAGGAGAGGCTTATAAGGAAGAGCTCTTGAATAGGTCATATTATCTTCTTTTATGATTTTCCAATACATTGTAAAGGCACTGGTGACTATGAGCAGTAAAAGGATGCTAGAGATAATAGAAAAACCTCTTCCAAAAGAATTAAATTTGAGAATCTGTTTGGAAAAGAAATTAGATACACAGTACATCCCATTTTCTTGGTCTTCCTGAAATGTATTCTATCACTTTTTTAACATATACAAAGTTAGTTGCATTGCTACCTTGGAATTAGTGATTCTATGTAAACAATATACGGAAAGAATATAGGTATATACGCTTGAAGACTAGTGAATATATGCATAAAGATATTAATTACATTTATTCCATTGACCTACCTCTATATTTTTTGAAAAAAGAGCACAAAACCTTTTTTTTTTCTTTTTTACCCATAATTATAGGTCTAGTAATCTTAAAACAACTCATATAGTAATTTCTGGAATATTATTCTCACATCCAATTGACATTCTGAAAAAAAATATAGATAGAAATAAGGTACTAAGKTAAATCATCCATTAGGAAGACCCTAGTTCTGGAAATGCAGATTTTTTTTAAGAATTAAACTCTTAGCAGGACTTTCCTGAATTTAAATGTGAATTACTGTTTATTTACTATTCACTCAGAAAATCTGGGGAAGCTGAGCATAAAAATAAATACTGAGACTTCAAATGTGTGCMATTTACAATTTGCTTACTTTGAAATATATTTGTATGATTGTGAAAAAAGGACATAGATACACATTCTGTTATCTATCTTTGCTATATAACATTATTTAGATATTTTTAACATCAAGCGTACACACTTCATGTGTACTTCTAACAAAACCTTGAAGGTTCCATAAATAATCCAAGTAAAAATATGGATTTGCACAAAATTTATATATTGTTTATAAGACAGAAATACCAAAAATAATMGGATTCCACAAGAGAATATGGTATAGGAAGAAGGCATTGTTTTACAGTGACAATTGATCTGTTATATGCATATATAAAAGCCATATTCTGCTGCCACAAGTCATGATAAGCAGAATATTCCCAAGAGTGGTTTTGTTGAAAGTAGATCAAATCTGCCTAACATTTCAATATTTTCTCATATAAAATCATATTTATTTAATATTTTTGTTGAAGGCAAAACCACAATGACAATCAAGGAATTAAAATTTCTATTCAATGGATATGCCGAATGCATACTTAAACTACGGTGTGTTGTAATAGCCTAAGAACTGTACTTTAATGAGACAGAAATTTTATCAGTTATAGACCTAAAAATAAAATAAGAGGGTTTATTTTAATTTTATTTAGATAATACAAATTCTCTCTTTTGTTTAAGTGGCCCACGAGAAAATGTATCCTTTTTATATAATGCAGAGAGGAAARAAAATGTAATGATCAGCTTGATATTATTATGGATTTATAAATATAGGTTTAAATCTGTCAATCCTGTGCTAATGAGATACAGGACTGTTTGCAGTGAAGATGCTGTTAAAAGCAAAATGAGTACTGCAATGGTCTTTTAACTCTAATTTTATTGTGCTGACATTTGGTGTAATTATCTTTAGTTCGGTATAATTTTATCTTTCATGCCACTCAAAGAAATTCCAGAGTAAATTGCAGTAGCTATCTGTTTTCAGATGAATTTGATCAGTTTATTTTACCCCAGTCCCAGAACATAGTTAGAGAGGTCTAAAACCCAGTATTTATCATAATCTGCTTCGTTTGTTYGGTCCCCATGTGGCAATACCAATTAGAATTTTATCAAAGTCATCCTTACAGCAATAATGATAATCCTTTAGCATCTATCTGGATTAGGTCTCTGTTTTATTCTGCTAATGAATACTCTAGAGAGGTCTGGGCAATTTTACAGAACAAATTAACCTTAGAGCATAGCCATTTAAATTGTTCATTATACTGGACACCTGCAAAGTGTACTGGGCTTAAATGCAATTTAATAGACCCTTCTAGGCCTCTTTTAAAGTATACTGAGGAGAACAAGAATATGATGATATTTAAATTAAGATGATTAGATTTTTTTTTTCTGAAATTCTCAATAAATATCAGATATGGTACTTGTGAAATATCAGTTTTGGAGTGSATCAGATGTCATCATGTAATTGCCAATTTTTTGAAATTTAAAATAGAGAATTTGAAAACACAAAAACCTGTTAGCTTTCAGTAATGAATTAGTTTCACATTTTTACCTTTGTGCAAAACACATTCAAAAGGAATGTCCTAGATGTAGTAAGTTTTGTTTCTTGTTCAAGGACTCCTATTTTGCAAAAATATATTAAGTGTAAGTCTAAAATAAGCCTTTAATGGAAAGGAACTGGGGAAGACAGGGCACAAGAGCAGAGGGAAATGGAGAAGCTAATTGGTATTCTCTGTTTTCAACTGTTCCTATCCCCAAGCCTCTCTAAATTAAAAAAAAATGACAGAGTCTCTTCATTATCTCATTATGCTACAATTATAGCATACTCCAGTGCCAAGGCCCAAGAGTGATTCATTTACATTGTTCATCAGTCTAAACTTTTGCCTCTAGAACTAAAAGCAAACACATTCTGAACATATCAGACACTTCTTGCATGACTATTAGTCTCATTCTAATTCAACAGGCAAATAATTTGGTCTTTATTAACAGTCGTAAGAGTTAAATAAATAGGTTTCTATAAGTTTTTATAAGCTTTCRTAAGTTATTATAAGCTTTCCTCATTGGAAAACCAAATAAAGTAGATAATGACAGATCTGAAAGCAGAAAGAAAGTTAGGTTTTCTAAATTCAGAAGACACTGGTAGGCAACCTGTGGCATGTCAGGACTGAGAATTTCTGCAAAAATTTCTGAAAAAAAATCTGAAAGCTTCTTGTAAACACTGTGGTATTTTTGTTTAGCCCTGATAAAAAAAAATCACCGTGATCTCATAAACGTGTGTTGTTCACCCTAGTAAAACACAATCTAAACTTTTACTTGCAGTAAGAATTTATTATGTCACCTTTTTTCAATGATTTATTCTTCCTTTTTTCCCAATATGTGTTGCCTGTGTAAATGTATATTTCAACTGTGAAATCAATATCTATTAATGTATAGCTGTTGCTTACCTGCTTTTTGCCTTTTTGTTTTCTTAGTAAACTCTAAGAGATTGTTTTTGTCCTTTGCTGCAGCTAAACTCATGAAGTTCCTCTTACTTCCACACATCTCATAGTGATGCACTAATCGTAATTCTGCAAAGGAAGCCTATGCAGGTATCTCTTGCTTAAATGATTTGAAGTCAAGATTAATAGTTTTGAATAATATGATATATAAATAAAATTGTAAGTGCTGTAGCATGAAAACTAGACTAGCAATGTCTGGAAAATGGTCTGAGTGCTGGATAGATATTTTATGGGGGAATTTATGATGGAGTGGTTGCAAAAACAGCACCACACCATTGAGTGACGTATCATTCAAAATTTATTTACCAAGAAGGATAGGTTTAGTGGGTGGATAGCAATTTCTAATATAAAGCAAGATTTTAATTCTACGACATCTATGCATTCAAACTCACCCACAACCTGCCAAGGCCTCTGCCTTTCCAGCCCAGCAGAGTGAGTGGCCTGGCTCCTGTGCAGGCCACACTTCGGCTGCACAACCATGTGTAGAGTTCCCCATTGAGTTCTTGTCTTAAGAACTCAATACTTAAGAACTCAATACTTAAGAATTTGTCTTAAGTATTTATTGCTTTTAAAATCAGACTGTCAGCCTAATCTGACAATGGCCTTGCTGATCATGTAGCCTCAGGCCAACTTCTTTGTCTTTCCCTGTATCTACAGCCAATTAGTGGTTCTCATCCAAGTTCCTATCACTGTCTTTCCATGCCGCCTGTGCTATAAAGATGTAAAGCTCTCTGCTTCCTTACTTTCTCAGCTATATTCTCAGAGTAATATTTACAGTTAGACCCAGGCAGATGTGGTCTCAGCTTTTTTTATCAAGCAGCTCTTTCTGTCAGGCTTCACTCCATTACAAGAGATAAGCAAAAGTGCAAAGCAACCTTTATACTATGGTTGATCTAAAGACATTCTCCAAAATAAAACTCTCTCTCACATGTTCAGAGGGAAATCTATAAAGTTAACACTTTATAGAGCTATGAAGCTCTTTTGCTTTCTAGTAAAAGACCTTGTCCTATATGAGCACAAGGACTGTTGTTTTGGAGCCATAACTTTTAGAGACTGTTGTTTTGGAGCCATAACACAACAACAATCTGAAAATAAAACTAGAAAATTTACCTATGATTTGACATAATAGGTTGCTTGTTGCTTTTGGCTATTTTCCATTTCCATGTAATTAAAAATATATATTTCCATTTTATTTTGATCAAACCATTTTTCCTACTTTTTCAGTTTTAAAAAAAAAGCCATTTGCTTGCCAGGTTCAGATAACGCTTCAGAATAAATTTCTTATGAATGTCATTCTTTGAAACTACTCTAGAAATATGATTAACAAAACTCCAAAGGTACTACAGTATCTAGCCTTGATTTTCTGACCAGATAAGATTGGGAAGTCAGCTATAACCCCTTGGTTCTGAGACCTGCTCCCATAATATTAAAATCCTCATAACTGCTGTGTAAAATTAGGCATAACTCACCTTCCTTCAGTTCTTCCTTACTAATCTTTTTCTTTACAACAAATAACCCTCCTTTTGTCTTCTGCAAGGTCATCAAGAAATGGGCTGTAACCCACTCTGGTTTTTAACTGGTAGCAATTTCTCCTATTGGTAAAGAATTTCCACTWGACATCTGATTAAGTCTTGGCTTTCTTTTGACTGTTATTCTTTGACTGCTTAGAAAATTTTCCATTATGAGAAGATAATCATTTTGGAAAATTCTCTACTGATATTCTGTGGCTTGTTTTTTGTTCTTAGTTTGGGAAATGACAAAGACTAGTTTTCAGCTAACAGATACTGAGTGTGAAATTCAATTGCTTAACTATAGCCCTCTGATGACATCTGAGGTTCTGAAATGAGCCCAGCAGGTATGACACAAGATGTAGAGGACAATTGTACCTTTCCAAAGCAACAGACAAAGACCTGAGGACAAGGACTATCTCAAGTGGCACTAGTCACCTGTACTTAGGCAAATGAGACTGCCATGTTCAGATATTTTGAAAAGCTGGTGCTTGGCAACTGTCTCAAATCACTCGTCTGAACTTGTCTTGAGTTACAGGAAGTAATGACTAATAACTTTTGGGCACTCAGGTAAGAATTTGGATTTATTTTTTCAGGAAATAATAATAATAATAAATAGACTAAAGAAAATAATCTCAGAAAAAGTATCTTTGTTCTGACTATACTGGAACAGAATTCCTTTCAAAATTTCTTCATTTACTCCTGGAATTTTCTTAAACGTTCTGAAGGTATAGAGCTTAAATCCTCTCTTAGGGTGTTTCATCAGTGATTCATTAAATAATCCCATTTGCCTGAAGCAGTAACTGCTACAGGCATAAAGTGATTATCTGTTGTTGCCTGATTTATGCTTCCTCCAAATCTAATGAATTTAAATACATTGTACTTGGTGTAAAATGCCACTATAACATTAAGTAGCTGTCATTTAAATATCTTCATGTAGTGTCTACAACTCAACTTTTCATGTTCTGTGTTATATAAACTGGTCACTTAATACAGCATGAAAAGGCAATTTGAAACAAAATGAAGAAAAAATATTAAAGCATGTTGATTTTTGACAGACTTGAAGGCACATGGAACATGTATGCATGTATGTAAACCTGTAGCAAGTACGTTATGCACACATAGTGCTGATCAGTCTAAACTGTGGACAAAATTAACAAAGCGCAAGCAGACAGCTGCATTGGGATTTTAAGCATAGAGTACTGAGAAATTTAGGTTCCCAGAAATTCCTTAAGATAAATTTTGACTCGGTTACTCAACTTTCACTGAAGATTTTTCTTGCATGAGAATTGAGTTTTCTCAGGCATTGGATTGCATGTTCTGTCCTAAGGGTCTATTTCAGAGGCTAGTTTGAAAATCCAAGTTCCTTTCTCTTTTCTTTTTTTTTTCTTTCAAGTCTTAATTCCCTAGTAGAGAAAAATAATCGTGTTCTCCAGAGTCCAGAGTGTTTGGTATTGCTCTCTTGAGAAGTCCTGGGTCCACATGCGGGAGAACTTCCAGTATTCTCCTTCTTACCCCTTACATGCACACACACTTTATAATCAAATGATTAATGATTATCTGTCTACCCAATAGCCACTTTTAGAAGCAGAAACAAAACATTTGTCCAGATGTTATAGGGAGTTGAGGGAATGTAGAAAAGAGTAATCCCGTTGCAGCAGCGCAAATTAAGTGCTGGAGCAGTGAAAGTTGTGCAGTCTGAGAGGGACATAGACCTCACCAATAAGGCAATGAAGAAGAATAACAGAAATCTAAAACTTGTCATCAGTTTACATTACTATTCATGTTATTACAAATGAAGGAATGCTACAAAAAGTTTTGAAAAAGATGTGATATACACTGAATTATCATTTGGAATAGCAAGCAATGCAGTTATCTAAACCCTCTGTTTGATCTAACAGCTAGAGTTGAGATAAATTATGATAAGCCCTAGTAAATGAAACATCCGTACAGAATATTCACAGAGTATACATGTCAATAATCTGATCCCATAGAAGAATTCAAGAAGATTTCTATAGCAGTAAAATGCACATTTTTTTTCTTTCTTTCTTTTTTTTTTTTTTTTTTTTTTTTTATCCAAACCTCTTGATGTTTCAGCTAATCAGAAATTTTGCCAAACATTCCTAAGACAAATACTTGGAAACCACAATACAGAAAACACTAGTGACTAAAAGCCAGCACAGACTTAACTAATTTTTAATTCCAAGTTCAAGGAGCTTACCTTCGATTTGCTCTCCACCTCACCAACATACACACCAAACTACTAACTACAATAAAAACACCCCCAAAACAAGTCAACCTGTCATCATGTTCCAAGGGCTGAGGAGGGGAGTTAAAAAGAACAAGTCTTCTGGCCCAATACTCCACAGGAAGATTTTCAGATACTAYAGTGATTAACAGCAGAATATGTTACACAGAATACAAATAGGCAAAGTGTGAATTTCTTTCTAAAGATGATTCTCTGGAGGATTCATAAACTCCAAAAGATTTCAGCTAACTAGCTAGCTAACAAATTACCGATCCATCTATCCACCTGTCTTTCTATTGATCTATTCTAATGGGTCAGTTTCATGTTCACTTGAGCATGAGAGACTGACTACATGCAGTCTTGGGGTGCTTCTGAAATAATAGAAAATGACTATACAATGGGAAATGAGGTCCATGGTCAAAAGGTAAAGATATCACATCTAACATTTATATTGTTCTGACATATTTAGTAGACTTTTTCAGTAACAAACATTTTGGTTAAAGTCTTCTTCACACAGGAAAACTCAGTGAAATAGTTGTTCCACTGTCCTGTCAGTGGAATAGACGGTGCATTAAAAGTGAGTAGGTGTTGGAATCTAACACATTCAATCATGAGAGGATCCTGTAAAAGAAGGCTATTGTGTGAAAGGACAAGCCATGCTAAAATGACTGTGCTCAAATACAGTTAGTATGTATTTGACCTCCTCTAAASTGGTGTTATATTTTGTTACAAGAAATGAAAGACATCATGTCCTAGTTAAACAGAAAGTAGTTGCCATTGCATTACTAAAGTGTTAGATTAGATGATTCTGTATGATTCTATTAGTGAATCTCAATGTGTCATTTAAAAAGGCAGCAAACGGCCTGAATTTAAAGGTTAAATCCTACTTCAGGCATCCAGCAGCTACATAGGTATACACAGGAGTATTCTGCAGCATGGTAAAGAAGAAATTATTCACACCACTTTACACAACACCACATTGCTTTTATGCATACAAAGTCTTTACTAAATAAGCTCTCCAGTATTGTTCCAGGAGACATTTCCATCTTTGCTTAAAGACATATGCCTAAAACAAATCATTCATCTTTTCATAACACTAGGTTTGGGKTTTGGTTTTAGTTAATTTGTGTAGAGCCGTTAACTTGCCCTCAGAGCCAGTGCTACATTTCTGACCAAAAAAGTGAACTCTTCAAGGAGATATTTAATATTCAAGAGGTCTTTGTCAAACTTAGACAGACACAACTGAAGCATGCATTTGAGAAGAACTTAAATGTAAAGAAAACAGTCTATCATATAGCACAGTCCTAGGTAATATTGTTTATCTGCTCCATGTTCCGTTTTCAGTGAGTAAATGGTATTCAAAAGATTGGATAGATAAATGCTTTATTTATAAGATAACATTTTGGCTTTCAGCAGCTGCCTTCTTCATATTGTACTCTGAAGATGGTAGAAACTGTAATGGTACAGCATAAATAAAATGTTTCTTAAACCTGCAGAAAACTTTGAATAGGATTTTTCTGCTGAAGAATGGTACACAGGTGATAGTATTACTTGTAGAAAATGAACTCACTACAGTTGAATTTCAGACACCAATCTTCTGCACAAAAGGGAGTGAAGGGAGAAATTTTAATATGTATTTTCATTGTGTGCATAGAAATACAGACAAAGARGAGCCAAGACAAGGCTTTTAAAATTACACATAGAAAAATATGCATTACTTTCACAATCCTATTTTGCTGAATGCCCTGGATTAAACTAGTTCTACACTGCCAGCAGCTAGTGCTTACTACCAGTATCAGTAGCTGTCTCAATCCAATACAATAGCAGCTGTTTCTGTTTCTTTTAGCTTTCCAATACATATACTGGGTATATAGTACTTCTGTTTCTCTCAACTTATCATCTTTTTGGTCACTGGACTGCACATATCTGTGGATCAGCTTGACATGGCCAATTGCAGTTGACATGTCAAGTCACCCAGGGTTAGCCTAGTATTAATTAAAACATTGCACTAGGCTATTRTCATTTTTCTTCATTGTAATGGATCTTATGCTATTTTTAAAGTTATGCCTCCTTCAGATAGAAATAAATTCCARTCTTACACTCCTAAGCAGAAACTGCAGGATAAATTAGCAATCTTAGTGCCACTTAATGAAGTTCTTAGATTAATCTTTCCTCTCCAACCCCTATTATTGGATTCCTCTTTATCTTTAAAGTCTTCAGAATTTGAAAGAAAAAAACCACAAAAATAATTGGTTGTGGTATAAGCTGCACATCGGTTTTAAAAACTATGCTAGCATCCATGGAGAAATAGCTTTTGCAACTCTAAGGCTGATTTAAAACACTGATSAATCATTCATTACACTGAAAAGACACATGATGTGGCTGGTATTTCTTAGGACGCTGTGAGTCTCATTACCAACCAATATAGTCTTCTTCTAAAAATAACATGTTAAAGAGTAGTTTTACTTAGTCTTCTACTAAGAATAACATGTTAAAGGGTAGYTTTACTATGAAAAGTGACTGTGCAGTGATTGTACATTCTGTACAGCCTGATATACCCCTAGACGTATCAGATCAAGGTCGTACTTGTTTATTTTCTTGATAATAATTACAGTTAATTTCTTATTGCCTCAACTACAACACCAAAACAACTGAGAGAKAGTACAGGAACTTACTACATCTGGTACATCAGTCCATTTACTGGGCTTACAAAGAAATAGAGGATATATTCTTACACATGTCGATGAAGGCACGATTTCAAGACAGTGGATCAAATCACCTTAACTTTATGTCAGCATAGTCTATCACAAAGTCAGACAAAAGTCTTTCAACAGTATTAAAGAAAAATAAAGATCCATTATCTTCTAAAAACATTAATAGCATAAAAGATGTATGATGGGTCTACATGGGTCAAGGATCTAGGTAGACTGTAGATTCAACATGTACCACATAGTGAGTTTGCAAAAGATGTGTTCCTTTTTTTATTCTGAGCTACTGGAGATTTCTCAAGGAAAATAGCCTTCAGCACTAACACATTACAGAATCATTCTCATAGCAGAAACACCTTTTGATCATGATGTCTCCTTGTACAGAAGGCAAAAAGAGATATCATGTGACACGGGACCCAGGAGCTTATAGAGCCTGATGTATTTCACCCCTAAAAAACTTGTTCAACCTTGTTCAACCTTGTTTGTGTGTGTGGATGTTCTTGCAAGCGTGTGCTTACTAAAGGTATATACTGGTAATGTCTGATTCACCAACTTGCAAACACAGTCAGCTTGGCTACACTCACTAAGTAGTCAAAAGGGAAAAATACCACTGACAACCCTTACTTTAAATAATTAATTACTGCAATGATGGAATTCACAGCAAAATTTCTGCATCAGCAGATTACAGCACCGTTTGTTCAAACATCAGTATCTCAGTAAGACTTCAAATGTGACTTTGTTTCAAAGGCACTGTGTCTTCAAAACTAAGTTACTAAGGACTAAGTGCATGAAATATATACCTTCTTGGCTAGCAGAGCTTAAGAATTGTTTACTTTAAGCTAAGACAATTTGTTCATTGATAATTTTTATAACATGGATGGAAAAATATCTGAATGCAAATCACTATATTTGCAAGAAAATTGTTGCAAATTTCTTTTCTTTTTTTCTTCTTTTTCCAGAATATAATGAAAAAAATCATAGGGATTTCCCACTAAAGCAGAAATCAGTATCTGAGCATTACTCAGTCATACAGTTCAGCATCAGCAGATACTGTCCAGAACTGCAAGCATTACTATAGAAATCACTGKTTTTTTAACTTGAGGTTTCTGCAGGAATAGTTCAAATTTAGAGCATCTCCAAGTGTGATAAAGGGTATCTAGATAGCAAAAATGGTAGATAGCCCAGAATAATTTTTTTAATGAAAGATAAAATTGTATATAATTTCAGTTCTTGTTATGAATACAGAGAATTGATGTTAACTATTTGTCTTGGTTCTAATCACTTTCAAATCTAAAAATTAGCAGTTAGGTTTGGAAGCTTCCAGATCTTAAAGAGATATTTGTAATTAAATTTATTAGCTTTATGGACTGACCATAATGTTTTTGATTTCTGGTGTAAAAATAAGTTTGCATTCATTCCAGTTGCCATGACAACACTGTGCCTTGGTTGCTGTCCCACAGAACAGGCTCAGAGCTTTTTCATCATTCCATAGTTTGAATTTACTTGATCAAAAGGGTCAGTATTTTGAATTCCTCAAGTCTTTAATTTGTTTGTGAAGATACAATTTGTTATATGCTCCCAGGAATAAGTAGTCTGATGGAAAGAACATGATGAAAAATGAAGATGAACTGTGGCATATATCCCACACGCAGCAATGTTCTGTTGTTAAATAGCTGAGTTCTAGAAATTGAGCAATAATTGCTCTATCTTCTAAATCAGTGGCAAAAGAGGAACACTCAGTGTCATACTCATTTTAATCAGATTTGTTAGCGAAGTTAGACTTTAAAAACAGTAACGATCGTCTCCTTAATTGAAGCAGTCTAAAACAGAACCTTATGGCGACATTAAGAGAAGTGCTCATTAAAATATAGAAAAAAAAATCAAAAAGACCTGAACTGGCATAAAGCTTATAACTTAAAGATTTCATGTGATATAAAATTTAACAGGATTAATAAATTAATTCAGAAAGTAGAAAGGCCATTACCTTCAATGCATTTATTCTGTATTCATAAGGCCAGATTTAGATGCGTGGACTGGTATCAAATAATTTTAGGTTCTACAGCTAGATATGTTGACACAATTGTTTTAGAAATTCTATATTTGCTGATATTACATAGGAATTTTCAGTAGAAATTAGAGTCTCACACTGTCTCCTCAAGTTAGATATATAACTTGCTCTTTTTTGAAAAGCAGAAGGATCTCCCTCTTTTTTTTTTTTTTTTTTTAAATGCAGTAGCTCAGGGATGAGATYGCTGAAAGAAGAAACAAGAAACCTATATTCTGCACCATCATTACCTTACAAGGATTTTTATCACTATTTCCAAATTCTAGAAAAGAGGATTTAATATATCCATGGAGCATTTTCCCCTCTGCTGCAGAACCGTGTTGTCCTGGGATATATTTCAAGGCTTACAGAATTATCAGGACAAAAGCAGAGGCAAAAAAGAGCCTAGCTATGGGGCACTGGACTGCCAGAAGGGAGTCTCTTGCTTCAGCTGAMAATGCTCTTTTTATATTTTCTTTAAAAAGTACTTAATAACAATTGCATTATCTGAAACATCTGTTCTTGTGGATGATTTCTGAAAATAACTGGGATTTGTGGGAAAATTGCCTCAGAAAGGGGAAATTAGAGAAAAACTAGGGCCTAACAGAAGTTATGGTGTTACAGATGTGCTTGAAATGTGAGACAGTTACCACTTCCAGGATGGTTTGCATGTGTGGAATCTATTTCTCCACAGTTCCCTCAGCAACACAATCTGCCCTCTTAGCACATGCTAATAAGAGTAAAGGAAGAGTGGAGCAGAATGGAGACACCGTGGCCAAACTTTGTTGTACTCCCTATGGAGGTGGTAACCTGATGATGCTGTGCTGAGCGAATGGAGGGTGGAGCGRAGTGAAGATGCCGAAGATACCGCAGCCAAACTCTGTTGGACTCCCTGCAGAGGTGGCAACCTGGTCGTACTATGCAGCTGATAAGGCACATGGTACGAGAAGATGTCTGGTGCTGGGCCAACAGTGGTGGCAGATCAGTCCCTTCCAATGGACTTTGCTCAAACTCCTCCCCGCTCTAATCTCATTATAATACCAATACACAACTCCATCCCAGACGTTACCCATTTCCAAGGAAAAAACACTCCTCGCTGAGCATGCTCTCTAGATTTTCAGTTGACTCAAGAGACTTGACCAGTCAATAATGAAAGTCAACCAGTCAATAATGAAAGTATGTATGACTAGAGTCATTCAAGCCATATCTAAATGTAAAAGAAAATATATAAAAGGTGAAATAAGGAGACAGAAGGAGAAAGAAGGAAGAAGGAAGAGGAGAGATGGAAGACTCCATCATAACTTCTGGATGAGCAAATGGGCTGAATCCTTTTCTTCCCCTTTGGTTAGGATGTCACCTGAGGAGACTCCTCAAGGTTGACAGTCCTCTCCCACCTTCTGAGGTGAGTGATGTTTGCATATTCATACACTAGGCAGTAGCTAAGAACCCTCCAATGTAGTAGAGAATTTCCTGTTCTGATATCCAAAACTTGTTTTCTAAATGTTGCATTTGAATAAATCATGCTATTCATGAACTCAACTACTTGTTTTGAAGGTGATTGGACCTACAGTTGACAGACTGTTTGTGAATCCAGTACTGCCAGAGTCAGCCCTAAAATTACCACCGTATTTGCTATCTCCATTAAGAGATGAGTCCAGCCACTGTCAGTCCCTCTAATCTTTGAGGATCAGCTGGAACACAAGGGGATTCATCCCTTACCAAATTTCCTCCCCACTTCAAACCGCAACACCATTCCACAGTATTCAGAAGCCACATCAAAAATACTAGAAGCATGCTTTCTAGCAACAACAATAAGGAATATAAGTAGTGAATCTGAACAGTCTACAGTTCTAGAACTTCATGTCTAAGGATTGTGATGACTTTAACATTTTAAGAATGAGTACACTGTATCTTTCTTTGTTGACTTGAAGAAGTTACTGGGACTGACACAGCAATTTTTCAAGCAATGTAAGATAGTTAAGTATGGAAATTCCATTGAAATTCAATTGAATATAAGTAACTGATCGCCTAGGATCTTTTGAAAACTAGTGCCTGGGTAAGTGAATTTTGTGCTCTGAATTTTGTCCATGTGTAGTTCCCACTTCAGTCTTCCCCTACATCTAACAAAGGGGAAAACAAACAAACAAAATAAAAGTAGAAAAAAATAGAAAGAAAAAGACAAAGAAAAAATAACAAAGAAGACTGAAAAGAAAAAAGATACAGAGAAAGAAAGGGAAAGGGAAAAGGAAAAAAGACAAAGGAAAGGGGGAAAGGGGGAAAGGGGGAAAGGGAAAAGGAAAAATCTTCCTGGCAGAATAACGAAGAGCTCCTGTGTCCTCTTGTAATACTGCAATCTCTGCCTGTCTGGAAATAAAGCTTATCATGTCAACTGATAGGCTACTTTTATGTTTATAAATTTATTCTATATTGGCCATGCTAGTTATATATGGTATGAATAGGTCATATACCATGTTTTTTGACAACATTAAAAACATGCTTCCCCTTCAGATGAAGGGGAAGAAAAACTTTACCATATATTTATTTTCCCCCTAACCACTCTTCCATCGCAGCACAACTTTGCTTAAAATTATTGACACAATATTTGATCCTGGTCTACTAAATAATTTTGGGGTTACCTAGAAGAACATAAAGAATTGATATGAAGTGATACAGACATATATGCAGTACCTGTTGGTAGTGAATATTTATTTCCAGGATATGCTTCTTTTGAAATAGAATCTTAGAAAAGTGATTATTATTGTACAATATTGATGTCTGAGCACTGTTTAGCTAGATTATTTTTTCATTGAACTATATCTGTCACTAGTGGCTGAACATTTCATATATGAGTTGTTAAAAGAATTACAACAAAATAATGTTTTAAGTAATTTTCTTTAACACATTCTAAATCATTAAGATTTCAACAACTTAAAAACCATTTGTTGGCATGGAGACATCAGCTTAATTAAAAATGGATTAAACTAATTAATCTAAAACATATTGTAATGTAGAGTGTTTGATTTAGAATGCATTAGAAGAAATGGAACATTTTTTCATTATCATTTTGTGTCTTTTATCTACTGAAAAATTTTTCTTTCCATGAGAATTTACTTGCTAGATATGTGCAATCAATCTCCCAAAGGTAAAGATACTGTTGACAAGTGATGTTAAAGATTTCTATTTCAGCAAAGGTGGGCTGTGTGTATTTTCTACCCTACCATAGTTTTGCTTTCTAAATGCCCATCTATATGTCTAAATACCCCCACCATGTGGCATTCCATTTTATTTCCCAAATTTTCTTTTGCACTTGATGTGCTGACACACCAGGAATTGATTGGATTAAGTGGAAAATGAAGATATAAAGCAGCAAGCTGATGCATGCTCTTCTCACAATTTGTTAAATTATAGAAAAGAAAAGAAAAGAAAAGAAAAGAAAAGAAAAGAAAAGAAAAGAAAAGAAAAGAAAAGAAAAGAAAAGAAAAGAAAAGAAAAGAAAAGAAANGAAAAGAAAAGAAAAGAAAAGAAAAGAAAAGAAAAGAAAAGAAAAGAAAAGAAAAGAAAAGAAAAGAAAAGAAAAGAAAAGAAAAGAAAAGAAAATAGTAACTAATTACCTAGATGCCTTGCCTGAAAAATGAGTCTTAAAGATTCAAAGCATCTTTTCAACAGCTGCCTTCTCACCCTATAATCTGATGCATCATGCTATATCATCTTTCACTTGTATTAGGATCAATAACTAGTTGTTTTTCACGTACAATTTCCTTTTCATTGAATGGCTTAAGATAGTAGTTTCAGTTTTCAAGGGAAATACTAAAAAATACATCCAATGTCTGACATTTCATCAATTATTACATCAGCATTACTTCATGGATCTGAATATATTATTTAGTGTAATTCTGCCTAGATTCTGAATTACTCACTAGCAACTTCAAAAGAAAGGTCAAATCTTAATGCAATCTGCAACCTGCATTTCATGAAAACAGACATTTACTGTACTGCCATGCTGGGACTCTCTGTTAGAGGAAAAGAATAATGGTTCGGTGGTCAGGGTGTTAGGGTCAGACTTTTGAGGRGGGTTTTTTAATTTTTTTTTATTTTTTTATTTTATTATACAATATAACATAAACTCAAAATTACTTCCAGATTTTTCTTATATGAAACAATAGTGCTTTATAATAGAAATCTTGTAATCCAAGAACTGCTGCTTTCATTCAAATACAGAGCTTAGATAATGTCAAAATGTCATATCTACAGCATGTACCATGACTACAAATGTAGAGTAAAATCCAAATATCTCAATATTACTTGAATACTTGGATTTCACTCCTCAGTTCTTCTTAYTTCTCTTATTCCCAGTTGGAGGCTGAAGGAGATAGAAGACTGAAATCCTATTTAAAAATATAAATATTACAGTGATCTCTTGGGTGGCTATAGATGCTTGTCCTGGAAAAAAAAAAAGGGTTACATTTTTTGCAGGATGTAAAAGATGTGTTTTATTCCACAACTCAGTGTCAGCCTTGCCATTCAGCCCTTAACGTTGTACATAGYGAATACTGCCATGCCTAGCAGGTGGCCTGAGGGTTCCTTGTCAGCATTTTTGTCATGCACTGCAGGGACACTAAAAGCCATTCGTACAGCTCAAACACTTTAATATTGCTTTGAGAATCTACTTAAAATATAAATATCAGTGACCTTTCAAGAGACTAAAAAGAAAAAAACTTCATTTGCATCTTTCAGTTTGATTAGTGAAATAATATCCATATTCAAAATATTTTAAAACTCTAACAGTTTATCTGTCTGCTAGAATGAGCTTTCTCATCAGAACTATTTGTTGACCAGAATCTCAAACTAATACATCAGAGTTAAAGATAATATACAAGGACAATGGCATAGGTAAAGAATGAGCTCATAAAAAAATCAGAATGCCAAAGCTTTGAAGTGGTTCAGATCAGRCTTTCAACCAGCAGAGGAGACATGTCATACCAACTCACTACTTTAAAAAATAAACAAATAAATAAATAAAATAAAAATCTATATACTTACAAGGGATTTGATCCTGCATTCTCAACTGAAATTTTGACTGTGAAAAATGTCCCACTGAGGAAAGTCTGATGGCCTCTGAGTTTCTGCTTTGAAAGGAAACCCCAAATTCTCAAATAGCCTAGATAAGATTTAGATACAAATATTGATATTCAGGGCAAAATATCTGTGCTTATGGGACCTAAGACTATGGCTATGCTTTTAACCTGACAGCAGGGTAGGACCAGAGGGGAAAAAGCATTTAAGCACCTAAATGTAGATAGGACCTTACTGGTTTCATGAGTATCTTGACCACCTGGATACCTACTTTCTGTTTTGAGATGACATATCCTATTTCATGCTCGCACATTTATATAATATGGATTAAAGTTTTTTTACATCTCTGAGACACTTCAGGTAGACTCTTCCAATCACCTTGTTAAAATGTCTGAGTGAAGCATAAGATTCTTCATGTCCTAAACCCATTCTCCAAACGCAGCACAAACTCTCTTGATTATAGAAAATCAAACATCAATTCTAACTGTGGAACAGAAGCATTAGGGATTTCATAACACTCTGTTCAGCATCTGTATCCCTAACAAGAGATTGCATGTTTTAAAAATGCCACTGCACACATTTATGTCACTATACATTCTTAAGACTCTGTGCCTCAGGGAAAAATTTTTTTTTTTTTTTTTTCTCCCTTTTGTGGCCTGAAAAATATCTGGTAAATAGTTAAATATCTGTTGCATTCAGCAAAATATACCTCATAGTTAACAGAGATTGAAATATCATAACCAACATGTAATAGCTGTGTAACCAACTTCTTCTGACTGTACTTTGATTCTGAAGCCCATTTTACCATGGCATAGTATCAACCTTATTTAGGCCAGATGAACATTTCAGTCAATTATTACTTAGGTTGATAAAATCAGTACCTTGACAAACCATTTGAACAATCATTTTGTGGCATATAACAATGAAAACACAATAGAGGGGTAAGGTAGTATTTTCATTTTTCAAATTTTAACAATCTTCTCAACATTATTTCAAAGCTTAAGTAAAACCACTTATATAGTTAGGAAGACAGTCTAATCCCACTGAAGAACGAAACTTCTAGTGTCCTCCATGGCAGTATAATTTGATTTTTAGTCACTTAGCTGCAGACAGGAAACACAACACAACAAACCCTAAAATTGTTTCATTAATCAGTAGATTCTGGTCAAAATCTCAATATAATGCACACTGCTGGTTTTGAGGTGAATGATTTGCAAAGACARCTGCAAAGGGAAGACACAGTTTTGCCAGAAGCTCATTATCTGATGTCAAATTTGATGTTTTGCATCTGTGGCTGAAAATGTTCAGGCTTTTGATTCATTTTCTACTGCAGTGTGCTTCTTTAATACCATATCACTGTGCAGGAGGAAGAGAAACCTATTTAGATTCTCTTTTTAAAGAGAATTATTAAAACTCCTATTAAAACAACCTTAAAATACAAGAATGCATACTGATGGAGAGGGTTTTTTTCTGTTTGTGGGTTTTTTTGTTTGTTTGATTGATTGATTACTTCTTTCTTTATTTATTTATCACTTGGTTATCTGTTTTTTTACTGGTTGTTCCCATTCACACTTTTTGGGAAGGCAAAAGGAAATTCAGAAATATCACATGGTAAGACAAAATGCTCCCATAATCCTCACATTAGCTTTGCTATTTTCTGAGTTATAGCTAAGCATTATACTTGATTCTGACTTTGTAATTTTGGATTGTTTAGACTTCAGTAGCTGTGCAAAATTCACAAAGAACTGAAAGAAAAAATTAATTATCTTGTCTGTTCATGGTGTATTAAAAAAAAATCTTTTTATGAAAACTGTCGCCTCTTAGCTGCCAGCCTTTCCTTTGAAAATATGTATGCTTTGATAAAATTATCATTACTGAAGAAGAAATGACAAATTAGCTATTTCTGTTGTTATAAGCCCCCTATTTCAGAAACAACCATTCCAGTGATCATTTGTTTACCTGAGCACTTCTAATTTTTATAGCATATGAACTGAATGTTCAAAGATGATCAAGAGATTAATATGGAGTCACTAATCTACCTCCTGAGAGTACATAAGAATGCTACACTCCAGAAATTGAAATAATGCATATATTGCACAAGTGGATCTGAATTTTAATAGAATTTATTCTACTAAAATTGCTGAAGTTTTATTATACAATGAAGGACAGATAGATATTTCCATTTCTTCTTTCCTATAATTCACAAGTTATTGAAATTATTAACAAAAAAAATTAGAAGGAAAAAATGTTCTCTCTGCATTTTATTATAAAGCCTTATGATTCAACAAGTGTGATATATATACAATGATTTGGCAATATACACTGTGTGTAGGCTGGAGTTCAAAGGCACATCTGTTTTTCACAGCTCCTCAACGACTCGCATTCTGCTACTGGTTCTTGCTAAGTAGTTTAATACTTGGAAAATGGCATTAAAATCACATACTCTTTTCTTCTCCATTTACACTTTCAAGTGGTGAGTCAAATGTTTAGGAAACTGAAGTAGTATCTACTTTAGTAACTAGTGTGTCCTGATAGCAGCAGTAGAGTGAAACAATAAGTATAGAGACTTATTCCAACTCTATACTTATTTTAGCGACTGGAATTCATTGACATTGCCCTGGGAGTTCATCTTCCATCTTATTTCCATCCAAAATGAACTTGGTTCAGGAACTCAGGATCACCCTGTAAAACAAGTAAGGATGATCTGGAGATTCTTTTCCAAAATGTTCTGCTGAATTGAAACTCTAACACRCCATTCCATAACATGTCCCACAGGAGTGTCTGATCCTAAATAATTATGTAGAAAGATTTATGCGTGTCTGCTACAACATTACAGTAATGTGGTGCTTGTCATTTTAATGTCCAGGCACATTTTCTTTTTTTTTTTTTTTTTTAAGTTGGCTGTCCTGTAGATTTCACATAGATTCATTAGGAAGGTTAGTTGAAGTAATATTCAGAACAAGAATAGCATATGTAATTACATTAATTATATGAAAATAGTGAAATCTATTTTTCATACTTTCTGTTTGTGCCAGGAAGACAGCCTTCCTCGAAGTACTGGGAATTAGMTATCTTTCTGAACCTTTTGTCAGTGACCACTACTACACAGCCCACTAGAGATGAATAAAAAAGTACTTAGAAGAGCCTTAAAATTATGCATGCACAAACAAAAGAATAATAGATAAAGTAAGAGTGATTATTTTCCAAAAGCTCTTTTGAGACCAAAGTACAATTTCTTACATACTGCAAGATATAAAACCCTAAGGCAGAGAAACATACATACTGTTTTCCTTTATGGGATGCAGACAAGACACCATTCAGATATAATCTTCTGGTTCTATATATCTTCCCCTTTTCACTCTGTTACTTTTGATGTGATCTATATACACCATGGTGCAGAGAAGGGGGCAGTTTATACAGAACATCAAATACAGATACAGTTTTAGTAATTGCATGTTATTGGKATTTATGACATATAAAGGAATTTTATGTGTGGTTTCCCCTATTCACTGTGCATTTAACTCAGTGGATCTCAWTCTGACCCTTCTTCATAAATAGTATTTTACACTCTGCACTCTCCAATTACACTTATCATAATTTTTGAAATATAATATTCTACATAAGCTATTACTGCATTTTTAAAATCACAAGTAGATGAGATAATTAACTTGACTGCCATGCCTACAACTTTTTAAATCCAGTTTATTCAAGATAGCTTATTTTTAATTAGTTCTTGGCAGACTGCAGCTTTGATAGTAATTCTAAGCCATATTCCAGCAAAGTATTTCAGCAAGTTTCCATATCTTAAAGCCACAATGGATAACTCTTAGCTAAATCCATTATCCTGATGCTGTAAATCTATTTCTGGTCACTAGTCCACCACAGATGAAGATCATGCATAAGTGCAAAATTTTGTAGGACCAGGTTCATCATTTGCAGATATTAACATTTATTTCAATTTCATCAACAACACCGCTGCAGTAGGCAGAAAGCATACAAAAGTGGATTGCTCTCTTGGTGTGCTTTCTTTTTGTTTTTTSCTTTGTTTTGTGTTTTTTCTTTTCATAAGAAGTATCAGCAATACTAACTTCTTATCCTGGAATGGTTCTGCTTTTCATCACCGTTGCAGGTCAAATGAGCTTTAGCATAAATGCCTATTATCAGAGCTATTGATCTGGATTTCTAATAACATCTCTTTTCTACACATACATCATATCAGCACAGGGACCTATTAGTGATGGATGTGGGGAGGAAAAGTAAGAGATTTCTAAACCCTATCCCAGCTAAGAAATACAGACTATATAGACAGGAATTTACAAAATCTAAAATAGAATTGGATGCTGCACAGAGCACAATGAAGCATAAGTATGAATTATTTTGTTCTTTTTTAGGCGGTGATCAAACATCATTGTCACAGCTGGGGTCTGATTCTGACTTGGTTTAAACTAGTTTCTGTACTGAATTAGGGGACCTCAAATTGGCTTCCTTATTGTGTAGAGCACTCAGAAACCCTACATTACTTGGCAAATTCACAAGTATATGAAATACTGAGAAGATTCATTCATTTTGCTCATGTTTCAGTTTCTGCTAGCTGAATTCTGGCAAGGCCTTCCATTCAGGAGGCAGCTAAGAAAATGAAATAGAAAATATAGACTTTCATCCATATAGTTATATCTAATCTGAGAAAAACCTAAGGACCATATTGAGCAAAACTCTGCTAAAAGTGCTCCTGCCTTTTAGAAGCATGTACACTAAAAATATTTGCACTGTTCTGGTACACATAAATGCCATCCTGTATAATGACTTGCTAGTAAATAGGAGTTAAAATATACACCAGTCATTTTGTACTTCTATTGTTGTTAAATTGGATTTACATTATTCCTATGTTTTCTCATATGGCCCAGTTGACTTTTCACAATTTCAGTGCAACAATACCAAGAATTATTGCCAGATTTAACACAGATCTTAGCAGAGAATATTTGTATTGATGAAACTTGCCAAGTTGCATCTGTTTACTGCAGTGTTTTCTCTCTATTTATATGACCCAATTTTAGTTCATTGATGATAACACATTGTGATTTAAACTTACTTTCATGTCAAATCAGTTTGATTCAAAAATTTGGTTGAATTTAACTCATTTCAGTGTTTTCTAGTGTGATGTTCTTGTAAGTCAGCAAGCACGGGAAGTTTTATCTTTACGGTTTTCTGAGCTATCAGATAATAGTGCTACCAAAAAAAAAAAAAAAAAAGGGCAAACTTCATAAAATTTTGATCCCATTTTTCCAGTAACTTCACTGTTAACTTATCAAACACGATCTTTAGTTAACATTCTAATTCACTCCAACGTTATCTCTTGACAAGATGCCATATTATTTAGACACCAATTTCTTAACAAACAGAAGGAGAATATGCAAACATGATGTGCCAAGAATGTGTGTCAGTGCCCTGAAATCTGCCAAGTTTCACAGAGGATGGTTTGCCTTGTTTATTTTGATATGACTATCCATTGAAATAACTCTATCACTATTTTTCCCATTACCAGATACCCTTAAAAGTCACACCTAATATTTCTGAATAAATATCAAGCTCTCTTCTGTCTTCTACTGGCAGAAAAATATGAAGCCTGGGGCCTAGGATTGCCAATGGATTATATATAGGGAGTCTTAGTGCTGTAAAATTTAGCAAGATACATGTAGTCTTTGCAATTTTTAGACTAGAAGTGATCAAAACAAGTTCTCAGGAACCTGCTGCTTTGCATTAAATATCCTACTAGATGAAGTCAATGAGACTTAATGAAATTTTGTAKCTTATTTTATATTTATAGCATATTTAGGACTCTGACTTAATAGAAAGTGACACTCAAAATAATAGAAGGAAAATACAGTATTTAGAAGGTAAAAGCTTGTTTCTCTTTTCATGTCTATATTAAAAATGCTTTTAACATCATCYATTACTGTGAAACCAAGTTGCTTTAAACATACTAGCTTTTTAGGAGCAACCTTCAATGGAAAATTGAGGCCTTGTGAGGCATAATCCCTTTTCAAGAGTGCTAAGGAGATTTCCTATTCCAAAGGGACGACTGTCACCTACTTTGAACTTCACTATTCTAGGAGACCCTATTCTACATAGAGCTTGCTTCAAATCCAAATGCTAGGTTGAACTAAAATGATATCCTTTAGAAAACTTATCTTATTAAGATATTTCTAGTGATAAAATTAACACCCTTTCCTTGCATAGTTCCAAATGTAACTCTTAATTTTTTTTCTGCTGTTCCTAAACTTAACTTGTCTTTTTTCTGTTGGACCTCCCTGTACAAGATGTTTCAGATAACTCRCTGGTTAAACTTCTTTTGCTACTTTGCTAGGAAAGCTCTCAGTTGACTAGATGTAGCATTTTAGTTAATGATGATGAAAGAATAATAATCTATACCTAGGGTAGAGGTATAGATACTCCAATCCCCCTTTGTCCTTCACCAACCTAGCATACCTAGCATTCTACTCTCTGTAGCATAACTTCACTAGTACAAGTAGATTTCTAACAGTGGAGTTGTATTCTAAAGTAGACCTATGCAACAGGGACATTAATTGYAATTATTGATCATTAATTTGTTTGTGTCACTGTTTCTGATGTTGATCATTAGTTTTAAGAGTGACCAGAATAACTACTTTGTGCCATTAAGTCTGATTCAATGATAGATTGTCTTTGGTCACCTGAATTTAAGAAATGGCTGTGTATTGTCCAATTACTATCCTTATAAAAAGATTGTCTGTCAAGAAAATTGATTCACTTTATTGCTTTTCTACATAAGTYGTCAGCTTCATTGTGACCACTATAAGTAAGCTCTTACAGTTCTTTTGAATGTCTTGTGCCTGATTTTTCTTTTTCTAGAAAAAGGTTAGGTTACTAGGGGAGGAGGAATCGAGTTTGCCTAAACTTCAGATTGCCAGAAGGTCACCGAAACTTCCTGAGTTAGGGAATACAAAGAAGACCACAAATGAAAGCTGAGACTGAGGAGCTTAAAAGATGAAATTATTAAGAACTCTGGAATTAAGCTTTGCCCTGGAAAAAAAAAATCAGATTACCACACAAACACTAACTAGATATAGTCAAGAAAAATGAAAAATATGGTTTATTCCAGGTATGCACAGGGTATAGCTGGACCCAGAGGAAAAAAAAGAAAGACTTTTTTTTTTCAGAATACTCAAGTCAAATAATTKTCTCAGTTTTGTAAAGCAAAGTATTTATGAWGAAATATTAGCATATGAAAACTTAATACAATGCTTTATCCAAGGATGAAAATTAGGACATATAATTCAGCCTTTATCAGTGTCAGGCTATTCTCAATAGTCTTTCACAACAGTTTATTGTAACTAGGAAGCTTAATGGTTGTCACTTTGACAGAAAACATTGACAATTATGTTTCAGATGTAAAAATCTAAGGCAGAGATTCAAGATATGTTATACTCCTTACATTTAAGGAGAATCTTTCTTTCAATATAATCTTTCTTTTCAAAATAAAAATCTAACAATTAAATGAGATTCTTTCAGTGAGCACATTAGTTCATGTGCATATTAGAAAATAATTGTTATTCYTTAGAATTTTTTTGACCTTAAATTTATAACCGGAATAACTGGAATTCTTCAGATAATAGGTATCTCATTATCATAAAACTATGATCTTAAAATGCAAACAAAGGAATATTATTTATTTAAACACATTTTTGAACACATGACAAATGAAAATCTAAGTTTTTGCAGTGCGACTGCAGAGGGTTCCCATTTCTGCATCTTTAGTCTTGGATCACATTTAACATTTTTTTTGCCATAAACACATTGTTCAGSATGCACCACTGTAACTTCTGTGTCCAATTCAACTGACTGTTTCAGCTTGGATGCTGAACAGTGTCTAATTTTGGTGGCAAAGAGCAACATTTCTTCTCTCCAGTTCCTGACTGAAACAGATATATAAACACAAATGGTAGAAATAAGTGAGGCAAGTGAACTATTAACCTAATGGATGAAGAATGGGGAGCTCATGTGCTGGAGTTTAAATCTCTGGGGTAAAGTTCTTTGCAGCTCTAATTTACCAATTTGTTTAATTTCTAATACAGTGAAGAAACATTATAGCCAATTAGTTCCAGCAGGGCTATAGCACTGTATATTTAAATATCCCACTTGTAGTGCTTTCCTGATAAAATGAAATATGTCTCATCTCTTTCCAGGCTGTGTCACAATAGTGGCTGTTTCTTAAATTCTCATCTGGGACCACAGTTAGAAGTCCTTGAGAGTTAAATGAAATTCATTCAATTAGGCTAAAACAAAAATCTAAACCAAGTATTGTTTACAGAAATTTTATTTCTGTCATATTGGAACTTAAGGGAACTCTAAAATACCAAAACTGCTGTCATGTGAACTTAAACTGTGAGTCTAATTTTAGCCCTGTATTTATAGCTTTATTTTACTTATTTTTTTATGCCATTTTATGTGCACACACAGTGAAATGTACTTTTCAAATGAACCTATATAGGAAATCAATACAAGATTATCCTAAAGAATATCTTGCAGAGATGCCAAGGTTCATTCTCACAGTTTGCCTTATGAGATTGTTATCCATGTTCTTTTTTCTCTTACACCATTTAACATCATTTCTGCAATTTTCAATGTCAAGAATTAGCAGAACTGACTGGTTTTGGAATTTGCAAGATGCTGTATATTTCAATTTCTGTCTAATGTATACCTTATGGATTTGTACATGAAGAACTGAAAATAACAAATCAGGAAGGAGAAATGTTAGAATGTGCCATTGCTTTCCCTTAGGAGGCAGAGAGAAAGGAAAGCATTAAGGGTGGTTGGGAGAGGAGTTAACAGGCTTCTCTATCACTCCTTTTCACAACATGTGAGGAGTGGGATGGAGAGCATTTTTTAATCACTGAAGATTCCTCAATTCCATGACTTCTGGTCAGAGGTTACAGAGTGTCCTTAGAGCTCTCTGGAGAGAGGAATTGAGGGTGATGGAGCCCTGGAACAGGCTTCCCAGAGAAGCTGTGGAGTCTCCTGCCCTGGAGATCTTCCAAACCCACCTGGATGCCATCCCATGCCACATGGTCTAGGTGATCCTGCAGGGGGGTTGGACCAGATGATCACTAGAGGTCCCTTTCAACCTCAACCATTCTGTGATTCTGTGAGTTCTAGGAGCCAGCCTGTACTTGTGTCTCTGTGTCATGTGGGCAGAATTAAGCTGATTTCCACACAACACTCCAGCACAGGCACTGCTGCACTTTATTTACTGTTTTTATTATTGTATATGAAGTTTCGTGTTACTGACATTCTCAGTCTGTTATTGCATGCTCTGGGGCCAAAGTGCTCCTCAGACCAGAGCAACGGGTCTCTTCTCCCCACAGCAGGGCTCATAGCCACCAGCCGGCCTGGCCACCAGAGCCCACCCCAGGGCCCCAACTGGGAGCAGAGTGGCCAGAGACAGCCCCAGCCCTGGACATCAAGCATTTAACATGTCAAATGTTTTTATTTTACAAAAAAAAAAGGCATCAGGCTTGATAACAAATACTCATTCCTAAAAGCCACATATTCTATCAGCATGGCAAAGTGCGTGCCAAGCAGATCCACTTTTCTGTTTTTCATTTGTTTTTCTATGAGTTTACTTTTGCCAGGAATCAGCACCCTGTGCAATTAGAACAGCTGAAAGTTTCTCACTACAGTTCAGATACCGCCCAATTTTATTTTTAAGTCACATTTCATTTATGTTCAATGTTTGAAATCTCTACAGAGATTTTCTGTCATAATACAAACACAGTTGACATTGGTGCAATCTCTATCATTTTTTTTCTTGCTAAATTATCTCAATCTTTTCTACTAAACCAGTCTGTCAAGTTTGTCAAAGCATTGCAAACAAGTGAAAAGAGAGAGAGAGAAAGAAAGAGAGAAAGAGAGAAAGAGAGGAAGGAAGGAAGGAAGGAAGGAAGGAAGGAAGGAAGGAAGGAAGGAAGGAAAGAAGGAAAGAAAGAAGGAAAGAAGGAAAGAAAGAAGGAAAGAAAGAAAGAAAGAAGGAAAGAAAGAAAGAAAGAAAGAAAGAAAGAAAGAAAGAAAGAAAGAAAGAAAGAAAGAAAGAAAGAAAGAAAGAAAGAAAGAAAGAAAGAAAGAA
>PTEX01000014.1:4668347-4685926 GCA_003342815.1 Eudromia elegans | reverse complement strand
AAGAAAGAAAGAAAGAAAGAAAGAAAGATACAACTTTCTAGTAGTTACATTTTTGACTTTGATAAAACTTGTCTTCAGTCCATTTTAAATTTCATGAAGCCCTCGTTCCTTGGTTCCTCTGCAAATGTTCATGGTGAAAAGACTTTGCTGTAAATCAAAGAAGCATTCCTATCTGCTTCTGTCTCAGCTGGCTACTACCTCCAGAAAAGAGGGGAAAATTTCCTCTGAAAAGAGCTTGCTTGTGGTCAGCCTGAGCTCCATTAGCTGGAGACTGCCTCCCTCATATGAGTTTATTTATATTTACTTACATATTCCTAGACTTAAAAAAGGAGTGCCTTTAAAAAGTGATTTGTAAGTCTAATCTTTCTTCTTTCTTTTCTATTTTCTTCATTTATTTGAGAAGTGTTACTTGATGGACAAAAGAAACAGTGCTTTAGGGAACCATTATCTAGCTGAATATTTAGAGTAATCAATGGAGGTGGCTTGTCATTAGAGAGGAAATAATTATGATGAGAAGTGAAAGAAATATTCCTTAGAACATTGTCCCAGTCTTTGTTTTTTACTCACTCCTTAGCAGATCCAATACTGATCAAAAGATTTAACTTTCAGAAATATTATATACCTTGTCCATAGTGCCACTTCTGACTCTGGGACTGCACAGCCTCCCCAGCTCAAACCAGACACTGGATGGAGGCAGTGTTGGTCCCCAAGCTCTGCTGCACCACCTCCCTGAGGGGGTCAATGGGAGGTTCTCAGTCATGCAAGTGTGTATGTGGGTATGATCATATGTGTGCGAATGTAACCCTGACATTGTCTATCCCTTGGTCCTCTTAGTTTAGTGCTACATTGTCCTGATGTTCCTTTTCCTCCATGACAGACAAGTTCTTCCTTTCAGTCTTTTTTTTCCCTACACTATGCAAACCTTTTTCTTAAAATTTTCATGACTTGATCACTTTTACAAAACTTGCCCTATTTCAGTTACTGTGCTTTGCCTTCTGTCTGGTTTGCCTTGATGCTTTCTAAAATGCACTGATCAGTCCAAAGCACTTTATTCCTCAGCGATCATACTAGCCTATAGTAGGATGGAGTAATCACCATCTGCATGCTACAAGACAATGTTATTAAAAGCATGCCAGAATGACATTTGTCTTTCTACAAATGATTTTGTAATTCCTTTTTGAAAATCTTTCTGTTTTAATGCTAATGTTTGGCAGACACTTGTCATTTATATGTTTGATGTTTCCAAGCTAAGTGTGATATAGTGTATTTTGTCTTTATTGCATTTCATTGACTTGATTTTAGATAGTTTCTCTGATTTATTAAGCTCGTTCTATCTTCTCAAGTCTTTGGAAAATCTCTTAGTTTTGCATCATCCACGTGACCTACACTTTTATTTTCAAGTCATCATCCTGATCATCAACAAAACTACCATATAATGCTAGATCCAATTCAGATTTGGGGAAAATCCATAATATATGTACAGTCAATTTGGCAACAAGTTATTGGTAACAAGTTATTGGTAACTTGTTGTTTGGCAACAAGGTATTGGCTGAGGGGTTCCTTTTTGTCTTTTTTGGCTTTAAAAAATATGTAAAAGGCATAACATCTGTTTAAAGAAAGGATAAGTTTACCTTTTCTGTCCTAGGCTCTGGAGAAAAAAAGTTAGGAATATAAAATCTTTCCATAAGGCAAAATGCTGTACTTGTACAAACCAGGAAATGTCTTAACAGTGTATTAATGCCAGTATCTCAGAATGATTCCCTTACAGATTAAGCAGTAGTAAAAAAAGTATTTCCTAGGGTACTAGAATTGGAATTAGATATTCCATATAATGTGCTAAAAAGATTTATCTGAATTTGTGATTCCAGAACTCATCATAATGTTACAGCTTATAAACTTGAACTGAGAAAAGAGAGCATCTGGAAATGGAATGCATTCAAAACATGATAGGTGGAAAATTAACTTTATTCTACAACCAAGTTGGTTATAATCAATAGCTTTCACAAACATTACAAAGTATCCCAATTTCAATCTGCATGTCCTAAAAATTAACATACAGAATAATCTATTTTTTCTTATTTTTGAGGGACACCTTCTCCTTGGAATTACTGCTAAGGTCACATGTAATAAAAATATGTATTTAAAATACAAAATTAGTTTGATAAGGAATACAGAAGCCAGAAGGCAATGGTTCAGATAAGCCTATATTTCAAATATATTTGACACAGCAGCAAATTGTCTGGATAGTTCAGAAATTGCAAGCACTAGGGAAGTATTTCATGCTGCAAATTCTTAGCCTTTTTGCTTGTTGAAATATAATTAATGACAATCCTATAGATCAGATACACATTGTTAAATTTCACAAAGAAGCTAATAGTTTCTTCATTTATGAAAATAGGTTGCTTTAAAATGCACAGTCTGAACCTCATTTTACATCCACAAGCTCTCAGGATCCTTTCTTTTTCACACAACTTTAGGCATTCTTTCAATGAAAGACACCAGGACTATGTCAATTAAAGAGTAATTTAAATATATACTAACACAATAGAGAGACAAAAGCAGAGAGGAATCAACTGTGAACAGAATGGAGTCTTTTCATCAATACAATACAATACATTATTTCTTACAAGATAAAATTCACTTTACCCTGAAAGCCTAAGTAATCATTGTGTGAGAGGAAATGTGTGAATGGGATGAAAAGGTAAAAATCAGACACTCCTCAAAGTAAGCTGGGATAGGAGGCTGTAGCAGAACTTCCCTGTGATGCCTGTAGCAAGTAATTCAACACAGGAATTAGGCCACCATTCATACTATGGCATTTAGAGTTGGTTGCATTTTCCCAGGTATTATTGCCTTGCTTTTAGGCAGGTCTGCTCAGACCACCTAAGTTACTTTCATTTCTGACCTATGCTTGATATATCCTAATATATCCTTCCTGCTTTGGGTTCCCTACTACTTCATTGTGCCTTGGATTCATGTCCGTATTACAAGGGTTTTCCATTTCTGTGGGCTATATTTCTCTTCATGTGATTATACTACAGGTTCATTTTAGACTTAGCTTTGAGACTTCTCAAGCTAGTCCTTTCAAAGGCCTCACCTCTCTTCTTCAGCACAAATTGGCTCTTCTTACAGATTTAGGTATATTCTCTATGTACTTTAGATGAGAAGATAGAATAGGTAAGCAAATTAATTTAAAAGCTAGAATTTGGCTTGGAGCTCTGAAAGTGAGGAAAKTCTTATTTTCTACTGTATCATTTTAACACGATCTTGTCAAATAAATGGAAGTATCAGTTACAACCATTCAGTCAAATGGAAAGTCCTCATATTTTACTTATTTAGTCCCTTTAAAAGAATGTAAAATGCAAACGATCATAAAATTTGGTCCATTAAGATTAAGCATTCCTGTGACAACTCTAAAAAAAGAATATAATTAATTACTGAACTAATACTGTTGGTAATAGATGAAGATTCAGTCCTTTGCCAAATACTGAAAGTTCATCCACTCACACTTATTTGTTTCTTTTTTCTCCTTCTCTCTTTCTGCATTTATTCCTTAAATGTGAAAGAATATGATGGCAAAAAATCAGTAGTACACAGTGAGGAGATGTTGTCTATACAATGTTTCCCTGCAAGGCCCTGTTAATCCTTAGAGTGTTTATTATATATCTGATTCTGTGGATGTGTAATCCTCACGATTACATTTAAAAGTAAAGTGACAGTCACTTTCTGATAATATCACAGAAAACTTCTGAGAAATGTTTGGATGTAGATTACCCGTGATCAAAAACAATAGATGTTTGGAGTTTTGGAAAGAGTAAATGGCTGAAGTTCCTTTTGATSACTAGTAAGCTATGATTTATTTTTTAAATTGATGCAGAGGATTTTTCCCTATATTCAAAGCTAGACACGATAAAAACAGGATTTTGACTTGTTTGAGTTACCCTCTGTCATGACTATAATTAATACATTCTGAATTGCAAAACTGTAGAGAAAGACTGGACTGAGTAAATGTTTGAGCCATGTCTGCATGCCTAACTGGAATTCTTCTGGCACAAATAAGAGCCATTACAAACTCAGAATTTCTAAGGCAGGCAGATACTGAATGAGTGGATGGTTTGCTTCTGGGTTGGTTTCTAGGGTTTCATTTTTGTTGTTTAGTTTGTTTGTGTGTGTATTTTTGCTGTTGTTAATATGCCTTCACCTGTCTGAACCATAGAAATTACCTTTATATAGGACAGAATGAAGCATCCAAACAGCATTTGGCAATCTAATTTAGAGCTGTAAATGCTGTTATCACATAACTAGTTTTCTTCACTTACAAATAATGTACTGCATAGATAGCATCTACTTCAAAAAAATCACAGGGCATGGAGATAACATGAGAGATTAGCAGTTAAGTCAGTATTGTATTTACACTGATTAATCATGCTGTAAGTTTTTGGTTATAAATTATCAGCAAACACAGCAAAAGACTATTGCTGCTATATTAGAGAGAATCTAAACTATCTGAATCAGAAAAAAAAATTACTATTGTTTCTATTTAACAAAAAAATACTTGCTTCCAGTTGGATTGTATAAAAATGCTTCTTTGACATTAGCTTGTGTTTAGTTTTATTAACATTCATTAGGTTCTGTCTTTTAATGAAAGATCAACACAAAATTCATACTGAAAGAAAGAAAAAAATGTTAACTCTAGTGCTTGTAATTTCTTTCATTAATTGTAGATAAATGCAGAATATTTCCARCCCATGCTTTGCATATTTTCTGCACTATTTAGAGTACAAGCCCCAGAGATTACTGAARGAAAATGGGAATAATACCACTGAGCATTATCAGCATTACAAAAAGTGGTTTCAGTGATCTGATACACAGAAATCTACATTTAATATGTTACTCTAGCTATATAATCATAACAAATAATAGCATTTGACACTGTGCTAACAGATATGAATATTGAATAATGGCTATSATACACTCCATAAGCATCATGAGCATACAGTTTTTCGTCATATTTTATGTATTACTCAAGTTTTAACAGGCTAGCATAATTGTAACAGAACCTGAGCCACAAGAAAAGGAAGAAGTAAAGGAAACAACTGTCAGAAAGAATTCTGTAGTTAATTTTCTAAGTGGGCAGCAATTTAATAACTGCAGTAAAACTTGAGCAATTCTTTCCTTTTGAAATGTCAGTTCCTTTTGCACAGGAATGCAGGAAAAGCTAAATGAATAATGAAAGTTATCCAAGTTAATTTAYACAAATTTTTAGATAGCTATGGTGTGAGGTTTTTTAAAAAACAAAAAAAAGAGTATTTAGAAAAGGGTAAGAGGGAAGGGGCTGTCGTGTAATGAGTGGGCACTGAGTATTTTTCTCTGCACAAGACACTTAGGGATGACAGGGATGTAAATATTTGGAAGCCAAACATAGAGATGAAAAAAAAAACCCCCACTTTGTAGCAGCACTGTATTGGTCATAATGGATCTCGTATGTATCAGGCCTTGAAGTCCTCATTATCTGCAGTAATCAAAATATTTTTTTTACCTCTGGGGGCAACAGTTCTGAATATGACTTTTTTTTTTTTTAAACTATGTCTTACATGGAGTGACATACATTAATTTTTCCAAAACTGAATTTTAAGCACATTTAGATGTGAGGGAAAAGCTCCAGAGAGTAAATTTATGCAAAAGCAACTTCAGCACTGTAACTGCAAACAAAAGTTTGTTTAACCCTTCACAAATTCCCTAGCTACCTGTCATGCTATCCTTGGAATGAAAGATATCTGAAGGTGATTGGAGCGACAGGTGAGGTTTTTTGTAAGAGCCCTGAAGCTTTCAGGGATAGTTTGTTCTACAGTTCCCTAAGTTCAAGCCTCACTAAAAATCCAACTATTCCAATGGTTGTAACAATAGTTTCTTATAGCTACTCTTGTATAACAATAAATTCTTGGATACAATAACTGTACAAGGGCTCTGAGGTTTTCACAGTGAAAAATTGCCTTCTGAGAACATTATTGTTGTTGAAAGTGTTAACATCTGCTCTTACGTTTTGCTTTAAAAAATAATTTTCCACTCAAAAAAATTTTGCAGACTTTATCATTCTTCTTTTTCAGATATCTTATCATTAAAAGTATAAATTTAAATCCAATTTTAAATCTAAATTTGAAAGAAACCCTATTGTTTAAATGCAGCTATCATATTGTTTACGTGAAGAGTTTTCCAGGCTTGACCTTCGGATGTACACTTTTCTTTGGCCACCTAAAAATATATGTTTGACTCTTGTTTTATTTTTACTATGGAAACTAAAATTGTTAGGAATATGATTTCTAGCTAATTTCTAATCTTGGGGGAACAATTTAAAGCCTAGATTTGAAAACAAAGTAAATGTAATTTTCTATATACCCTAGTATGTGTGAAAAATTGCTCTAATTTCMTGGATTTAAATTATAGGTACCTATAATTGTATCAGATCTTTTTAACAGAATGATAAACACTAGTTGCTTCAGTAATGCATCTAAAAAATCTCATGAAATAGAAATATGAGTAGTTTTTCCTTTTGGACAGCATCAAGATCTCATCTCTTGACAATATTCTTTGAAAAGAGGATCAGTCCAACCAGACTTGTGTTTTGTAAGTATATTTCTATTTATTATTTTTAATATTGTAGGCTGCTATCTGCCAAATAAAGTAAGGTATTTAGGAATGCTTGACTAGAGGGGATATCTGAGATCCTGAGTCCAATCCTTCTCGGTCACAGCCACCGTGGCATGTTTGTTAGTTCTGTCTCTTGTCTCTAGCATCAAGTCCTCATGTACAAGCACCCAGTGTTTTGTAAAGAACATATGTCTCATAATTATAAATACAAGCTCAAAAAATCTAATATACCATTAGAAAGGAGCAAGAGAGATAAGGAGTGTTACTGGTATCCCAAGTCCCTGCTTTAGCAGGAATTTTGTAATACGACTACTGGATCAGTTAAGTGGTTAATCTATGTTACAGAGGAAAGTGCACACAGGAGAAAAGCAGTATCAATGAAACAATATTCCCTGTCTATGACAAGAGGAAAAAGTCCCTCTTCTAACTGTAAACCTGGGTATCGGTTTAACCATGGGCCTATTATAGTACACAAACAGAAGTGGCATGTTTTAAAGTAATTTACAGCTAACTCCTTTCTGTGCTCTTTAGCAGAGAGCAACTCTTAGTAGTTCACAGGAAGGTAAATTCTGAATTCCTCCATGTCCACCTCTGCCCTTATGCTCTTTTCTGCCATTACATATGTAAGGGTCAAACTGAATGTAAGCAGGAACCCCACAGTACAGAACCCTAAAGTATGAATAAACAAGTGTGGTTTTTTTCCTTTGAAGAGATTAAAAATGTTAGAAGATTTTTTTGTAAATCTATACAGAAACCAATGTCTAATTCTAGTTAAATGAGATCCATCAAATAACTTAATCCCGTGCAGTGATACTTCGGCAGGGTTTAGATATATGAATCAAAAATTGACTCATATCCTTCATCTCTCAGCCAACCTCAGAAACACATGAACACTGCAGTGGCCCTAGTTTCTGATCTCAAAAGTTGTCAAGTTCTTTTCCTCTCTGTATACATTATGGTGTTTAGCTCCTAATACACCCTAAGCTCCATCAAAAGTTCTCCTGACTCTCTTCTATTGACAGTATGAAACAATAAAAGCATTCTGAGAAAATCTCAACACAGTGAATCCAAAAATATAGCAACCTCTTTAAAAATGCTATGATTTCTCTTTCTACTCAGCAGTTTAGCTTTAGAACATTTGTGTAGAGTGTAAAAGACAAGATTTCTGTGTCTTTCTGTGTTTGAAGATGTTCAAAAATATGTGAACATTTTTTCAATATGTCCAACCATAAAACCTAGTGTAAGTTCAACAGTGAGCAGGACTGAAATTTATAGCTTAGTGTGCTCCTTCAGGACATGCAGGTTGAGTCTTTTCATAAATCATAAAGGATTCAAGTGTTGAAAAGGAAGAAGAATTTAAGCAATATTCTTTCCTTTTTATTTTTTATTCACTATTTTTAGTGTTTCTCCATTTAGTTCAAAATCAGAATTTTAAACTCCTAGTTTTAGGCAGCATTATACAGGCATCAAAAATACCTAATGTGTTGTTGATTAGACAGTTGAACACACTGTGACATTAAGAAAGAACCTTAGAAATGCACGGGATGTTGACGTTAACCTTTGAGGGTGGTTAGGAACGAACTCAAAAGCTGGTGTTATGAACCAGTAGTAATATGATGATTTGATGAAGTATGATTTACGTCTACCGAATTTTCTAAATCTCTGAAGCATTAATGCTTCTAGGGTACCTGAGTATAATCTGAGATCATTGGTAGAAAAACAGTGTTCTTAACAGTTCACAGGTAATGTGATGCAATAAATTCTAAAATAAGATGCAATCATAACGTGTTAAATTGAACATAATAAATGGTTTCATCACAAAGAATGGAAGATATGGAAAAAAAAACCAAAATGAGAGGACTCAAAGAGGAAAACAGAGTGAAAAGTCAAAAACAGCAACAAAAAGAAACAAACAAAAACATACCTCTAGAATTAAAGTTGATTGTACATAAGACCTTGAAATCTGACCGAATCATTATGTAAATTCTACTGCAAAAACAAAACTATTTTTTCCCCAGAATGCAAGAGAGAGTTTAAAAAGTGTTTCTGTCACTCAGAAAGGCATTAATGAGCTTTTCCTATCCCAGGATAGTTTCATCACTTGGGGTATTGAAATCTTACATTAATCAACAGCTTAAGTGAAACTCTTTCATAACACAGTTTAGCAGATATTTGTCTAAAATAAGCAGCAGAAACCTCTTTTTTGATTTATATATAGCAGACATTGATACAAATTTGAAGTACTTTCTACTGTAGTCTTTTTCCTCTCCGTTGGTCAATGGAAGGACACAGTGCTGTTCGGTTTTCTTAGCAAATCCTATATACCTGAGATCCAGAGGTATCATAGAAAAGACTCCTATCCCATTAGCTGTAGGTCCTCTTGATAACTGTTAGATGTTCAACATACACACAAAATATCCAGCACAGTTGTGGCAGATTAGTGTCAGCAGCAAGGTTTTATCTTTATACGGGATTTTACATGCTTCTATCTCACTCTGATTATGTTCACTCTGATTTACGTTCTCTAGAAACTTTCATTTTATTAAAAGAAGGATGGAGAAAAAAAGGAGATTATCTCTTATTACTGTCTTCTAGATTGTCTCAGAACTGCATGTTGCATTAGCTAGATTGGCTCAAAATCATTTTTAAACCTGAAGCTCCAGACTTTGGCCCATGAAATATGCCCTACTTTCAGTACCCGGTGACAGCTTTAAAGGTAAAGAATTTTTTTTCTCTACTGCATGGCTGCTGTACAGTCTAATAGGAAATCCAAATTGTGAATTTTAGCCCACTTCATGTAAGAGAATTGAATTTATCAGTTTTGGCAGATATGTATCTCATTGAGCTGTCTTCTGTAACGGATACACCACTCTACTCCAACTATGTGTCTCTTTGGAATCATATTGCCATAAGTTCAGATCTTGTTCCTGGGCAATAGTTTGTTTTTCCAATAGCTGCTGTTGCAAAATAAAGTTTTTGTTCTGGATTTTTATGAAGGTGAGGTGATGAGCAGAACAGACAAAGGCAATTCTGGGCCTGCACAGAGAAAGAGCAATATAGATCTTTAYAGTCAAAGAATGAAGTTCCTAAGGAGTCTAGACAGCAACTAAAGAGATGAATGAGGAGGCTGAATCATTACTTTGCATTAGGTTTCTCACCTATGTCTATATGCTCTTTGAGATACCTAATTCTTTAATTCAATCTAGTTGCTAGTGCCCTCCTGTAGAAAGGAAGTCTGCTACTAGGTAGTACAACATTGAGTCTTTATTTTTGATGACAAAGTGTAACTTCTGKCTTTAAGTAAAATTGTGCTGCATTTCACTATTACAAGGTGGTTTCTCAGAAATCGGTGGTCTCTGATTACATATTTTTGAGATATTCTGGAATACARGGTGGCAGATATGCCATCACTTTTTAGAAACGTGTATAATTCGAAGCTTATATGTCGGGGTCAGAGAGGTTTTGTATTGTCAAATGATASTAGATTGTCATGACCAAATGAATCAGGTTCTAAACATTAAATAATATTCCTGAACTCCTTTTATCCTACATAAAATAATTTCTTTCAGCAACTTTTATTCAAAAAATAACTTGGAATAAGAAGGTAGTTTGTGATTATTTATTTTATTGTTTATTGTTTAAAAAATAAAAAAAAATCAGCCTTGAAGCTATCACAGTTTATGAGTGATAAATTAGCAAAAATAATAAACTAGCAATGTTTTAAATAATTATGTGCTCGTGCTGAAGAGAGTGTGATTAAAGATGACACTTTTGTTCAGGTTTCTTTATTGCATGGAGATTCCTCCATTTGATTTCTGAAGTGCCTCCACTTCTTTCGTGACTGCATGGAGAGAAGAGTTCTCTGCAGTGAGCCCCTGTCACTCTGTCTGTCTAAGAGACACTAACATATAGCACTATCTGTTTCGGAAAGTATCTGGGGATAAGCTTAGCAATATAGGAGTTTCAGTAGCATTTTGTCAGGGGTAAATTTATTCAAGCCATTATTAGCCAAAGCTGCTGCCTGACTTTCAYTTGATTGGTCTTTGTGGTATATGACAAAGAAAATTAAGTGAGAGAGCAGTAAGTACAGGGTTTCCTGTGATGATGTGCTTTTACAATTATTACATCAACAGAGATCCTGTGGTGTATATAGAAAAGAAAATACATTGAAAAGTGTAGAAAAATACAGAAAGGTGTAGAAATGTATAGAAAGTGTATATAAAATAGAGACAGAATTCCTTCAATCTTAGTGAAGCTATACATGGAATTCAGTACCACAGACTGAACAGAAAAAACTTCTGTGTASTGTAAGCCTGCATAAATACCACCTTTCCAAAATGATGACAAGTGCTTAACTAAAATTACATACATTTCTAATGCATTTTTTATCTACCATAAACCCTGGTGCAAGGTTTTTTATTTTTTATTTATTGTAAATCTTGGAATGAACTTTTCTCCTTTYTATACTGTGATAACTTCAAAGTTATCCTCAGCGCCTCGCTGACATCAATTCCGACCCAGCAGCATCCTGCTGAATTGCATGAGGCCCTGCAAAGTAGCTTTTATGTTATAAGGTACAACCACCATAATCTCTTAAGCTATCTGATAAAATTTTAATCTCTCTGCCCTTCTTTTTTATAAGTCTGCCCAGGAAAGATGCCTTGACAGCATCTTCTTTTACTTACTTTTCCTGAATCCCTATCTCTGCTATGTTTAATCACTTATCTTCTTCCTCCAGTTTTCCTCACCCTCCCTCTGCTCTTGAATCTTTTCTCTCCATTCAGCCACTGTGGCTGAAGTCCAACTTTGCCTTATCCTAATAATTGTAAAGACTATATTCTGTTATCTAAATACACTCTTTGTCTCCTAAAATGCTCTTGTCCTTTATCATTAGATTCTCTCAATGTCATCACTGCTTGCGCTTTTCCTGTCTTGATTATTCGATCATTCATGACAGAAAGGATGAGCTGCATTTTATTAGATTTACTYTGTGGGCCATGTAGTTGCTAGGTGATACCCCCTAGCCACTTCTATAAATACTTAATAATCTTAAGATTAAATTTCCTTGTTACTTTTCATTTAAGTAGTGTAAGGCACCTGGACTTGGATGATTTAAAGTGCATTATAAAACTATTTGGATTAAGGTAGAATTCAGATTGGCTGCTAGAGTAATATTAAGGGATGGATTAATTTTATAAAGTACACAGTTCAGCACTAATGTTCAGTATTTCAAACTGCTAACATCAGTTGGATGCATGTTTTGCTCAGAATAGAGCTCTTACAGGGTAATAAGGCACAACTAGGTAGGCTGTTTAGTAACCATGAGATAGCACTTGAGAAAGATTAAAAATACAAGGCCTTTCTGGGTGGTGTGATTGTCCCCTCTTAACCATGCTGCTTATCTCATCTGGTCACTTAATATCCATCCARCTAAAATTAACTATATGATGCCACTTAATTGGCACATACTCTTGCACAGTGTTCCTGTGTGAAACACTTATCACGAGTATATCAAAATCTGTTCTTGACACATATCATAGATGTTATGAAATTGTCTGCATAAAGTTATGGTCATTTTTAGTCTCTGGACTGTTCCATAATAGGAAGAAAATTAATCTAGTTCAAATCAAGACCATTACCAGAAGCTGGAATCAGAATAAAAAATAACATGTGCCTATCTAAGCCAAGTTAAAAACTGAATGAATAATGATTTTTCTGGCACTTCAGTATTTGTAGGTCACCACTCTAAACTTCAACAATCAATAATGAAGGCTATATCCATTTTATAATATCTTTTGCTCTCAGTTCATTTAATCCTCTGTAATTAACAGTTTTATCTGTTGCTTTGGTATGATCGATTTCTGGAATAAAGCCTAACACTACARAAGTATTTCATACTTTTTATCCTTTGTATCAGCTGTTAATAGGATATCATCCTGTTTGTAGGATACCTCTTCAGGGTATTCCTTCTCATTTTTGTTGTTGTCAGGAACTCCTCAACCTTTTCTTTCCTGAATTGTTTTATGTCTGTCTTTATAGCTTCTTTCTGATTATTTACTTGCTCTTCATATCAGAAAGTGTGTCCCGTCTATTACATACGTAGAATATAAATACATAATATGAGGTAAACAATGCTTTCTAGCATCAGAAATTTGGATATGTTAAAGTAGAAAAGTGGTTAGGAGATGAAACTTAGTAGAAACATTTCACATGTTTTCCAGACTGTTTTCCACTAAACAAAAGTTTCAGTGTTGTCTGGAACTGCCACAGCCACCAAATGCAACAGATTAAGTCTCCTATCTCTCACTGTCTGCTTCACTGGTAATTGCAGAGAGATTTGTGGGGAAACTATTTCCAGAGCAGGCAGTCACAGTCTTGGACTATAACCTACACAATCCATCCCAAGAAATGTTTTATCCATTTGTTTCATCTATTTGAGTTTTAATTTGGGTAGCTTAACTGATACCACCTGTTTTGTTTTGGTTTTGTCCTGCAGAAATATCATGGCCAGGAGGATGAGACTTAAAGAGATTTCAAAATGAAAATTAGTTTCTAAAATAAGCTTTGAAATATTTGAATCCAAGATTTGCAAACTGTCATAGTGTAAGTTTTGTGAAGTAGTTAGTCTGCATAGACTCATACTCGTTTTCTGATTTTTCTGACCTTCTTAAATGAAAATCTCTCCTAAAACTTTCACTCCTTCTACCAATATGTGATTTTCTGAAATCACTATATAATTTAAGATATATTAGATAGTTCATTACTAAAATATGGGTTTTGCAAGGGGTTTGTATTTCACATTGCCTTGAATTATGTACTCAGGAAGAAATGGAAGCAAACAACTTTAAGATTTAAGATGTAAATTGTTCTGTGAAGATATCTTAGACATGCGTGTTGCTTCAGTCTAATATCCGACTCTGACTGCAAAAGATATGGGTCTAGGAGGAAAAGTTGATTTCATGTATCTAGTCTCAAACACATAAAAAGGCAGAAGCATCATCGATCTTGGAATCTTTCTGATGAATTCCAATCTATATTATTTTGATTTTTGTGAAATTCTAGATAACACGTTCAAAGTACAAATGCTTGTCAGAAAACATTCTCAGAATAAATTTTTAGAAAAATGAAAGTAGTCTTTAATCTATTTTGCTCACACTATAATTGTAATAAGCAGGCATTCAGGGTCATTTCCATCAGGGAAAGCAGCTTCAAGGATGTTTTTCTTCTGAAGACAAGTATATAATTAGATTGCTTTCAGTGGGGGCTTCTTGTGTGTGTTATTGCAGGAGAGCTGAGTCAACTCTCTCTAGTTTCCATTATATGGAAACAGAACTCTTTTCTGCATGGTTTAACCTTTCTGTCATCTTAGTTCCTACCATTTATCCTCTTTTATACATTCTATTTTTCAGTTTCTTTTTTTTACCTTTTTTTTTAAATTATTTTCTCTTGCTTCCCCTCCTCTTCTCCTCTTCTTTCACTCATATGAATTCAAGCCACTCTTTTTTTTTTTCTGTTTTTGAACCAGCTCAATGCCTAGTTATWAACCCATATCTTTACAGATCATAAAACTGTATGTTCTGCTACCTCATAATTGCTTTGTCAAATAATTTTGTCTCCTTAAAATCCATGTTTATTGACTGTAGTTTTTCAAAATCATTTCAAATTTGTTTATTAGCTCCAATTAATTATATATTTCAAAACTTAGTAAATATCCTTCTCTGGAGATCTTCCAAACCCACCTGGATGCCACCCTGTGCCACATGCTCTAGGTGTCCCTTCTGGATCGGGGGGGATTGGACTAGATGATCTTTAGTGGTCCCTTCCAAACTTAACCAGTCTATGATTCTATGATTATTCTAAAATATTATGTTTTCTTATATTTTCACTTTTGAAATATATTTAAGTTTTATCTTAAAAAAAGACCTTTAATTTTATTAATTTTTTTCCATTTTCCTAATTTATAAACTTTTCAAATTGTAAAGAATACTAAATGAAATACATTTTCATTTGACTACATTTGACTAACTTAGTACAAGGAAGTTTAGAGAATATCTTCTTTTGTTTCTGTTAATTGTTCTTGATCTTATTGTTAGCGATTTGTCATTGTTTTTAATGAGAAAAAGATCAAACACATTTTGCTCAGCTCTGTGTTCTCACTTCAGTTACATCCTTGTTTCATAATTCTCAGTATAAAGGAACTGTAAAATAAACACATTTTAAGGCCTATTATCTTCCTAGAGTAATGTAAAGTAGCCTTTTAGACTAAATGATAAATGAATTTCATGTCTGTTATTTCTCCCAGACTTCTCACTTCATGAATATCTATTTTTCGCTCCTACTTTATCTTCTGTTCTTGCATAGTATACTGCTGAAATTTTACTGAAATATCCAATTTACAGAATACATTATTAAAAATATTATCTGAATAGCATTTATCCTACTACAGTGTGTCCAGAGAAGAGCTGAAATCCCTGAGCAATAGATACTGCAAACATTTAAGGGACCATAGTGAATACAGTGAATGACATCAGCATGAAGCCACAGAGACAGAATCAAATCTGGCCAATTTTAGTGGGCTACTCTGAGGCACAAAGGTAGCATAGAAACAGTGTGCATGTTAGTATTCTTATAGCAATAACACTATGAACTAAACATGCAAAAACAAAAATAACAAAGACAATGGAGAGAATAAAAAAATATAGGAGGGGAGAAATTAAGTGAATTAATTAATTGATTAATTAAGTGAAATTAATGGGAAGTTTTCCCCTGGGGTCACCTGTCCCCAAGTTAAGAAACATAAAACGCTGCAAGATGTATCTTGATATATCATAATGTAGTGAACCAAAAAATATGCATGTAAGCATGAAGTATGTAGGATGAAGAAAAAAATCCCCAAAATGCAGAAAATCAGTGAAAACATGGCATAAGAACAAAATATCTCCATATTTTTATTTTAGTTTATTAAAGAAGACTGAGAAGTTACTTGATTGTGATGTATAGTACTTCTGTGTGGGCAAAATAACAACTGTTAAGGGACTCTTAATCTTAAAGATTAACACGCTAAATGTAAAAGCCAAGAACATTCAAGTCAGAAATCTGACAGAGTTCTTTAAGACTGACAGTATTTTGTGTTTGGAAGAATTTACACAGGGAAGTACAATTTTCTGTCTCTTGAAGTTTGTATATATCTGAATATCATGTAGCCTGTAGCTTAACACAATGTATTAGTCTCAGTACAGTGTGACTGGTAACATTCAGGGACTTGTCATAACTTAAAGGTCAGACAAGACGGTCTAGACATCCTAGTGTGTAGTCAGAAAAGAGCTTAAAATAATTACCCCATAGTACATTACATAATAATGTAATTATGTATGCAAAAACAACCCTTAAGCAAATAAATGAACAAATCAATACAAAGTAGTAGAAAGTAAGCCAAGCAGATGGGATAAGGCAAAAACATAAATATATACAGATATATATTTCCATTCCATAGTGTTTGATGTTTCCTGTCAGGGATTAGAATACTATTGTACTAGATACTGCAAAAAGAAACAACACAAGGACAGAGCCTGTCCCAGATGGCTCGTAATCTAAAGCATTGACAAAACACAACCACCGAACAAACAGGGTCTGCAGGGGAAGATAAGGTTATAGTCCAGGCAGACATGTATGCTTAAATAAGACATAATAGTGGCTCAGCAGTCACATGTGTTCATCGACATAACCAATGGCAACAGATAGCAATTATTTATGGGCATATTTTCCCTTATGTTTAAGAAAAAAAWTTAATTTTGTGTATATTCCATGGCAAATAAAACTACAATGTCATTGTCCTTTTTATCGTTTTTAGGCTTACTAATGTAAATTAGAATGATCAAAGCAAAGAATAACCTTGATTGACGCCAATATTTCCACCTGTTGTTTCTCTAGTGTTCCAGATAGTGAACTTTACTGACTGCYAACAGTTCCCTGCAAAGACAGACCCTACTTGCTGTTAAAAACTCCCAATTTTGATGGCCCAATTCAATAACTAACCTCTACATTTGTTGTTCCATCTTCTTTCTACAGTTATGATCGTGTCAGCTTCAAAGCCATCTCTCCAYTATGTCAAAATACTTACCCTTAGATATGCAATATAATTTAAAGAAAATGTGAACCACTTTTGGTGAGGTCAGATTTTCACCAAGGGATATGAAATAGCATAGACAAACCTTCAGGCCAGCATTTTCATTACATAAAGAAAACAACTAATTTGARCAAATTTATAGTTGTTAAGCTGAGTGAAGGGTGAGAAGGTATAAAACTGTAACAATTAATATAATAATGTTCATTAATGGCTTGAGAATAAAGGTTTTTATCTTAGTAATACTTGGAGCTGASAAACCTTCTGGCACTTTGCCTCAGGATTTATGTAGAAAAGAATATTACCCCCTTAACCAAAAAGTAAGCATTTTTAGCCCATTGCCAAATAAGTGATATTCTTAAGGGGATTACAAAGAGAAATCACAGAGAGAGAAAGAAAAAAACAAAACAACAACAAACAGAAATCTAATAATTTCAAAATTTATCTACTTCATCTACTGACTGTTGTAAGTGGTGTCCCCCAAGGATCAGTCCTCGGTCCGGTCCTGTTCAATTTATTCATTAATGACCTGGATGAAGGGATGGAGTGCTCCCTCAGTAAGTTTGCTGATGAYAGGAAACTGGGAGGAACAGCTGATAGCCCTGAGGGCTGCGCTGCCATCCAGAGGGACCTGGACAGACTGGACAGCTGGGCGGCGAGTAACCTCATGAAGTTCAACAAGGGCAAGTGTAGGGTCCTGCACCTGGGCAGGAATAACCCTAGACATGACTACAGGCTGGGGACCAACCTCCTGGAGAGCAGCCCCGCAGAGAGGGACCTGGGCGTCATGGTGGACGACAAGTTGACC
>PTEX01000014.1:4634303-4667847 GCA_003342815.1 Eudromia elegans | reverse complement strand
CACCCTGTGCCACATGCTCTAGGGGACCCTGCGTGTGCAGGGGGGTTGGACTAGATGACCTCTAGAGGTCTCTTTCAACCCTAGCCTATGATTCTATGATTCTATGTTATACCTGTTAGATAACTGTTTTCATCTAAAGGTTTACTAATAAGCAATAATAAAAGYTATTTATTATTATCACAATTCATAATATGAAATCAGTGTAAAGATGAAAATTAAGTTTGTGCATTTGCGTAGAGCCTACAGTTGGATGTTTAAAGGCTGTAGAAAGTAGACCATCTCTTTCTTATCCCTATTGTGCTCCTATTGTGCTCATTTTAACTACAATATATTGTAATACATCCATGGACTATGCAGAAACCCTGTGAAGTTACAAGGAATTCACAAGGCACAGTGAATTATGAAACCATATACAGAGYTAGTGTTTTGCCAGTAAAAGTTCTGATGGGTGTAGCACTGATTTAGATACATATTTTTATTTTAAATAGTAATATTTGAAATGCCTTGAAGTTATTTTAGATATCTCAGAAATGAATATTTTTTTTTGACAAATGGTGAATATTTTAATATATATTTAAACTATTGTGAAAACCATTTAAGGACAGGATTAAAAAGTTATTTTTTTAACATTTACATTCTATTGTATAACAGAAAAAAACCGCTGTGATAATTTTTCCCAGATGTATATGCTAATCACCAAATACCACAAATTACTCTTATATTTAATACTATATTTTGTAAAAATTCCATGCTTTATTATTAAAATATTTATCACTGTTTTAGAGCCTGCAGCACTGGTATCTATATTTTCAGATTAGGTTAAAGTACTCTGTTTCATCATACTAAATGGGTAGGAAATTATCACAATTTTTTTTTATTATTATTTTTCTACATACAAGATAACTTTACTGTCTTACTGGTTTTATGTTAGAAAAAAATTAGGGCATTAAGGCCAAAGAGGTCTTTAGATTCATGTTTCTGCATTGTGTAGAAGAACATGAATGATAACATCAAATAGAAAGTTATGTATATGAATTCTTAACGGAATCTTCATAAGAGGTGTTATTTCTAGGATTGCCAAACAGGCTGAATTTTACTGGGAGGCTTTTTGAATTAGATGGTAACACTTTTCATTTTGATTCTCAGAATGCCTGAAACTCTGGGGAGTTATTTTTTCATCATACAAAATAGCATTTTAATAAAAGCTATGTTACATTATCTCTTTAGAAACCTAGAAACGCATGTGTATATTTAGTGAGCTCGTTTTTAATCCTTGTAGTTGAGGTGGAAAGAGAGTTCAACCTTCTTTTGGTTCACTTTTCCCCATCTCTTTGCTAGTGTGAAATAGAGGATTTACCTTTCTTCCTTAGCACAGGTATTTTCACATCCACTTAGAGATTAGCCAAACAATCAAAAGCCCAAGAAAGCAGTCAGGAGCTGTGGAGGAAATTTTCATCCCCTTTGGAAACTAGTATGGCCTCTACGGTTCCCCCATTCCTCCAGCCCCTTTGGAGAACTTGCATTCTGGGTCACCTCTTCAGCATGGCAAAGTACTGTAAAATGTGATAATGATTCAGAGACTATGAAGGCTATTATTGAAGATACTGCAGAACAATAGATTTAAATATGACCCTGGTTTTGAAAAGTTTTTTTTTTCCTGTGTTGAATTGAAAGTAAACTATCTGTTGCTGACTAAAAATTTTGAATAATATCAATTGATATGCACATCATTCATTTAAGTGGTGTCATAAATGTCTCTAGGACAACCTGAATGGTAAAGTAAGCTAGACTTGTTCCCCATTTATTTCCTTCTCTGACTTATTTTAATGCAAACATCTTTGAAGACTTTGTATAAGTACTTCAAAAATTTAAACAGAAGCTCAAGAGACGACGTTTAATTTTCAGTTCACTGAGCTAGAGAATAGTTTTTGTTCATCTCTCAAAACTATTTCAGCGTTGTCATTGCTTCCACTTACAAGAGAAACAAGGAACACTCAAGACTGAAATAAGAATAAATAAGCAAAAATCTTTATAAAAGAAAGCTTTCAGGAAGTGCTAATTCAGCATTTTTGTGTGTACGTGTTCCAGAGAGTTTTGCTACACAGATAACTGGAACTTTAATTTCAAGATCTGAGATCTTTCTGTGTATCTTTCAGTATATTTCATCACCGTTAAACAATAATAATCAGATATTCTTTTTTTTCAGTCCAAAACTTTTCTGTTTAAGAATCAACCAAAATAAACACATTACTGAACATCATAAATTTAAATCAGACCTCAACTACACTACTTCCAAGCCTATATAAATTAATGATGTATCTAAGGAAGCTGTGGGTTTGTTGACTGTGTACGCTTTCAAACAGGAATATAAACAGATATATTTTCCTTAGAGAATAAGGTCATTTTGAAATCTGTATTTTAGTGACCTGAAGGCTGAACACATACTGAAGKGTGTTTTCATGAAAATTACATTAAAGAGGAGCTTATGTTTCAAGAAAATTATTCTTTGACCACAAATTACCAAACAGCTGCAGTTATATTTGACTAAATCTAATTTGAAGCTTCTTACCTTCCCTAAATGAGAAATCCTTGGCCATGTTATCTGTGCAAGAAAAAAAAAAAAAAACTAACCCACTGAATTACTGCAAAAGTTTTAAAAGGTTCTTTTTATATTTGTTTTGTATGTTGTAAATGAGCATCAATTAGAAGTAACTAGTCTAGACTTCATTCTAATTATGCTATATTCACTCATATAGTTTCACATGTACTTATATGCACACACATACATATTTTCTTGATATACTTACAAATGTAGAGTCTTCTTGTCCCAGCGCATATGTGTGCTTGACTTTTTCCTGAGTTTAAGCTTGGTTTTCCAAACTTGATATTTTATTATGGTATACTCATTATTTTTTCCCATTGAGGTACAGAAGATATTTAAATGAAACTCCTCTTGATAACAAAGGGTTGAGATAAGTTTTCAAAATAGCAAGTAACTAGTGAAGGCACATTGTCTGTTTTGGAAGCTCTGTGTWCAAACATTCATGCCAAGAAAGTGAGCAAATGCTGATGCGGGAAATTTTGCCAATGGGTCAAAAACTCCAGATGATAAAGAATATTGGCTGCAAAAAGTTGCATGAGGCTTTGTGATAAGAGTGGCTGTTCAACAAATCAGCAAGTGAAACAATTTCCTTAAACCGAAAACAATGCACATCATCAAACAGATAAATCAGCAAGTGAAACAATTTCCTTAAACCGAAAACAATGCACATCATCAAACAGATATCTGCTGCACGTACACAGTGAAGTAAATTAGGTGATGCTATTCAGTAAAGAGACCTTACGTTATTATGAGGAGCTATACACAACTCAGATTCATATCAATGGGCATGAAAAGGAGAGATAGAATGTAAAGTATTWTTAGCAAAGAAATACAGAAAACCCACAATATTTAATTATGCGATCGTGTAAATCCCTGGTGCCTCCACATCTTGAGTGCTTCATGCTGTTCTAATCATCCTATCTCAGAAAGGKGGAGCCAGAGAAAGTACAAAGAAGGATGACAAGGGTGATCAAAGACAYGGAACAGTTCTCGTATGAAGAAAGACTTAATAAACCAGGACTCTTCAGCCTGGGAAACACACAGCAGGGGATAGATATGGTAGAGTGCACAATATGCACAGATATGCACAGTGCTGTGAAGGGCATGAAAATGATTAGGGAGYAATTCTTCAGTCTTGCTCAGAGTCCAGGAAATAGGGGAGCCCAATGAAATTATCAGGCAAAAGGAAGCGCCTTTCCACACAGAATGTAATTGAATTGTGTAACTCATTACTGTAAAGTACTATAGAGACTGAAATTATTATAAATAGGTTCAATATGTGATTAAGTAATTTAGTGAAGAGTCTATAAAGCTCTTTTAAACATAAGGAATGCAACTTCTCCCTCAGGAAAGATGACTGAAAGATGACTATTTATGCGATCACTACCGCATTCAAGAGTTCTTTCTCTAAACACTTTTTCCTTATTGCTGTCATATTCCATACTAACATAGGTGGACCTTTAATTCTTCATTCTGTTTGGCTTTGGTTTGTTCTTTTTAACTACCACATTCAGTAACATGAATCCTTCATTAGAAAACTCATTTTTCACAGGTATTATCACTCTTCTTTTGTGGGCTTTATGCCAGTTTGACTATTTAGCAGTGTAAAGCAGTTTAAACAATTTGAGTATTGATTGTACATTATATTGATTATAGGACATTGATTGCATTCAGTTCTTTCTCATTTGAATATTCAAGGTTTCAGTGTTTACAAAATCATAAAAGCAGCAGCTAACTTGAGTGAAGAACTATGTCCACCAAATCCAGTAGTACAAAAAATGGGGAATGCTTAATGAAACAAGCAAGAAGTTTGTTTAAAACAGAAATAAGTGAATATTTCTTTGAATAGAAGGGAGTGATTTTTTGGGATATGCTGCTACAGAAGGCTTTAAAGACAGACAGCATAAGCAGATTCATAAAGGAATCAGACTAAATTGATGGATAAGAGAATCATAAGTGGTTACTGAGAGGTATACCCTTCATATAACTGTTACAGGCATTGAGTGAGCATAAGGGAAATGCAAAGCAAAGAATAGCCAGCATCATCTATAGTTCTGTTGGTGACCAACAACAGGGCTTAAATGTTTCTCTAGTTTGACCAAGTAGGACACTTCTTAGGTTCTTACTCCAAGTTGGACAGTTCATGCTAAGTATGTCATCCTTTCATCCTGAACAGCATTTTTTAAATAAGTGACTGGATTAATACTTGTTAGAATTAGAGACATCAGGAGCAGTTACATTACCCCAGAACTGTGAATTGTTTTGGCCTGGAGTCCTTGTGATTCTTCAGGAATGGTCCAGGAAACATCTAAGCTCTTCTACAGTCATCTTTATCTTATCAAGATGTCTATTATGATATAATTATTTTATGCAATATTATTATAATGTGTGAATTTGCTGTATTTGAGGACAGAATCTGTTCTATTTACTCTGTTTCTGCTTTTCATTTTCCTCCATTTCCTGCAAGACAGGTTTTGTGCAGGTAAAACAGCATCAAACATAATAGTAATATCTAGAGATATTACTATTAGAGATATTAGATAGCAATATCTAACAAAATCTTATTCAATATGCCCCAAAGACATAAACAATTTTAAGATATATCTATCCAAGTGTAGAAGATATACTAGAAAGCAATGTTTAGAAAAAAATTAATGCACAGAATGATAAAGCCACATGGCAAGAAAATCAGCATGAAAAATTTTAGTTGATATCTTTTCATGAACAAGCAACTAAATCATTTTTGAGATCAGTCATCATTTCCATGAGAACTTTCTTAATGATTTCCTGTGATATTCTGCATTTTCTCTTAATAATGTGGGCAAGTGTTTCATCATAGATTTATTCTTAGTAGAATAAGAAGCAAACAAAGCATTCATACAGGTTTCATCAGAAATAAAGTTAACCCATGTTTGAGATAACTGGCAAGGCTATTGGTATTATCATATCAGGCTAGTTGGATTGGAAACACTTTTTGCAGAAGGGGATTTAAAGGGGTTGAGGGTGGAAAGGGATATATTTGCTTTCTATTGATCCATCTCCAGTAAAGAGGTTTAAATAACCTAGAACTGAATATTGCCTGATGTAAAAGTGAGGWTTTTCATAGTCCTATCCATGTGGGACAAGGTGGGCAGAAACCAGTGTTTCTGTTTTTTTCAGCAAAGATTTGTTTAGCTTGATCCAGTTGGGTCTTCAAAACCACGTGGATGGAGACTTGCCCAATCCTTCCCCAATCCTTCTCCATCCGGCGCCTGTCTGTCTTCATAGGGAAAAGGCTTATCCTCATACTTGATCTGAACTTCTTGTGCTTCGGATCCCTTCCAGCTTCGTATCTTATGTTCTTAGCTGATGCTAATACATACTGAGGTAGGCATGTGAGCAGTGGAAAGGCAGCTGGTATTTTATTTAGATTTCCAAAGGCCCTTTACCAAACAATTCTTTCACATCAAGCAGATACAAGGCATAGCATTAGCATTTTGTTAATTTCTTGATATTCTTGCCACAGGATATAAAGGAAATAATAGTGTATATGAGAAAGAGGCTGCAGATTCATAGAAATCTGTCAAGGGTTATTTTACACAAAGATACTATTTCTAAATTAGTTATACCTCAAGCAGAACCTGTTGCGTGCTGGGAGACACAAAATGTTGTGTGTTTGTTGTGTGTTTGCTCTGGTTTTGTACTCTTCTTCAGGCTTTCATTAGTGGCTTCTTTTGGAGACGGGTTGCTGTGTTGGGGTATAGCAAGATAGTCATAAAATTAGGAAAATATGAAATTSTCTGTATCACTAATGGGTCCTGATCATCAGATCAACCTCAGTTTATTGTTGTAGTCTCCTTCAGAGAGAACCAGCTGAGGACTCTTCACATGAGAAATAATAGAGRTGGCTCTCGGGCAAACGACGCCCAAGATTGCCCCTAACAGGTAAGATCACGACAATTTTTTCTTCACTTCACTTTCTTCACTTTCTTCACTCTCTGCAGAATTGCTAGTGTTATTCTAGCTCAATCTTCATTCTCAACAATCCGAACCCTCACATGCCACATGTGGACCTTAACAGTGGCCCAGGAGAGTGACTTTTATCCTCATCACAAGAATTTAGTCTGGAATTACAAAATGCACAATGTGTGCATGAACAGCAAGGCATCTGGCACCACCACACATGTGCTTGTTTGCTTTTTTTTTCCTTAATGCTGGTGCTAATACTAGAATAATCTCTACATCAGGCTAGATTCCAAGTCCCACAATTTGTTCTGTGCTTGTGTAAACTGTAGAACTGCTATTTATGACATACATGAAGGAGAAGGAAAATAGTGAATATGCCAACTCGCAGATAGCAGAATGAATTTAGTCAGAAAWGGATGGGTAATTTTTTGCCTTTTTTTTTTGTGCCAAAGCTTTCTTTTGCATTTGCGAGAGCCACTTGTCACTTGACTGTTACTGAAGAATCTTCAAGAATGCTTAACAAAAGTGTCTTTAAGCACTCCAACTCAACCTGGAAATGAATGTTAATTAAAAGCACTTAAACTTTTTTTGTACAACAAAAGCATTTCCTTTGCCATGTTACAGCCCTTGATATGGAGAAATGCACATAGAMATGACACAGACACTTCAATTAGCTCTGAAAGCTTTCCTAATTTGTTAGAATAAGGATAGTGGTTTAAAAATTTGCACCACATATTTAAAACTCAGAAGCATAACTCTGAATTCAGATATATGACAAACAATTTACCCATAATGTGTAAGCTATACAAATGATATGKGGTTTAAATACTCAAGTTTTTTCACAGCAAACACTTGTTATCATCATATTCAACATTATCTGAGCTTATAAAGTGTTGTTTAGTTTGCAGTTGTGACCATTACAGGAATGGCTGCTACCATCTTATTTATTTGTGTGAATTTTATGTATATTTATATTTCACGTGGAGAGTCTCAATCAATACAAATGCTGAATYAATTTCATTTCTGCATTAAAAGGAAAACAACCATGATAACGTTTAGTACTACTAACACTCCTGGAACAACTACTGGAAAGTAGTTCCATTTAGTACTACTAAAAGGAAACAACTGTGATAACATTATCAACAACCSAACTAAACTTAAATATATTTCCTCTGTCATTCCAAGTGTATACTAACTTTATCTGTTGCATACTAAAAGAGAGGTCTTTAACACTTTGAGAGTTGTTGGAATGATTTTTAGACAGTGAGATGGTCTCATTTTGGAAAATAAGCTTCATCTTTTGCAGGTTAACAGCTGCATAACATGATACACATCTCTCTTGAATAGGCTGGAGGTTGCCTTGGCTACACTACCTYTAGTTTCAGAAAGTTGAACCCAAACGTTAGAGAACTTGTCCAAAGAGAAGGAAAGAAGTTTGAGAAGTATACAGGAGACACCTCTGAGGAAACATTATTTCTCTTCTTTCTGCATCAAACAGGACATCTAATATTAATTCTGTGCTAGTATGTCATGAGAATCTGCTCTGATGCAGCAAGATTATGTGGAAAGAACCATGTTTTTTTCTGAAGTAATCCACTTGTTCAAGARGCTAATGGGGTTTATACCTCCACTCTGACATGAACACTTATCTAGAAGGCAGCTAGCTGTAAAATTTCACTAGCGTTCTGCTGGTCTTCTGTAGAGCTCACCAGAATGTATAGGGAGTGTGTGTATATTATCTCACTTGTTGGTATGCTGCCCCTCATTCTGTTTTTGATGGCTATTTTATGTATAAAAACAGTAAAATTGAGATGATTTTATCTTTTTGTTTTGTGTTCACAGGAAAGAATCAGGGACAAAAATGTTACGGAATTTGATCATGTAGGTTCAGTACTTTTCAGAATGAAAAATTTTATGTAAATATGTATATCATTTAGTTCATTTAGTTGTTTTCTTTTCCTCTTGCGAAAAAAAAAAAAAAAAAAAAAAGCTGTTTCTCAGTTTGAGCAGACAATGTGGAAGGCAGTGAAGAAGAGAATATCTCCAGAATTAAAACTAATACTACCAAGCACCAGCAAATAGTATTTGATATTTTTAATGAAAGATATAGGCATACACATGARCTCTTTTCTGCCCCCAGGACTGCTACAGCACAAAGGAGAATATATGCCTGAACACAAAGACTGCTGATAGAGTCATAGCAAAGGGTATATATTACACCCTATAGCATGGACCGTGTACCCACCTTCACTCATCTGAGCTARTCATGGACTAGTCACATTGAAATTCTGAAGGCATCTCTATGATATAATTTATTTCCCAAAATGATTAGCCAATCACATCTCAAACTTGCATATATGTCTACTTTGAATGCAGAGATACTAACCTCAGACGTACATTTTGTATGTATATGGTGTATAGGGTTCATTCCAGATATATATATGGTGTATTCTGTATGTTTATGTGCAATTGGAGGAACCTTCACAGATTTTCAGGACATGGCTGAGATTCATGAGGACTAGCTAGACTGGTAAACTGAAATGTATTCAAAAAAGCCATTTTCAGCATAAATAATAGAGAGTTTTGCATCTAAGAACATGGAACAGAGGCCACAACTACACAGKGAACTGTGGACTTTGGAGGATGTTAGTAAGAGTTTTTCTTTCCCCTGAATGCACTGCTGAAATAGTCCAATCAGTTCTGTACTGCAGATAAAAGGGTACTGTAAAATGTAAAAAGAAAATGAAAACCAAGCAGAAAAGAATCACAAAAACAGCTTGAGGGAATTGAGAGGTTATTTGATTTAAATACTTTTAAAAAGAAAAAAAATCATTAATTAATTTGTTAATTTGTTAATCTATTAATTGAGAAAAGAAGATAGGCCTATCAATAACCTAAGGCTGTAACCTGAAATCTGATAAATTGTGATCGAAAACACAGCTTCTGTCTTTAAAAGGGCAATGTGCCATTAGAACAAACTACCWAGGGAAAACAGGGATTCTCAAGGTCTTTAAATCACAGAAGGATGCTAATGGAAAGCGTATTTCACACAAGCACACAGCAAATACAAGTCATTTGCCTTGCTATGGAGCATCTGAATCAATCAATACCCTGTAGTATACAGTGGGTCAGAGTAGATGATCTGACAGTACCTTCTAGCTTTAAGTTCTCTGAATACATGAGATAACACAACAAACTGCAAGAGCCTACTTTAGAGGTGCCTAACTAATCATTTAAAGAGAAATAAAAAGCACTGACACTAACAGGTGGCTCAAGGATRGTAATAAAAAGTCAATGTAAAAGCAAAACCAGCCTTGAGATGTTGACCATGGTTTCATGGCTATAAAGGAGGGACTTATAACATCAAAGCCCTTCAAATATTCTAAAATAACTTAAAATATCTGTGGCTTGCAGTGGCACTCTATTTTGTTAATGATCATGTAGATAAAGATGGCTTACCCATAAACTCTCTGAATGGAATATGGAAAGCATGGATTTCTACTTCCTGATTCCAGAAGATGGACTGTGCCTTAGAGAACATTTGATCAATACATGGGCTGTCTTTTCCCAGAATGTGAAGATATTAAATCAATATAAAAACTGAAGAAACTATGAYTGCAAATGTAGGAATCAAAGCGGAAATATGAAAATTACAGATTAAATTTCTTTTTTAATATTTCACATTTTAGATTTTGTGTATGTATATATATTTGTGTTTTCTAAGTAGGCTAAAGCTAACAGTTCATGAAGTCCTACATTCAGAATTGATATTATTTGTTAAATTCATATCCAATCTTAAAGACTGATTAAACTGCTCGTATTTGGCACAAGTCTAAATAGGACATCTGAATGAGAAGTCTAAAATTATATTTTAAGCTAGGTTCACTTGTCATTGGAGGAACTGGAAAAAATGATGTATTCAAATCCCTACTGATCASAGTCTATTGCAGTATCTGAAAAAGTATAATCAGTATAAGAATCAGTATAAGAAAGGACCAAGAACCTTTGAAAGGATGCTCAGCCTATTCTTTATGCCATTTTAATCTTACTTTTACCACTTTTTTTGTTTGTTTAATATTTTAGGTTTTTTTGTAGTTAAACTGTGGAAAAAATACAGAAAAAATGGCAAACTTTTCTAATAGTTTCATAAATTTGAGCATGGGATGCCTCTCCTATTTGAAGACTGATTATCAGAAATCCTCAAGACTGCAAATGCAAGGAACAGTGAATTTTTTTTTTTTTTTTTGACTGGCTTATTATCTTACTGGGCCAATCGGCCCAGCAGGTGCTGTTACATGTCATTCCTAAGAAGGCTTCCTGCTGGCAAATTGGTTTGAAATCAAGAATTGCATTTATAATCTTGACAATAATACCTATGAGGAACATGCTGCTGATGCCTGGATGAAAGGCAGATCATCTTCGCTTCCAAGTATAGGTTTAGGTATAAGTTTTGAAATTATCTCCCTTCTTACTCTGAGTAAAGAAGAGCGTTTGATATATGATATGCCAGACAAAAAAGTCAGGCCCTAGATATGTTTTTGGTTTTTGTTTTTTTTTTTTAACGGTGCATTTGTGCATACACTTATAAGTTCCAGAGTTAGGTTCATAGTTTTAAGTTTTGAGTAAACACTGTGACCATTAAGAACAAAAAGATGTAGAGCACATAGTGGGCCATTAGGAGTTTAGATGAAGGTATCTCTGTTTAGTGCCAGAATTCCTGCCTTAGTGACAGAATTCCATCTTACATTTCTAATTTATGCAGATTATGCTAATCTGGACCAGTATAAGCCTGTAACTAAGGTCTTTGGTCATCTCTTTTCTCTTGCACTTTGTGGAATCCAAYAACAGCTCATGAGGAAGGATAAACTGAGATATTTATCCTTCAGTTTGGTAACATTCAGTTCAAATAACCTTCATATATGTAGATCAAAGTAAAACTTTCATATCYAGAACTCAAAAGCCAACTATAATTTCAAAGGCCATATAGCACTTCTGTTGACTTCGGCAGCAATGTTTCCCAAGTTTTTAAAACCAGACTTTTTATGTGTGTATCCAGTCTTTTGCTTCCTTTTTCAGTGGAAATATCATCATGTAGATGTCTGCTGCACACTGATGAGCACCCTTTTCACAACAATGATCCATAAATGCCTTTCACAAGCATTCTAGGTACTGATATATATATGAGGCTTTCCTCAGGGTTAAAAGAAAATGGGATGGTATATGTTGTCATGAGGGATAGAAAAGAGTAAAGAAATGTGAAGCAGGAGAAACAAACTAATKACTTTGATGTATGGGTGACATCTTGAGGAGCTTTTTGAAGAAATCAGTTAAGAACACATAAATAAAGTGAAATTATATAGACAGTGCTATTGAAAAAGTATATAGATAGTGATATTGAAAAGTACTGAGAATGTTGTACTGAATAAGCTTGGCAAGAAAAAGGAGAAAAATCTGAGTAAATTTTGTTTTAATTCTTTCCTAAACTGTATTCTGCATCTCTAAAAGCTGATAGTCATGCGGTAAAGAATTATAAGCAGATAATGCTAATAATCAGTCCAACTGATTAGCTAGCATTTTACATGCTTTATTTAATACATTGCTCTAAAACAGTTCTCAAGCTTCCAGACAAAGTAAAGAGTGGAACAGCATCCATTTTAGCATTGCAAAATGCTAAAACTACATGTATTGACATGGCTTCATGAATTCAARCAGATCTATTTCAATTTGTATCAGCTTTCTAGACACTGCATTTCTTCAACTGAAATACTAAGAATTAAAAGATCAACCACATGCCTTCCCCACTCCTGTTCCATAATTGAGGTCCATAATTGAGGCCTCAGTCTGTGGTCCTTGCAGAGGCACAGTATATGGATACTGCACCTGGCCCTACTGATCTTGATGATTTGGCTTCCTGGTTCCACCCTGGGCCTKTCTCAGTGCTCCCAACTTGTCTGGCAATCAATAAACTGTGGCTGATTCTAGATGCTGTCACAAGACCTGCTTAACTCGTCAAGTTTGGGACTGTGTCACAAAAATTTTAGTTTACCATGAATAACAAATGATAATAACAAATGAGTTGTCATAAGGGTTGCCCTTAAACAGTATAARATATTTTATTTTACTGTTTGAAGTCTACCATTCAAGGAGCTAAAATACTTAAAATATTTTTAATAAATGACAAGCTAAAAAGCAGCAAATCATCTATTTTAAGCAGGCATGAGAGCKTCTGTTTTGGTTTAGCTGTTCTACCTGCATTTACTAGGAAAACCATGATATACATTAGCGAGCATGAAGTTTATTTCATATGACAAGTTGTACACCTTGCAGAAAGTCCTTGCAGCATAGCCTCTGACCCCCAGGCCTACATGCCAGGTTTGTGCAGAGTCAAAGTGCTTCTAAGTGAGTTCATCATACACAGGCAGACAGTGTTTCACAAAACACTCTGAGGGACACAGGGAAAACCTAACTTTGGGAACAAACCTGGCACAAGAAGCCCTATGGAATCAATTCACTTAAAAGTCTATTTTGATAGATCGGCTCTGGCACAAGCACTGGCTTTCCTTTCTAAATTAGCTCTTAGCCAAATGTCCTGACAGCTTGAGAAGAAATATTTAAAGGGATTCTACTTACAAAATACCAAAGAGTCTTCAGTGCCCTTAGCCTGGTAGCACCTTTGGAAGATGGACCCAAATAAGGGGTAWAAAAAAAAGAAAAAAGAAACAGTATTTGCTCTTCCTAGTAAGTAATGTCAACAGAACACAGCTATGCCATGTGTCCATGCAAACAATCATTTGAAGAAAAATGCTTTAAATGTATGTGCTTCTAACTGGAAATGCTTCTTGTTTATTACAACATATTTAATAATAGTATTTAATTCAAGAAATTAAAACCTTTTTCTGGATTTGTCTTTGTCCTTGAGACAAAACTATTTAATTTCTATTAATATTTTGCTTGCAAAACAGTAAATATTTGAATTTCATTTTGCTCTGCTGCATTCCAAGAAGCTGTCTGCTTCTCTCTGTTCTACGGTTTGATTGCTAACAGATCGCATTAAGATCTGAAAGCATTTTGTTGTTTAAAGAATAGGTGAACCAGAGGTGGATTCAGAATCTCAGTTTGGATCAGAAACTTTCTTCCATCAGCTACGTTAAAATTCTGGATTAGGTAATTCAYACATTTTTTCCAATATTTCATATAAAGTTTTTATGTTTATTCATTTTGAATTAGATCCAAAATCTACCTACATCATGCTTAAGCATGGAAGAGCAATGATTTGCAGCTTTGGTCTTGATTCAGCATTTYATTGCTGTTCTCCAAAGTTCTTTGACTTTTAGCAAATAAAAATAGTATTGCATCCTATTCCAAGATGAAGTCTTATTGCCAAGAATCATTAAGGTACCAAATGCCTCTTGTTTCAGCTACCACCTCAAAACCCTCTGAAGAGTTCTTCAAATTAAGCATGTAGTGAATTATAGCAAAGAGTTTTTCAGGAGCCACGTACTGTACTGACGTAACAGCATTTTATCCTGAATAACCCATTATGACATAAACAGTTAATGAAAAAAGTTTTAGCTAATGTATTTTACCATTCATCTGATGTCTAACTAGTATGCGGTAATAACTTTATTGTGTTTTGTTAAAATGTGRGTGTCAACTAAATTTGAATAAATGTTGGAGGGAGCAATATATAGAAATGCTGTGTATCCAAAACATCTCTCTTAAGTATGAGTAGCAAAAGGCAGTATTTACAACACTTCTCAAGGGTATAATCAATATATTTTACGCTAGGAGAGTTCAGAGGATGGGAGGAAGCTAGTAAGGAAATAGTTTTAAACATTAAGACTTTCAGAGGCAATYAAGAATTTTCCTTTTCTCCAAAATGTTCTTCCCTGTTCTGAAGTAGAAGATGCAGAAAAAATATGCAAACTTGAACATGATGCTGTTACTTCCACCAGAAAATTCRGCTATGGTGAACATATGGCTGCTAATCAAAACTGGAAAAAAAAAAGGAATCGCTACAGATTCTGATCCTTTGGGTGACGAAAAAGGTTTTCTAAAAAGAATCTGAAAAGCAGAAMTTCTGAAGTCACGGTGTGGTGGAATTTATTGCAGATGTCTTCATTTCCTCCCTTCCTTTGTCCATTTTGCTTTTCATGCTTCTTACACTCTTCCACAATAAGAATTGGAGACCTCCAGGTCTATAGCACAGATGACTGTCAGCTGTTCTCTGTAAAATAAACAAGAAAAAGTAACACAYGGAACAAGACTTTTGATGCATTTCACATTTACAATTCAACAACTGGGAAGTATGCATTTAGTATCCATGAGTGAAAACCCTATTGTCWACCAACTTTGCTTTTTTTTTTCTTTCCTACAGCTGTGAGCAGCAGATATCCCATGCTGTTATTTCCACAGGAAGGTTTGAAGGGACCTCTAAAGATCATCTGGTCCAACCCTGCTGCTCCAGCAGGGTCACCAAGAGCATGTGGCACAGGGCGGCATCCACGCAGGTTTGGAAGATCTCCAGAGAAGGAGACTCCACAACTTCTCTGGACAGCCTGTTCCAGGGCTCTGTCACCCTCATAGTAAAGAAGTTCCTCCTCACATGGTGATGGAACTTTCTGTGTTTTAATTTATATCCTGCGTTCTGTCACTAGCATCACAAGGAAGAGTTTGGCCTCATTCTCTTTGCATTCTCCCCTCAAGTACTTGTGCATATTGATAAGATCTCCTCTCAGTCTTCTCTTCTCCAAGCTAAACAGGCCCAGCTCACTTAGTCTTTCCTCATCTGATAATAGTCCAGTCCCTTAAACTTCTTCATTGYTCCTTGCCCAAACCTCTCCAGAAGCTCCACGTCTCTCTTGCCCTGGGGAGCCCAGAACTACCCACAATACTCCAGGTGCAGCCTCACCAGGGCTGAGTGGAGGGGCAGGGTCACCTTCCTCTTATAAAAGAGTTATATGAGGAGAAAAAAGTGGCTAAATCCCTCCCTTCTTCTGTTTATTTCCTACTACTATTTATATATATTTTTTTTTTACCTTAAACTCAAGAAAACAAAAGAAAACTGCAACAGCATAGCTGGTACTTACAAGGTCCATATAACAGATTTCAGAAAATAAATGCATATATGAAAACACTATATGCACTGAACACAGGAAATCCTCGGTCTGGAATTTGTTCTCACAAAGTATTTGATAGTTCAACTAGATGATTCCTMAAATTTTGTCTCATCTTTTCAAAGTAATTTAAAAAAAAATGAAAGTGAARATCGAGTTTATGACTGGAAGGGATAATTCTATATAAATATTAAGATTTTCCATATCAGCTCCTTTTGACTCACAATATATGTGAAGCAACCCCAATTTTATGAGTCTGTTTATCATTTAAAACATATGACAGTTATTGGAAGAAAATAATCARAGCACTCAGGTACCTCAGGTTTCTGGAGTTCCCAGATTTGTTAGTCCTTCTTCAAGTTCGAAACCAACCACTTATGTTGTATGCTCAAGTTTTTCTTTCTCTATTGGAGACACAAATACAAGAAAGCTTGCAAAATATGAAATAGCATTGGTGTAAACAGAAGAAATAAGTGGAGAAGGAGAGGGATAAGCTCAAACCTTGGTGCCTACGTTCAGATGCCCTATTGTGGGATGCCACCATATGTCCAGTAATATGATGAGTGGGCCTCTATTTAGATCTGCAGAGATTAATAGAYGTATACAGCACCCTAGCTTCTCTCCTGTTTCTTATATCTGTCATATAGGATCAAAAACCCAGAGATAAATGAAGTTTGTGTTAGGAATATGCTAGTTACTAGCATCTGGTAAAGGACAGGAAAAGAAAGTGGGTTAAAACTCCTTTAAGAACTCCAGTGTTGCGCAGATTATAATTAGGCTTCTTATTCTTGATGCCAACTGTTCTTCTGGGCATGCACATATATTTTGCATATGATATTACTATTGTTATTTTTACTTTTAGATATGCTGTAGCTTTAATATTTCAAGACTTTCTGTCCTTTGCATGGTACTTGTTAAAATTAGAGCGAGAAGACACAGAAGTCTAATTTATACCAGACTTCATTAAAATTTTGTTTGGAGAGAAGGTTAGCATATCCTACTGGCTCACATGTAAAATTACAGTGATAAAATCATAGTTTCTTTTTCCTTTTGCCCATGTTTATAACCCAAAAAAAAAAAAAAGGTACTTAATGGTAACTAAAAACAGAGATAAAGGGGCAGTTTAGAGAGTGATAATCAACAGTCTTGAAAGGAATTAAATGGCTCATGTGGTGACTAATGCATTTAAAACAGTTCATTATTCGAAAGAATTTTTTACAATCTAATAAATACTTAAGAGCAAAGGTCCTCTCTGCTATTAGTAGTTTTGCAGCAGGAACAGATGGCTTTGAAAATGCCTGGTACTCTTATTTGTTACTTAATTTCTTCCCACTAGTGGTGATGTTAGATTTTCAGATTGTCCTAGAATAATAGAAGGAAAGGCATAAAGAAAATAAAAATGCATCTAAGACCACTGATTCAGTAACACATTCCTAAGAGTGGCCCATACCAGATGTTCCAGAAGATAATGAAAAATATGCCTCATATTTATGCCCAGATTCACAAAGCCATTTGAGAGTCTAAGTCTCGCTGATACTAACCTTTGTGCATTTGAGCTTTAAGGAATAAATTGCACAGTGCATCTCAGATGACTTGTGATAGCAACAGAATAAAATAGATATTTATTCCTAACCTCTGGCAATGATTAGTTGGCTTATTCACTGGAGCATGAGAGATAATGCTTTTTCTGGGTTCATTTTCATTACTCTGTCTACCATGTACAAGAAAGAAAATTATATCCTTTGTGCAAGCACATATAAGTAGGGAGACTGGGTTATGGTGACCCACTGCTTTGTCACTCTGCTTTGTGCAGAGATTGTCATGGAGTCTGTAAGGTTGACTGGGAAAGTCAGGGCTTCTTGACGCTCCCAGCACTTTTCCAGGAGAAATGGATAACCATGGGGAAGAAAGGGAGCCACAGCAAGTAAAGGTTCCGTTTGGAGCAAAAGGGATGAGTTCACTTCTGAGTCCCACCTAAGTCACACAGAAGTCATTGTTGTATCCTAACTTCATTCTGACCATTCTTGCTTAGGATAGAATAGGATGTGTATCTATCCGTTTATTTTAATGTTCACWTTTTTTTATATATTTCTTTTCTAATCCTGTTAAGTCCATAGATTCAATAGGGCATGATAGTGGATGCCACAATCAAAATGTGAGAAAACACAGATGGGAAAAAATAGATAAACAAAGCACATAAACTCAGATGCCTAGATTCTTACTATTTTGTACTTTATGTTAAGATGCTCAGGTGCCTAGTATGACTTTACTGATACTTTGTCAAATATAGTTGAAATTGGGCAACGGCTTCTGAAATTAGGGGGAAGGAGTATACCTTTCATAAGCCTTTTTCACATACATATATATACATGCTATCAAGATTTCAGGACCCTTTCAAAAATGAACTCAGGATAAATACATTCAGTGCTTCAAACAGTGAAACAGCATGTGGATCATCACTTGAATTCTAGTCGGAATCCTTTAGTACCTTCCATCTAGTGCAAGAAATAAGGATACATGAGCAGATTTAAGTGCAGAATTTCAGAGTCTAACACCTTTTAGAGGAACTTTTACTTTGCAGGTTTGTCATCACTCTTTTTTTGTTTTTATTTTTTTCCTGATTTCTGTATAATATTAAATATTTCAAAGAAACAATAGTAAAGATTAAAACCAAAGATATTAACARTTTTAGCAGAGATACAGCTATTTCAGGGCATGGATAATAATTTCTGAGATTCAATTCAGTGAACTGTATGATTCATATTAACAAATATGGAGCTCCTGGATCAAATCAGTACCTCTTCATGATAAAGGACAAAGTCCTTTCCTCAGCTATAATCAGTTTAGCTTTGGTAACTGAATAAGCTAAATAAAGACCTAAGGAAAACACAACAGTGTGTTTTCTGTACAGAAGAATTATCAAATCTACTTTTTAGAGACGAGGTTTCAGAAATGGCGCAAGGAAACCAGTATAAGTTCTGATAGCTCTTGAAGTTAAAAATCTCACATTTGATCCTAATTCCACTCCAAATGTGTTGTAGCACTCTTATTTTTCTTCTATGTAAACCATAAAGGAATTATAATGTAGGAAACTATCTCTGTCTTGAATCTCAAGTCACCACTTATTACAAATGGAATGTTGCAATGAATAGATTATGATGACAGAAATTTTTGCTCAGTTAGTCTCTATATTAAGTAAAAAGTACATTTAATTTTCCAGCAACACAGACTTCTCCATCTTCATTAAGACATTTACCCATGTTAATGTAGATGTCTCTGAATATGCAATTGCCCCAGTTTTCAGTCTTCTGTCTTTCCTMTACTGGTCTAGAAACTGCACTATATCTAGTAAGGTAGAGTTTTCTTGATGTATTATATTCATCCAGCCTTCTAACCCTTCATTCAGTGGGTGACAGTCTTTCATCCTTCTTCTTTATAATTATTTCTGATAAAGGCTTGTGTCACATCTCATCCAGACAAAATAGCTGGAACACAAAAGGAACACAAGCACTTGTGTCCCAGTCAGCAAATTAGAATACTTTAATATGAGAAGTATAGAGGGAGCTGATGACTAAGGAGAACTTCCTGAGTCTGTGGAGGATTGAATACTGGGAATACTGGGAATATACATGCTGGGAATATCAGCAGTCTTCCTTTGAAAAGCAACCATAAATCCTGGCATATAAAAGAACAGGGGGAAAAAAAAAAAGGAAAATGATACTAATAAAAATATATAAAAATATGGGAGTGTTTCTGAGAGACATAGATAAGTGAGTAGACAAGGAATATGAAGAAAATCATCAAATATTTTTAGATCTTATTTGTAAGGTCTTGTATTTCACTGAAAGAAGCAACAGCATTTGAGATAATTTTCATATTTTTGGAGACCTCTTAGCTATTTTCTGGAGTGCAGCAGTTAGCTCTTACAGCTACTTCAGCTGTATGATCTGAGTATACTGCATTTTCAAGTGTTTGTCTGCACACTAAAGATTCCCAGGTAACATACTACTCTACCAAACAGATGACAATGATCCATATGATGGTGGGATGTTTGCAGGGGTCTGAAAAAGTACTTCAGGTAAGTAAGGGTGAAGAAAAGGGGCAGGAATATTAGCAAAAATAAAGAGTAGGTAGAGCAACCCTTGAGTCATTTGGGTTTTCTACTCTTCCTTCAYTTCTGTTTCATGGAGAAAATGGAGTACTCCTTTTATCTCATTTCTCCCTTCCACAATATATCCCTTCCATGTAGAGTTCCTCCATTAAGCTCTCTTGGCAGAAGAAAGTTGGCCACAGAACCTTAACAGTTTAGCAGCARTACAGCAGCAGCATTAGTCTCAAACCATGAAAAACTGTGTACCACATTCCTCAAAATATTATTTTTAGGAATAAATCTTTGCCTTTTTTTTCTGATAACTTTATCCTGTCCTCAATTWAAACCTCAAAACTTTTGTAACTATTGAGTTAAAGCTAAAATTGTAATWTCAATGGAAAAGTAAATATAGTGGAGCCAGTTATAGAAGACAGAAATATTATTTATTTCTGACAGTATGTATGTTATGAGAGAAAGCTATATTATAGCAAAAATCTAAGGACCCGGCTAGGGTAAAGGAATAGGCAGTGCTATGTTTATAGGTGCAGTTACTTTAATTAGAGTGGTGTACAGCATAGACAAAGGTTGTAAATGAAAGCACTCCCATGTCCCAAGCATGATACTCCCATGTCTTCTTAAGTGCTTTTCTGAAACTTAATAGTTCTTAAAGCATTTTTGTTAGAAATACTGAAACCTGTCTTGTCACCCGTAAAAGCTTAGCCTCATCGTTCCTATATATCAGCCTGTATCACTCATAAAATGAGAAAATATCCTTCTACCACTTTTTTTTTACACATATATAATTCCTCAGTTCTTGTGGTTTCCTTTTATCTGACTCACCTTTTCTTCCTCATTAGTGTAATTTCTTCCAAAAATAGTACTGAGCTCAGCTTCATGGATATGAGTTGCAGTTACAGAAGGAAAGTGAATAGGGTAGTTATAATTCTCCAGCCAGCCTTTGCATATACATACTGCCTGGAGACTTAGATAATTAGAAGACAGACAAATATTTTCAATATAATTAGTGATAATTACCTGAGAAAATAGGGTATACCCATCAGAACCAGATAGGAGACTAGAGAAAATGTCTCTAACATGCTTCCCTACCCGACTAGGTTTTTCTGATGTTAGTTGTCTATTTTCCAGTTAGAGGGATAAGAACTATTTTTATTACTATCATTACTCCAGGTAAGTATCTTTTTGCACGCTGCAAATGCTGTTTATTTCCTCATTAAGAATTTCACGGTTCTCTCCAAAAGCGTCAGCTGTTTACCCTATTACAGTTACAAAAAACTTCCAGGCAAGATGCTATCCTGTCAGTCAGAAGCAGCATAGCGTTCCATGAGTCATAGAGGGTAGTTAATTTCACGAAAGGGATTGTCACAAAACGCTCATCATTGGTAAAAAAGCTAAAACTTTAAAAAATGAAAACTTACTCCAGCTCAAAGAAAATGTGGGTATTAATTGTCAGCTTATACACAAATCAAGCAAGCATATAGTTACAGTTCAGCTAGATATAAACTATCCATAATCCATCTATGTACCCAAGTATGTATAATTCCTGATGGCAGTTCAGTCAGTAGGTTTTGTTTTAATTACATCAGAACTATTGATGTAATTTTCAGGCAACAGATACAGTCAATTACAGCAACTCCAATTTCCTTTGATTATAAAAGGACATAAGACAGGCTGCCCACTGTCTGCAATACTAAAAGTATATGTTGTTAACAAAGGACTCATGTCTCCTGTTTAGAGAAATAYAAATGCCTGTTTTCCCTGAAGGAAGCAGTATAAATGTGAACTGCTTTTTGCTGTATTTTTGTATTTACTGCCTGTCAGATTCTGCTGCTTTGCATTTGAAAAATTCATTGACAAGGAGAATAACTGATCAGAAAAAAACTATTTGGAACTAGTATAGTAAACTTTTAAGTTATTAATACATAAGAACATTTCTGAGTTTTCTTTGCTCTCTGTAAAGATGCTCTTCACAGGGTTGGAACTGGTCAGTTTAGGCCAACCACATTAAATACACAGAAGGAATCATAAAAAATATTTTACCTAGGAGCATATTGTGTTTCTTTCAGAGAAATCTATGCTGAAAACTTGCATCACTTAAGGAGTTTTTCATTTTAGATATAGCCCTATCTCTATGGACTAGGGAAAAAAATGTTGTAAAATGGGTTAGTTCTCTTTCCAAAATGTTAAATCAAGTAGTTTTCCTTGTGAATTATTTCTTCTTCTGTGTCCTAACAAACCAAGATATATTTAATTGACAATCAGAAAAGAGATGCTGGGGATAAAGTATAACATGTCTTTCAAAATATCTCCTCTTTAGTGAATATAAAATTACTTGTTCTACATATTAAGGATTGGGCCTGATTTGCAGCACAGTTTTTTGCCATGTTTTCCTGACTAAAACTAGCTAAAGTCTCCACAGTATTTGAAGAACAAATTATGTATTAAAAGATTTATACAATGCTAAGGAGATTTTTTAATAATGTGGTGGGAGTGTACCTCACTGTTAACTTTACAATGATGAGTGCAATGTATTTTAGCGTGATGGACTTGCAGTGGTAAGAGGCTACTTGCCACCCTGTCATGCAGCATTTAAAAGTGAGACTCCAAGACAGAGAAAAACATACACATTTTTCATAGTCAAAATACTAGCTTTGAGTAGAGGAAGTGAATGCTGAAGCAGAAAGTGATATGCTGCATGATGTATGAGTATCCTAAACAACAAAAGATTGCTTAACAGGTTTGCTAGGCTTTGAATCAAGACTGTTGTGTTTTGCAAGTGAAGCAGAGTATGTAAAGCATTCTTTCAGCTTTCTTTTTTTTTTTCCTTTTGCACAGGCATTTAGAGATGATGAAAGAGACCTGATATCACTGGCTTGAGTACAGTATTGTGCAGGGAGTTAAGAAAARTTTTTCATTTCATTTTTGTATAACTCTTTTCTCGTCTCTATCCAACTCTGGTATTTGGKTTTTTTTCAGTGTTCAAAGTGGGCAGATTCAAAATAGTTTGAGTATAACACTATTTCTTTTGYAGAGTGTATTGTAATAATATCAATCAAATATCTTGATCTGATGTCAGGTAAAACAAGAGAGAAAAGTAAAACCTCCTGATTTTCCCAGAAAAAAATGTTCTATGCATAGATGTGAGTAAAGAACCAATAGAAATGATTGAGAAGATGATAGTAGAGCACAAGAAAAACAGGTATCAGATCAGGGGTAGGTCCAAAAGCTTTTGTATCAAAGCAAATTTAGGCCAATAGTAATTCTGGAAATCCCATGACTGATTTATTTTTTCCCTAGAATACAAAGATACTCATTCCAGTTCCTGCACATTCCAGATCCCAACCCCAGAATGAATTCTGCTCATGAACTGGTCAACTGAACAATAATGATGTGATCAACCCGAATACAAGGTGTTACCCCTGGGTGATTTTGTTCCTAATTTTATGGCTAAATTTGCTTCCACGATATCAACATCAGATGGAAAGCCAAGGGCTACCTGGTACATCAGACAGATGCATGGCATAAAGTAACCTTCCAGGCTAGCTCAGAAGTATATCTCCTGYGTGGTACATGAGTGATTGTACTGCAGTTCATGCTTGAGGACTCCAAACTTGTCAAGTTGTGTGTGATGACAGCAAAAATAAAAATATATTTCCTGACACAGAAGACCAAAGCACAAGAGCCACAAAATTCACGCTACTTAAACCATCAGAAGAAATGAAAAATTTCTCAGATTGTACATGCTGATCTTTTGTGATACAACTAAATTCTGCTGAAGCTAGTGTCTTTATACACATGCCAGTCATAAACTAAATTATAGCTTTATTACTTGGGGTCSACTTAAGAAACAGACTGAAGTGCAATCTCTTGCTATTTTTACTTTCCTTGAAATTTAAGCTATGTCATAAACACAATCTGTCAGGGAGAAACAGAACAACAAGGAAACAAAAAGAAAGATTGCAATCACTTTTTATGATACTCTTTGTCACACAGTCATAATATCTTCTGGGGCACTTACATTCAGTCTACTCCCAGACATTACCAGTACCACAGGCAGGTAGATTATTTTTTATAAGAAATATCTTTCCCAAATGTCAGTCTCAGTATTAGCAAGGAGTGCTAGTAGCAGATCTGCCATTAGACAGGAGGCATATATCACATCCATACACCAACATCCTGACTCATGGCGCTCTCAGACCTCCCAGCAAATGAAGGAAGATGCAAAGGGCTAATCAACTCTAATTTGTGACCTTKTCTAATGTTAGGGAAAGATTTCTATTTGCCCTTTTATTTCTTCTTCAAAAGCAGAGTAGGAGCTTCCCAGATTAAAAGGCATGACATGCTAATACACTGGTCTTGTATGACATTTCCAAGCGAAGATAGTCTGTGGCTTGAGTTAGGATGATACTGTCAGCGAGTGCATACAGTGTAGCAGCATTCATCATCCGTGAAAAGGTAGGGCTGCTGTGAAAAGGTAGGGCTGCTGTGCTCTGGGGTCTTGCAGTCCATGTGCTGCACACTTCCTCTTACCACTTTCCAAAGAGAAAAGTACATACACTGATGCTCCTGTCTGCCTCACTTTATATACCCTACCTCCCACATCCCTTTTGATCCTTTAGTTTAATATATGTGCATGGATTTATTTTGTACATGRCAACACACATACAATTTTATGGAGGCATTCAGAAGGCTGTAATTAAAAGTCATTTGAAAACAGCAAGCAAATCTTATTTTGAACCTCCATTTCAACTGTGGCACATTCAAACTGCACGGTTAACTAATCAATGCTATTTGACTGCTTGCTGGTGGGTTTGGCAATGCTGTTTGGATGTTTTGCTGGAGATCACTCTCTCTTCTAAACTCTGCCTGTAGCCATTGCTTCGGGTTATGACCAACCTGTGAGGTACCTCCCTGATTTCWGCAAAGGGTGCTAAGGACAAAAGATTTCAAGCACATTATCAAGTGAGAGGTCAGTCAGTGGCAACTATTGAGTTGGTGATGATAGAAAACCACAGAGTGTGGATGAAAGCAGCCTTCTTCCATATGGCCAGTGGGTTCCATTCAGTTACACTAACTTCAACATTAAAATACCTTCCGTTAAGATAGGCGACAGTAACAGAATTATAATCTTWCTCCATTTAATATTGCTGTAAGAGTTTATATAAATGACCAATTAGAATTTTTTATTTCTCCATTTAAAGTAATATTTTGCTTTCTGTCTTCCTCTTGTATTTTCCCCTCAGTTTCCCATGAAGATAGTAGGCACATGGCGCCCTTTCCTCACTTTCCCAATAAAGAATGTTTATGAATTGATTGGAGTCTTTACACTAGATGTAAATACTACCTCTGGGTGGTAAATACCATCCCCTCTATGGCACATGCATTAAGTACACCCACTGGAACTGATGGGATTCTTCAGCTACCTCCACTGGATACTTACCACATTGTTCAAATGCTGTTTATCTTCCTAGTCCTCCAGATTTCTCTTTCTAGGTYGAGTCAGGAGAGCCAGAGATCATGTTTTTAATCACTTTTCATTAACTGATATGCTATTCTTAATAGAATCGAACCGTTAGTATGAACAGCAATAAGTATTGAAACAGAATTAAATTGTTCCCTCATTCACACACACATTCACTCATAGTTATCCAGTTGGAGTGACAGCAGAGAGGCCAACCMCACCTCTTTGCTGAGAAGCAAAGGTACTAGAGTATATGTGGCTTCTAGGCAGGGGGTCAAAAAGACAAATGTCTCTTGTTCAGATGTATATATAAGCCTGTAATCTTTGTCTGCAAATATTAGTCACTGCTTTCCTGGATGTGGTCCAAGTTATGCAACCGGCTCTTGATGCTAGTTCATGCTGGTGCCATTGGAGAGATTCAGCAGACTCTTTGTGACCTGAATTTGTCAATTCTTGCAGATTCAAAGAGCCACTAGTCTCCAGAGCATATCAGTTCTTGGGAGACTTCCACACAGTACCTCTCAGCAAATACTTTTTCTCTTTTTGGGCCACTATATCCTGGCAAATAATGTTTTTTTCACACCAGTATATATCTATAGAGCTCATATACAAAAACTCACACCAATGAGGCCTTTACAGCAATGAATAAATCAATAAATGTATATGAGAGTACATTGAGCAACACTCTTACTTAGTATGCACAGTTCTAAAGCTTTCTCAGGATAGGGAATAGCAATGTTTTCGAAAGCCTCCTGCGTAATTACTTTCGTATGCTTAAAAATTCTTAAAACCAAGGATAAGCATGAATTAGAAACCAGAAAGATACCTGACATCAGGTCATCCATCTAATTCATCCACAGTAGTTCTCAGTGCTCAGAAGTCTGCACACGTGAGCTCCAACATGTCATTTCGGACAAAGCTTTAATAGTTATTGAAGCATCCACAGTGTTTTGTTATGCATCTCTCAGAAGCAGTGTTAACACTGACCTATCTAATTTTCAGTCCCACTTAATCATATGATTAACAAAAAATAGATACTTTCTTATATATTCTGTAGTAACGGAATTCAATGTTTAGACAATATATTTCATATCAAAATAAAAAAAAAAAGAGAACTGTACTGTGATAAAATTTCTGTACTCTTGAGACTTGCACTAAAGGTCTCTGTATTGGTCACTGTATGGTCTGCTGCAGATGGGGAGTGTAGTTTTAAAAAGATTATGATGAGTTCCACATACTGCAAGTCTGTTTGTAGGGATTATGTGTGATACTGCTTACTTCTTGACACTAGCTTCTTCATTCTCTTCAGTATTCTTGCATTGTGCTGCACCTCTTCACAAAAACTGTCAAACAGCACAGCTGGAGTTAATAAACTGAGGAAGGATGCCCATTACCAGTTACAGACATCCCTGTTGTTTGATGCTTTCAGTATTTCATTATCTCTGCATCAGCACTGGTAGTCCTGCAACTGAAAAGCCATCAAAATAGCGCAGCTTGAAATGATAAATGAAAGTAACAGAACAACTGCAGCACAGAGCATTCAATTCTGTGGGCTTTCTAGGTGAACAGAGATTTGTATCTATGCTGTGGCGGTCTAACACTGCCACACAGAAGATTTATCCAGGTGCATTTGTTGGCCTAAAGTTATTGGGCTCATTTCACATAGACAATTTTGCACAATGCTAGGAAACCTAAGAAATTATAGTTGATTGTTCTTCTTCAAAAATAGATTGTAGAAAGATACAAGGATTCATTTTTTCCCATTCATTGGAGGAAGAGAGGAAAACAGAAAAAAGTCCAGAAAAAGTCCATATCAGCCACAAATAATCTTGTAACAGAATGATTATCACTTAATTGGAACTAGTCCATTTAATTAGAAGATTCATTCCTGAGCTGAGGTTAGATACGTGACTAGGGAAGGTACCAAATTCTCAATGAAGAGTTAACATAATGGATCAGAATTCTCTGACCCAGTTTACCAATTAGCTCTCAGTGACGTGATGTGGAATTTAAATGTACACTCCAGAGCAGGGAGTTCTTTCATCCTTTTCACAGAATTTCACAGAAATTCTTTTATCCTTAATAAACATGGCTAAATTTAAAACTGGAATGTATATTTCAGTTTATTGTTATAAATRTTATCTGCTTAGTGCCAAAAGCATATTTTCAGGAACTAAAAATGTGCTTTTCTCACCATTTGGCAGATCTKAAATGTATTCATATAGCTGCTGTATATAATTAAACACGTAAAGCAGAAGACTGAAATTGATAATTAGCTCTCAAAATTTTGAAGTGCTGTCTGGGAATTAAGCCACACAGTTCCCATTATAGTCCAGAGAAATCACACAGTGAAAGGGGRGGTTGGACTAGATGACCTCTACAGGTCCCTTCCAACCCTAGCCATTCTATGATTCTATGATTCTTCCACTGCTTAGGTGGTCAGGAGCCAGCTTCTAAATTATTCTTACTCATGGGATAGTAGTTTGTACTTTCTTATACTTTCTTATACATGGATCAGTGTATTTTCGTTGTATATTTTTCTGTTTCTGTTTGTATTTTTTATGAGAAATTTAAAATCATTTAAGTGATTCTAGCTGTTTGACCTTGAAGTGATGATTCTGTCACAGCTCTAATAAACAGAAAAAAAAAATGTTAAGACTCATGGGTCTGATGGAAAAGAATTCTTTCTTTAGAAAAAATATTGTATTTCTGGRTATTTTATCACTATATGTTACAACTAGTAAATTGGGTTTCTAGATTTAGGTGCTTGTTAACACAATGAGCAATGAATTTCAAGCATTCTTTGGGCTTCATAAAGACTSTTTGACACTTCTTGAGTCTCATGCATTTCCACTGGAGTAAATATAATTATAACCTAAATGTCTGAGAAAAGAACATATTTTCTTAACATGCTTCTGTGTTTGGGTAAGTAAGATACATATTTAGTATCTAATCAAAGATTGACTGTGTTAATTAGAGACATCTAGATTCCTGTTTTCTAGTTTTCATTCACTACAAGGTCTTTGACGATATTTATGTAACTGATGATATTTGTGATAACATAGGACATATGCATAAGTGCAAATGCACAGACTTATTTATATTTCTCCTTGAACTTAGTGTATTTAAAACTAATGGAAAAAAACTCAGGATATTAACTGACACTGAAATAGTATTCACAAACTGTAAGAACTTAATATGAATGCACTTGCAAATCAGACTTTGACTTTCTAGTCATTTATTTGTGAACAAAGTAACTATACTATCCCATTCACCTTAATTTGTAGTTTGTTTATCTGATTAAATATTGAACAAATGTTTGAAAACTAATTTTCTGTAAAGATTTCACAAACATTTCAATGTTAGAGGTCAGGTGCGTCCTACAAGAAAAAAAATATACACACACACCAGAAAACAAACAAACAAACAAAATCTGATTTATTTAGCTCATATTTGGAGTTCCAAATACAGAAAACTGTGCCCTTCCTCGCACTCACAAAAAACTATTTTTATGAACATCCATTTTGAWACTGCATACAATTTCCCTACGAGGACAGTGAACGAATGACTTGTGTGAAACTGTAAGCTGCAGACAGACACCTTTTTTTTTTTCCTTTTCACTAACTTAATTTGAGGTAATTATTTTTCTTGTACCTGAACTGATTGCTGAAATGCATTTTCCCTCCCGACTCCACCCTCTAGTCGCTTTTTCGTTAATCCCTTGCAAGTATTTAAAATTTGCTTTCAAGTTGTGCCTTAGTCATCCTTTCCTTAGGCTTTGCAAATTCTCTCTTCTTAATAAACTTTTCCTTTTTTTATCATTTTTGTTATCCTTTTTGGAGTCTGTCCAATTCAGCAAAATCTTTTCTGTACTATGGAGTCCAAAACAGTATAAAGCACTCTAATACAGTCTTACCAATTCCGCACTGAGATAAAAAATTAATTACCTGCCCTCCCTCTCCTGACCTAATTCTTCTCATTATACTGAACATGCTCAATATGCTATTTGACGTTTTACAGCATATCACTCTGCATTCTTCAGCAGAGTTTATGGTCTGCTCTGAGTCTGGTCTTTTCTTGTAGCCATGGAAATTTCCAGATCAGTCGTCCTTCATGTTATGCCGTAGGCTCTTTCTCACTTCACAGTTAATATAATTAAAACTCTATTTTGTTGTATTTAGACCGTGGTTGTAGTGGAACAGAATGGGGTCTCTTCTATGGTCTGAGTTTAGAATAGGCAGAAAAATTATGGTGTACCTGGATACAGAAAGCACTTTCAATTCTGCAGTTTTCTGCTAAAAAATACAGAAATCTATTTTCTGATGAAGCACAAAATCAGAGCTATTCTATAAAAGAACTATGTTTTCCCTAGAAATATGGCTACAACTAAGTTTTGTTATTCTTAAGACCATGCTGTTCTCCCAGTTCCGTCCTCTCAAACATTATATACCTTTTAATCAGATCAAACCTCATCTTCTTGAACTACAATATGTATTCTTACTTCTTCAGCGGTTATTTTATCTGCCATAGAAACCTGATAATTTGTTGTAGCAATTCCTGCTATCCCCACTGACCACATCACCTCAGTTATGAAAAATGGAATAGGACTGTGATAAGGTAGAAGGAACATGAGTATCCCCCTTCCATCTTCATCGGTTAGTCAGATATTTCTTAAGTAATTGTGCAAATGTTCTCTCTATTCTCATGCTGTTTTGAGTTTGCATTGTTTTTTTCTTTTTCCTTCCTGGAGGAGAAGAGAGAATTAAGACAAATTAATGACAGTCTTATTCAAGTGATTAGGATTTCATATAAAGTTCTACCTAAGTTAGTGACATTTATAGAATCAGGTACTAGCAAACATGAATAAAATCTTATTGTTACCTAGATCTGTCTCTAACTGTTACTGTCCAGCTACTCCCCTCTACTAATATGCATCAGTACCAAAAATACCCTTGGTTTAGGGGGTTTTGAGAGAAGATATTTGGGATGAATAGACAGATGAATAAACAGAAAGACAGATTTAGCTTGGGATAGAAAAATAATGCCAAAGAACATATCAGTCACWTACCTTCTYAGCATAGGACTTGTTGCCTAAAAAAGAAGTTAAAACTTCACATTGACTCCTATGCAGATTTTAGAGCATGTCTGATGAATAGTACCATATCAGAATTTATGCGATTCTTGACCTATAAAAGGAGCACAGCCACCTCATTCCGTAAGGCCTGACCTATTTTCAGTGGCAAGCACTACAGACAGGAGTCATCAGTGCCTACAAATTTTATGATTAGYGCTGTTGCTATTGACCTCATAGTCAGGGAGGAAATCACTGGCAAAGTTAAGTTGGGGTAAAATTCTGCCTAACTTCAAATAACATGGACCTGTAAAAGTTTTGGAGAGCAGTCTCTGCTCTATGTCATTTAGACTTTTTCTAGTTAAGAGAAAGAGATCATCATTTCCAGAGGGAGCAGTTCATTTCTTAGATTCTTACACTATCACTGTGTGAATTATTTCTGAGGACCAAATATCTTTCTCTAATGATTTTAGAGGAAGCCTAGAAGAACAAGTTAGAAGTAGATTTCTGATTTTTCAGACAGTGAAGAGGATATGAAATGACTCCACTGAGCATTGTTACTGTGACACTGGGTTTTTGCTAGCAAATAGGAGACAGGTAAAGGCATACAAACCACTTGTAGGAACCAGCTTTGTTTGGGCCCTGGCCCAGCTGTGTCTACAGTCTGACTAACACCAATCTAAGCAGGTGATGACCCTGGCAAGACCATTGATAACTTATCCTGAGTATTAAATAATCAGTGAGTAGCACCAATATGCAAGCTGATACTGATGATCAKTTCATTAAGCTAGCGTTGTCTTCTCTGACCACAGTTTATAAGTGCATTGCTGATGAAGGCAGAGATGTTGGGATTGCTCTGTGCTGTTCTTCCTGTCAGTGGAGCACTCTTACTTATATCAGTTGTTTTATGATGTGGCTCTTTGTTGCTTTGAGTGCTTTGCACTAGTAGGTTTTGGTAGTGCTTCCTTTTTGACTCTTAATAAGCATGAAATTGGGCTGATGCTTCTGTGAGTGCATTCTCAATCCTGAATGGATTAATTTCATAGGGTTGGCCTGGTAACTGATAGCCCTTGACTACCTGAGTTCTAGACATACTGTTTGTGTTTGAAATGTTGCACTGGTTTATTTAGTTATTTCTTTGGAATGTTAGAAACAGATATACAAATTCTCCAAACACATTTCTGAAACAATTCCTTTCTTCATAGATAAAACAACTTCTGTTTATTTTTGTTAGGACATGAATGTACGTAGAATAAGAGATAGGTATCTGAGAGCAAAGGAACTAATYAAGGTAAGAACATACACTGTGATTTTGACATTGCTGTTGAATGGTCCAGTGACTATGATGCTATGTTTTAGCTGTCTGTCTCTCTTCTAATAAATTTCTCTGATAAGGATACCCGAAGATAACAAGTATAACTTGTTCTTCATAGGGTCTCTGGTAAAAAGTATAGATGAATAGATGCATAGCTATGAATAGCTGCATAGATATAGATCTAAGTCTTGAATTCACCTGTTCTGGATCTGGAATAGGAAAGAAAGTAGCATTCAGATGTTATAATCCCAAAACAGTGTTTTAGAATTCAACAGTTACAGAATGAGCTAAAATGCTTCCCAGTTTCCAGTTTGGGAGTATATTTCTGATATCTCTATGATGATGTAATCAACCATATTCTATTTCCTTTTTCTCATCCAGGTTTTGARGGGAAAAATTACAGACTTCATATAAACCAAAATTTTTKGGGGAAACTTAATCCAAACTAATTRAATCTAAAATTAAGCCCCATAAACCATGCTTGAAGGCCTCAGTAAGATCCTGATTATCAAAATTCTGCAGGACCTTGAATTTTTGTCTAYGTCAGTAGCACTTGTACTTGTTCAGACTGTCAAAAATAGTCACTATTTATAAATATTTATGAAGTTTAGAGTTTTACTTCAAACAATTAAGTTTGCAGTGTTGATCTTTATTTTTAGGTTAAATATTAAAGAAAAAAGATAGGTATGAAAATAAGAGAGATATGAAATATAGAGATCGGAAAAAGAATAATATTATAACTAGACAAATTTCTGTATGTGCATAATAACTATGAAGTGAATTTTATATAATGATTACTAATCATTGCTTAGTCCTTTCATTGTGAGAACTTTTGCCAATAGCTGTGGACAAAGCCTTTAGTGTCTTGTAGGTTTTTCAGACTCTTTGAGGAATTTCTGGTACTCCCATTTTAATCTTTCAAGTAGTCTCTGGAGGACGATATTTAGCCCAATCTCTCTTAGCCTATAAAATATCATAAGATCATAAAATTCAAAATTGGAAAAGACATACTATTATTGTTAGTCATTAGTCCAATTCCCTGCCACTACAGATTAGGTCTCTATATTACATTTACTGTAATTTCTCCCCCTTCGTCTTTACTATGACGGACTTCTCTTAGGAAATTATTTTATTATTTTCTTGATTTGATCAGTAGTTTTTAATAAGCCTACTCCCTCCTAATGTATAAGCCCTTTTTCATATTACCCTGCTTGGGATTACACCTTCAAATATTCATAGACCTGTCATTATAACCCCTTCTAACTTTCATTTGGCCAAGATGATGTATATTTAACTCCTTTAATCTTCTTTYAAACTTCAGTACTGGTAGTCTTCTAATCAATGGCCAGATTGAAAATCTCTCCCTGCGTTTGGTAAGGTAAAAAATGTAGTCAGGACAACTCTTAATAAAATTCTTTCTATCTTCAAATCTCATATAACTGAGAGCAGATTCTGTTTTTGGCAGGGTGATCCAGCCTTTGAGAAGAAGAAATCCGACTCCTTCAAAAATATTTCAAATTTGTCCTTGATATAACAGGTTAGAACTCTATTGAWGTCAGTAGAATTAAGCAATTCCTATTATGTACACTGCATCAATTTACCTTCTGTAGCAAACTGCTGAATTGTCTTTGGTAGCAGGTTAATTTGATATGATTTCTTCCTTATGAACCTTTCCTACTGCTATTTATAATTTTCCTCAAAGTGCTAAAGGGTTTATTGAAGTTTTTCTCTGATCTCATAGAACTCATTTAAGAGAATTGACCTGTAAAACCTGATACTATAGGTGACCCAACCTACTCCCTGAATTCTTAAAGACAGTGATTAATATTTTTAATTCTGATGCTATTTTAATAATGCCATTTATGCAATTTTGTCCTGTTAATTGCTTGAAGTTTACAGCATTAAAGAAATGCTTTTTTTTTTTTT